>JABMLP010000044.1:0-77712 GCA_013176395.1 Venturia oleaginea | reverse complement strand
TCGCATCCCTATAGAACTACACACCAAGGGACGTAACGGATCTGATTTCAATCAGGACGCTACGGGGCGTCCGTCCCCTTTTGCTAGTATAGGCGCCGGTGGAAATGCAGGAGGATGAGTTTTGGTCCTCCGGGTATTAGATCTGGAGGGAATACTGGAACACCCGAGTGGAGGATCACCATATATGGACCTATACTATGATGTTCGACAACCCGAACCACCGAGCCTTGGGTCATCGCGTGCCCATCCAATTTGTGTGTTGAGTGATTACCATAGAGGCTCCAATACATCACGCACCACTCCAGCTGCTGTCCTTGTCCTATAGCGGAAACTTCAACGCATTCACCTATGCTGCTTCGAGCTCCTTGGAATATATAGTGACCGGTCCTTCTGCACCTACAAATGGCGGGGCTCCCGATGCTACTTCGACTCTCCCTTCTCGTGCGGGACTTACTTATAGGTCAGCGGCAGCTGGTTCTCAACTTGAGGATAACCCATAAGGCATTTCAGCTGGGTCCTCAACAACGACAACAACTTCTTCTACAGAATCACAATCCATACCAATGGTACTAGTGGCACCAATAGCACCAGTACAACCCGTATTAACACCCAGTCCAGCAGCCTAAACGGGAGAGAGAGAGAGGCTTTAGGGAGGGGGTTTTTGGGGGTTGGGATGTGCTGAGGAGAGGTGGTGAGGTAGTTGATGAAAGGCGATCTAGTCCCGCGCCTAGAGAGGAGAGGGATAGTGATGATGGAGAGGAAGAATTATGGGCTTGATGATTAGATTGGAAAAGGTTGGAACCAGGAAGGCTTTGGCGGGGAGTGTGATTTTTGAAGGGAAGTTTCCCCTAATTGTTCCGGGTACGGCAGGATAATGTACAGAATGGAAACTAAAAATAAACGACAGTGCCCCGATACCAGACTTGAAGCATTCATGACCATTACAATGCGTGGATTGAGAATAGTATTACATGCTCCTAAGTATTGTGGGGTACAATTATATTGAACCAAACTTCCCACGTTCTACAGAAATATGAGATCTGGAAAAATAACCTGAATTGTGGTTTGCAAGGATGGATGCATCTGCATTCCCGTTTGTGATCAACTATTCCTTATTGCTTGTATTGTAGAATAGCCTATAACCTGATTGAACTGCCCATATGGCAGGGACATGGTATCTGAAGTTGGAACAACACCAAATGTGAGAGGTAAACTGAGGTAAGATATCGATTCAATGAGTGACTGCATGCCCTCAAACCGAGTGGAAAATGAGGGCTATATATACACTATTGAAAGTACTGAAATAGGTTCTGATGGCTCGGTCGGTCTTGAGGCCGCCGGAGATATCACCATATTGCACCATATTACACCATATTGCAACACATGGAACTCTATATTTACTCAATCTATTGACTCTGTAATCTACTCGATCTCACACCTCTATGATCTGTCTGGCCTTTATTAGTAGCCAAGAAATGGTTATTATAAATAATCAGAAGTGTGGGTGGAGTCAAGTACTGAATCGTGAATTGCTGGCACTGAAGTGCAGTTGAGGACGGCGAGGTGGACGCAGTCTGAGGTCTGGGCGTAGAACTATTCACGGGTCTAGACCACATATCCTCCCGCCTCACTCGGCTGCAAGAGAAAAGAGATAAATGCAGCCGACTGCAATCTATCTCGAGATTGCTTTGACATTGTCTTTATCAAAGATATAATGCAGAACCTCTGACTCTCAATTCTCAGGTCGTCAACCTTATCTTCGTTCCCACCCTGCATCGCTTCCTATAGAGGGGACATGTACCAGCGGTAATGCTCAAGGGGAGCTGACATTAGCAGCTATGTTTGCCTTCAGAGGCTATCATAGCAGAGGTCTCCTACTGAGGAGTATCGAGATCTCAATAATCCGGCCATCCTGCTTTGCTCCCTCTCCGCGACCACGAGACAGACCGCGGCTACAGCCACCCACCCTTGAAGTTCGGTCGCGCAAGTAGCGACGGGAGGTTCACTCCATGGAAGGTATCTAAATCGAGCAAACAGCAAGGTCGACACAGCGTGTTATTATTTCCAAAAGATGGAGACATTTACCAACGCTTATAGGTTTACGTGAGGTTCGAAAGAATCATTCGCCGCCCGGTAGCTTCTGTGTCGATACAGCTCGATGAGTGTAGGTGGTCTGCCATTTCGTTTCTATATGTCGTCAGTTGCTAATCTCAGCAAGACTTGGTTCGGCGCTGAATTAGTTCATAATCCAATCCTCCCTTCGATTAAGTCTCGTTGATTGCGGAAAGACCAGTCGACAGACAATGTATCCTTGGAGGTCAAGCTTTCGACTGGGCTGATGTTATTGTACTGATAATCTGGGCAGGACTCTGTGTAAGTACTTTCAAACAAGTTATTTATTCGAGCGAAACTAAAGCCTTGCTGCTACACTATTACAAGCACTCTAACACTACAACACCTAGCGACTGCCGCACCCAAGTATATATAGGGGCCCTCTTGCACAAAGTTCCCTCCGCAAAAATCACCAGCCTCTATCGCAGAAACGGCAATAGAATACATTTCAACGCAACAGCTTCGCTCAAAGGAACGATGACGTTATGTCTCAATATTCCGACAACCTCTCGCTATTTCACGCGAAGCAAGCCTTTCTACAATCTTCGCACGACCGGCACACATAAAAACCCATCCGAGAAGAGGAAATGCTCCAAATGTCAGATTCGAAGATGCAAGTCGTTTCACTGCACCAGCTTAAGGTACGTAACACTGCTCCTGGACCAAGTTATAGCCGCCGCTTTGGACATTTCGTTAATGAGTCAGAAGAGCTCCACAGCCGCGCCCAAGAAGATTGCAGCGGCCGCAACGATCGACTTCATCAAGCAGGATCTAAGCAAGAAGGGCCTCTCCGACTTGTCGGGCGAATTGCGGAATGCAATTTACCGACTCTCTCTCTTGAACCCAATCCCAATCGCTCTGGACGTGGAGATAAGCAACACTAGAATGTACTACGAAGACAGCAACGTCAAGGGGCGGTACAAGCCCCATCGCGACATCACCACAGCCCTTCTTCGAACCTGCAAAGCCATCAATGTAGAGAGCATGTCAATCCTCCTCGGAGGGAGTACATTCGTGATCAACATGGATAGCTCATGGGTGGCCGACCCCCAGGTGCTCTTTCACCTTCCAACATTGCCTAACTTCGCGCTCATTCCCCGCGTTGTCATACGATTTCAACTACCATCCGCGGAGATTATGGTTCGCCCCGACAACATAGAGAGTCGACTCACTGCCCTCAACACGTCTTCAGACGCGTCGAGGATTTGCGTTTCTGTGCGATCGAAAGCCACGCGCGAGGAGGCAGGGCTGGCGCATTGATACACAAGCAATGGGCTGACCTCCTAGAAGGCGCCCTCAACATTGTCAGCACTGCCAAATCTTCCCAAGACATGCCTGTCCTTGTCAGCCATCGCGCGTTCGGCAGAGGCCGTTCGCGCGATGGTGGCCAAATCGACTTTGAACCCAGCCGCACTTGTCTTCTGCCCCAAATTCAAGCTGCCCGTGCGCCGAAAGGTGTCCATTCCACAATCTTCCATAGATTGGAGCACGTTCAGCCTAGTCACCGGTGGCCCGCATCCTGGGATGATGAAGAAGATCGTAACACCACCCTGCACTTGCTCTCGGGTTATCAGCCCCACTATAGAGCAGCTGAACAGTGGTGAGTGTCAATCTGACTCGTTTTCTGGTCGATCTTTCGCTAATCTAGCTGCAGGCATCAAGAAGTTCGCTCACGAATGCCACGACGACGACGAGAGGGTCCATTCGTTGACCGAATACCCTTGAGGCGGATGATATACACTGGAAGATTGGAGGCGGGAAGAGTGGTAGTAACGTCCCAGAATGGAGGCGGCTAATTTTGAGGCGATAACGATGATCTTTCTCGCAAATTCCAGTTGAGACGTTGAGAGGGTTCCGGAGTATGGTGTATATGAATTATTACGGAGCGGCGTTGTCACCCAAACCGAACAAAGAGAAGTTGTAGCTTTCCTTTCTTTTTTCTGGCACTGATAGAATTGGGTGCCCTCGTTACAGCTCATTTGGCAGGACTTTCAGAAATACAATATCGATCTGGAAATCATGATGCCATGCTGGAGTGAGTCTATTCGTGGTATGAGAGTGATATCTTGTTGTGGGTTTATGTTTGGCGGAGGTGAGTATGTGATCGTGCTCAGGGTGTTTTGTTGGCGTGGTTTACTCAGATCCAGTGTTTCTTCACCGAAACAACAATTCACCTTCAACCTGCAAAGAGCCTGTAATCGAAAGATGGAAGAAAGCTCTACTTCCCCACCTCAGCGCTGTCTGAAACCTCGCGTCTACTATTGCGACGAGTTCATCCATTGCGGGCGCTGTGGTTGCAGTGGAACATTTTATGGTTCGGGAGAAAACAAACGTATTTGTCTCCCTTACTCACGACTCGCATGGAAAGATGCTGACTCTGGAATGGGCGGTAATGGTGTAAACATGTCCAAGCTCGACACCAAGCTGGAGTTTCGCAAACTTCTTGACAATCACGCAGGCTCCTCCGATCTTGATGGCGAGATTAGAAACAAAATCTACAAATTCGCACTCGCCTCTGAGACTGCTGTCGACGTGGATATCCGGGACAACACGCGCTTCAATCGCGGCGACAATCCGGTTTATGCCGTGTCTTCGCAGCTTCTTCGCATATGCAAACGACTTCACCATGAAACTCAGTATTTGCTTGTCAGTGAGAATACAATCCGATACCAGTTGGATCATCTCGTTACATGCCAACATGAACGCGTCCAGATATCTACAACGTCAAATGATGGTTGGCCCTTCCTCGACACATCTCATCGCCTCACCTCTCCCGCCGATATTCTCTTCCGTGCGCAAGATCGTACTCTGCATAGTCAATGAGAAGGTCCAGAATCTCTTGTACAGGAACTTGCCGAGAATCTTAGGCGATCTGGACACGCTCAAGTATCCGATTGTCGAGGTGTATAATCCCACTTTAATTGATGGAGTGTCACGCGTACTGCAAAGCATTCCAAAGGCCTGCACAGCCTCGTTTTTCATTCTTAAGCATGTTGTATCTATGGCGGAAAATGTCCACGTACGCATCTGGCGTCAGCTTCGGCCTGGGCCACGACCGACACCGTTCTGTACTTGTGACACAGGTCCTTTCATGATTCATCTAGGGATTGAAGAGCTCAAATCTAGTTAGTATATCCCATCCATGCTCGCTCGTCAATCAAGTGGGAACATAGTACTCTGCTAACGTAGGGGTGTCTAGGATACTCACATATTCAGTATGAGTGCTGTGCTACAGCAGCACCACTATGAGGTTCCAGGCCGGTAGATTGTGCGGCAGCGCCCTGAAGTAGCGGGTTCATACTTCAGTTTACTTGAAGACTGCTCCTGTGTGATTGGTGTTGGAAAAGTCTTTCAAGTTGAAATAAGAGCTTCTCTGGAAGTACATGAAAAGAACGGAACGTTATTAAAAAATGCTGTAATCACAGGATTGAGACACATGCGCTTGTGTATTATGGTTCTACTAATACGTTCTTGAACTTAAAAATACTTTTTGACCAGCAGTCCTAGAACAACCAGTGTCAATTTTTATTTGAGGTAAGAATCGTTACATGCTTCGAGGAGTACTTGATTGCTAACGATTCCGTTGTCAACACCTAGTGAAGATGACCCCCTGCGCTGATACCCCTAGCCGAGAGTTTGACACCATAGAATCTTCCTTTTTTGACCGCGCATTCTATTACCCCTCTCCTTCTCACCCGCCAGAAACCGTGAAACGTAACGCAAAAATCCCGCATCCAAGGTTAATCACGATCCTACGGGTATCTCTACAACATCGCTGATTATTAGAACAGGTCTGGCATAACAAATTTGTCGTCTTGGTAGCCATAGATCATAGATACACACACCCCTTGTCGCAGCTCATGATGATTGAGACCTCAAAACTCCTTCCGTCCTCCCACATCTTTCTCTCGTGATACCCATTAACGCACACCTCATCTATTGTCTGTTTACTCAACTGCCAAAATAAAATCGTATAAGACATTGACCATGCTATCTAATCATTTTTAGCATGATCAACAACCGCCTCATCATCCTCAAGCCGAATCTCATCAGCCTCTTCCTCAACTTCCTCAGTGCCGTCCAGAGCAACAAATGCCGATGCCGGAATAACCTCATGCGTATCCATACTATGATCTCCAAGTAAGCCTTCGCTATAGTTGATCACGTCTGGTATACCCTCGTCATACTCCAGTGATTCTAGCACAGGACTGCCACGATGCCCAGAGTCAGCACCGTTCTGGAAGGCCGAGTAATCGTGTCCGTCGTCTGCGTCGTCTCCAAAGGCCTCCAAGTGTCTCAAATCGGCACCACCAGCTTCCCCCTCGCCATCAAGGCCCGCCATGCTATCGTTATCATCGTCTTTCTGCGCTTCGGAGTCAAGTATACTACTAAATCCCCAACCAGGATTAAACGTATCACTGATTGAAAAGTTGTTGCCAGTGTCACCATAGCCAGGCAGCACAGGTCCCACCAAAGGCTGATCATCGTAATCCATGCCAGCAACACCTTCATCCTCATCGCCATCATACGAGTCATCAGGATTGTTGTTCGCTAGATTGTTGGTCGCCCCCGAACCACCCGCGCCCCCACGAAGAGGGCGACCCGCTCCTGCTACGACTGATGCGCTCGACGACCCCTTGGAGGTAACTTCGCCGAGGCGCTGGCCTTTTCCCGATATATTAGCAGGTGATTCGGCGCGGGAGGAACTGTCAGAATCGTCTCCTCCGTCCCAGTACTTGCGGAACCAATTATTCACCATTGCAGGGCCTAAAGGGGCATCATTCGATTGGCGGCGGTAGAACAGAAGATAGGCTGTAGACGTGATGGCCTTGGTAGGTGAGCATTGAGAGACTGATGAATCTGTGGTGGGCTGTTAGCATTGGCTCCTTTCATGATCATCGGAAACACCTACCATTGTACTCGTACCAATTGTCGTCGAGGAAATTCTTCGCGAAGGCAGTGTAGTGACCACCTCCTAGGCCGCCGTAATGATTATCAACGGCAAACAAATCATACTTGAGTGTCTTGCCATCACTAACACCGACTCTGTCCGTAAGATCGAGGCCGTCGATGGGGTAGTCAACTCTGACATCGATCTTGTCCCGAAGATTGCGGCTCGCGCTGAAACGTTTGAGATGGATGACAAGGACGTCGGGAGCAGTCCAGATCTCCAGAGTCTTCTCGGCCTGCCTCAGCTCTTTGCAACGGTTGCAATACCATTGGTTTTCCGCTGTCAAGACTTCGCCTTTGGATGTGGCAGCGAAGCAATCATCCAGTGAAATACCGTTCTTTTTGTTTGCGGCTCGTTTCGCCTTCTTTTCCTCTAGGACCGGGTCAGAAAGTACAGGCACCGACTTCGATGTCTCCTGTCCGCGATCATCGTGACCGTCGCCGTTGAAAAGGGCGTCATATGCACCATAATCAAAATCGACGATAATGGCCTCGCCGAGGCGAATAAGGGCTGGGTTGCCATCGTCAGCCTTGGTTTTGTTGGCCTCAGGAGATGCCGAAGCGCGCTGCTCAGTGGGTTTTTGTGGACGCTGCTGATTCTGTCCCTTCTTTGAATATGTCGTCAACTTCTTGTCCTTGCGATTTTTCTTTCTGCTGTTCTTTCCGTTCGCTTTCGGATTGTGGGCGCCTGAAGGCTTGCTGTTTTCATACAGCGGCAAAGCCTCGTCATTCTCATATTCTTTCTCGCCATGCGTGTCGTTAGAGAAGCTAGGTTGGGCGCTTGGTACGATCTCTTCCAAAATCTCGTCGACATCTGAACTCTCTGGCGATACGGCAGGTGACGATTCCGGCGAGGACTCGACAACTTTTGGCAGACGAGAGGACATTGTGGTGTAGTTTTTGCTTCCATCCACGCTATTCCAACCGGTAGAGATCATTTCGGTGCCAGCGGGCATTATCTTAAGTTCCATGATGGTCCAGAGAGATTCTGGAATCGGAGCACCTGATTGAAGAACAGACGGTATTGAGTTGTTTGCGGTGGGCGAGACTGTACTCTCCTGCTCGCTGCGAGCATTGACCGCATCACCGTCCATAAGAACGTCTACCATGCCGTCCTCACTCTCAACTGATCGCGTTGCCAGACTTGGATCTGCGGCATCTTCATCGGTAGTAATGACGACGTCCTGGTCTGTCTCCGGCGTCGAGGTGCCAGACTGGACTTCGCTTTCGGTAAGAAAACGTCTGGTAGTCTGGTCGGCGATTCGGGAAAGAACTTTGCGATATATTTCTGTAAAGCTGGTCTGTTCGTCCCTTCTTACAATAATGAATGTTGGAGTAAGAACCAAGCCTTTGATGTTGTTGTACGAATTCGATGGTGAGCGGAAGAACACAGGGACCATCATACGATCACTCAAGGATGACTCGCCGTCGGGAAGATCTTCCTCCTCCGAATCCTGCTGGTACAGAAGCAAGGACTTGGCCGTCGTCGTTTTCTTTGGAGGTGGATAATTCGACGGAACATCCTCCAACTCATACATGATCATGGCATCGCGAGGCTGTATGTTGGCTTCTGAGAGGACGGTCGTGTCTTCACAAGTACGGAAGAATTTGTTGTTGAAGGTCTCTGCTAGCATGATTCGCTTAGCATCAGCGTTCATCTTGGAGCCCACATATTCCTTCACCTGGCGAATGGTGCTGTGCTTGTCCATATCAATGTCGATCATTACTGGAGGTCCGTGGAGTGGATAATACATGAATTGAGATTGGAAGCTGTGCTCGATCGGCAGCTGGAGGGTGAGAAGAGAGTAAGGGTCGAAAGTGATGCTGACTTTGTCGCAGGTCGGGCACACCATCATGTTCTTGTAGAAGCCATTGAAGAGGTCGGTGACAACAGAGTCGTTGCGCTTCCGATAGTTTGATCGATAGATTTCGCCCAGCTCTTTGACATACTCAGGGTCAGCGACTCTATTGTCATCAGAGTCGGGGTTTTCGATGTAAGGCTTTTTGTCGATTCGGTTGAGGTCTTCATGCAATGCGTCGAGGAGGAAGCTCATGAACTCCTGGGAGTCTTGTTGGCCAAAGCCTGAGAACTGCGGTCCATACTTGCCAAGAGTGTTCTTGAACGTTCGCGGTGGCACAGAGGAGTTGTTCTGCTTGTATATCGAGTCAAGAAGCAGTTGGTACTGCTTTGCGATAGCGCCGCCATATCCAAGCGGATTGTTTGGGTTGAGATCATTCGTCCACTGTCCAGCGAGGAAGAAAGTGGTGAGCTCTGCATTTGCTCGAACGCACTGAAGCGCAGAGTTCATGTAGCAAGTATTACCCAGATTTGTGAGACCAACGGTGCCTTTTGATCGGCCTTGTTGTCGATGTCTGCCTCGAGTCAGTGCTCCTGCGGGTACAGGGCTACTTCTGCCGCTTCCGCCGCTTGCGCCGAGTATGCTGCCAGAAATCAAGTCTGATTTTCCATTCTTGCCCGTCTTAACGTCAGAGGCGAATTCCTCCTTTCCGAGATAGGTCACTTGCTCCTCGAGAATCAGAACCTGGTCAGCGGCAAGTCCGAGAGTGCCAAGTTGGATACTTCCGTTGTAATTGGGATTGTTGGTTTCATCCTTCATATCAACGTGCTCGCGTTCTGTCAACTCGGCCATATTCTTGAAGCTTTCTTTGGTTAGAAAAAGGGGAAATTCAGATGGCGGCTGGGGCGCGGGAGATGACTCTCGCGAAGATCCATTGTGAGAAGCTGGAGGACTGAGCATGGAAACGGATGTCTTGCCCTTGCTCAATTCCGTATTGCTCGCAGCCTCCACCTCAAGGACTCTCCAAAGTTTCACTTTGGTCTCCTTCGGGATCGATGCGGCTTCCTTTGCACGCAGTAGAAACTTATGGAACTTGTTGCTGCGGCTTGCGACGAGTCGAGGGGCTTTGGAGTTTGAGTCTTTGACCTTATGCTTGTCCCCCAGCGCAGAAGATTTGGCTAGCTTTCGGATTGTGAAGACTGGAGGGTATAGTTCCCATTGTACGTGCTGGTCGTGCGCTTCGGCGTCCTCTGCAGTAGCATGGGCATATCGCTGAATCTCAGCTTGACCAGGCCGTATTCCATACCACTTCTTGATCAGATTGTATGCTTTCACAGGCAGGATCTCGAGATTGGTGGCCATGGCCATACCGGGCTTAAGAGGGACAAAGACATCGCCGTAGTCATCTTTGATGGTGGGTTCCAGCGGTTCTGTGAATGTTAGCGATAAACCCCTGTGTATAGCGTTGCTCGCCCTCGCAATGGATATCGCAAAACTCCGGGCAACCTGTGTCTCGAAATTGCCCGAGGCTTTGCGATATCGATCGCAAGTTGAATATGGTATGCCCAGCCGCACGTTTGTTAGAGGACTCACTTGGGTGCAATATGTCCGAATTGTCAACGGGACCAATCTCTCCCTCCAGCACACTCTTATCAAAAGGCCCATGGTCCTTACTCGAAGAGCATCTTGCCAGTACACGATTGAGCCATGCCATAGACACGGCAAAGCCGATATCTCCATCTCTTGTGTCTGCTTGTGAAGCTGCCATCCGTTCCATGATGGTCTCAACTTGCTCATCAATAGATGGCAGTTCTTTGGCTGGACCATCGGACTGTGCCTGTCCCAGCATGTCTACAGACTTATCGCGCGTCTCTCGATCAGAGTTGTTCAATAACTGTGGGAAGACTTTTAGCATTTGAAAGCGCGTGATTCTCGATTGATATGGGTGAATTTCTGGCAATCCCGTTCCGAATATTGCCGGAAATAGACAGACCACGCTACTAGATTGAAAGGGTGTTGGAAGACAGCACGCTCCAACAGCGGAGAGACAGGAGAGGAAAGACATGACGTACCGACTGTGCTGTTATTGAGGATTGGCCATTCTGCAGTGGTTTAGTACTCCCATCGACCTTCATCTGCTCCACATCTTTCGTGCCGTTCTCGTCATTCATCTCCTCCGCCCTCCTCTTCGCAGGCGACTGTGACCGTGAACGCGCTCCCTCGGCTTGTGTCTCATCCCGATTCACATTCGTAGCACTGGTATTTGAAGCCGTGGCACCATTCTTCCCAAGACTGAGGGAGTCCCTCCGGCCAGTATCCGCACTCATCCCAGCCGTCGTCTCCGCAGTCGGTTCCTCAATACTTTCCAAGCACAAGCCAGCGTAGGCTTCACTAGGAGAACTAGCAGAGCTATTAGACAGTCCCTCCTGGAGTTCTGGTTGCAGATGTGGAGGTATGTACCTAGGAGGCTCTGGAGAGGCTGAGCTGGTGGTTCGTTCGGGCGAGGAGGCTATGGTACTGCTAGCTGTCTCGATTCTGGAAGGGCGAGGTTCTTGGATGCCTATGTCTTCGGCCGGGGTGAGTCTCCTGCGTTTGTTGGAAGGTAGGTTCGCCGTGTTTGCAATCGGTTTTGCTCGTGGAGCGGATTGCCCACAAGCAGGTCACGGCAAGGAGAGTGTAGTAACGGAATGCGACACGTGCGGTGCAAGAGAAAGCAGTGGAATCAATTGCAGTCGGGTGCGGCGATTAATAAAGATTTCGTGGTGGCGTGAGTATTTGGTGTTTAGGTAGCACTACGCAGAGACGTCAATTCCAGTTTACGTGAGAGTCCGTGCACATACCCGGAGGAGACGTCAAAATTCAAGAATCGGAGGGGGGTGGGTGATGGACTGGTTCCGGTGCGGGCATGGAACTATCTCCGTGGCTGCATTTTGTATCTGCTTGCGTATATTTGCTTCCTATCTGGTTGTGCATCAAGTTTGGCCCTTGTCCGACATTTCATCATATTTGCCCAAAATAGCATTCCTGTCACATCGATTCCTGTCTCGTAGTGACTCTCTTCTTTGTCAATGGCCACAATTCATAAGCCTTTCACTCCTTCGAGGTTGGTAGGCATCATGCCATCTACCCATTCTCTCGATACAGCTATTCCATTAACGAACCGCTCAATCCATGTTGCCAAAATTGTCAACTGATCCGAGAATCATCCGAAATATTATCCATATCAACCTCGAGCTTATGGGCACCAAGACGAAAGTCACTGGGTCGACATTCGTATCTGCATCTCAGACCGCTTTCTAATCTGTCCAATCCAATCCGGTGTCTGGGATATTACAGAGTCATATTCAACAACGGCATTCGCTACGCTGGTCAGCATCACTGTTCGATGCTTGGAAGGACAAATACTCACGTTGCAATCCTTGCATGCTCTTGATTAGCGACCTTATCCTGTCCTCCCTTTCCGAAGTCATGTTTTGGCCATCCTTTACAGTTGCGTCGTCGAAATGCTGCGTGACAACAATGGAACCTGATACTCGGAGAGCCCCAAAATATTTGATGTGATCAGCAAATTGACTGAATTGCCAGCTCAGTCGAAATGACTTCAACCTTTTCCCGCCTCCCAAAAGAGCAGTCAGACTGTCAACTCCTTTGTACGCATGTCTTGCCCATTGGGTAGAGTTGTCAACGGGTCGGAGGATGAGATGGATGTGTTGTATGTGTTGCCAGAATACCAACTTTGGGGACAACTCCATAATATCTTTGAAGCCCTCATTCAGGACGGCTTGGGCATTAAAGTGACGATTTTGATACAGAAATTCGTCTCGGGTTTCGCGATACACTTGCTTGCAGGTTCTTAGCAGCGCGAGATTGATCCAAGGTTTCTCATCCGCGTCTGGCCAGACGGTCTGTTTGAGAGGGTCAAAGTCGCCAAATACATTCAATACACTGGCAACCGTCCTATGTAGAGGAAGAGCTTCAGTTCTGCCTAACGCAGTGCTCGGATTCGTGTCCCGCAGAGCATAATAGTATATTCTCAATCGAATTTCTAAAGCATAACAAGTCAACGAGATTGCGAAATTCTACATGTGAAAAACATACCTGCTGGAAGCGTCAAGAAGTCGTAGGTATAACGCCTCTTCCAGGCCCTATGTTGGCTCATATGCCCAGCAACAAAAGCATTTCGTAATATCGCTCGCAGTTCGGCACTTATAGGGAGACCAGCACTCCGCGCTTGTTGTTCGACCAGTTCCAGCGAAGCAGCATTTTCCGCGTCCTGAAAGTCAGGTTCGCCAAAGTCGACCTCTCCAACATGAGGAACGCTTGTCCACGGCTCGTATTTGAGAGCAGGGGGTCTTTTTCTGTTGATCTGAGCAAAATCGATAGCTTCAACCTTGGTCCTTTTCGTTGGCCGGCTTTCATCTGGACTCGTTGCATGCTTTTTCGTAGTTGACTCGACGGCTTCAAGCGCAGCCAGGAATTCGTCCTCGTCGTCGGATATCCCAAATTCATCATCATCGGCAATGTCCAATGGTTCAGCTCTTTCTCGAACTTGCGAGGCACTTTCTGCATCGTCGAAGGCGTCGTCTTGCTCTGTGCTCAGGGGCATTGCGGGAGTCCTGGTCTGCGACTCAACTTGGGAGGCAGCTTGCAGAAAGTCGGCAGCAAAAAAGTCGTCATCGTCCAAGTTGAAATGATCCATCCAAGAAGAGGGAGAATCGTACTGATGGTGTCTGCTTGTGCTTGCGGGTGCTCAGGTTGATGCGCGAAAGCATGGCTGCTACGATAAGGAACAGTCTTTCTCTATCCCAACACGGCATTTGTATCTCTGCATTAACAGTATCTCACCATCATTTCCAGAAATTATTCAGCAGCTGTATTCTATGTAACCAATATAACCAATGTATCCTATGTATCGATAATATTCACAAATCATCCATAGTGCTCTCTGACGTGCTCGGCAGTTGCTGCTCCGAGGGCTGGCTGCTGGTGTAGTACATCACCTGGCTTCTTCTGATATTGATCTTCCAAGCCCGAGAGCCTCGCTTGTTCACTTCCACAATATGATTAACACCACCCGATAACCATGAAAGTGCGACTGCGCTCAGTCCGCATCCCGTACTTCCAGATCTGGTACTCGTCGGCCTTCTTGATCGTCTTCTTCACCACTTGGTCTGTGTCGGACATCTCCCTTGCCATGCGCCAACTCTGACGGCCACATAGGGTCTTGACACTAGTACTACCTGCCGATATCATCTACCAGAGCGTACGCACGAAGAACACCCCAAGGAACATTCCCAATGTCTTCATCATTGCCGGCGCATACGTCCTTACCGTCGTCATATCCTTCTTCATCTGGGCAAGCCGAATCTACACCAACCGAGTCGTCCTCAAGGAGATCCCGAAAGCATATATCCCCGTGGACAAGGGCGAGGTGCCGCGCAAGGTGCATCGCATGATAGTCAAACAATGGGAGAGGAGTGCTATTGTCGCCTGGGACTCGATGCCGCGAGACATTCGGGAAGAGCTGGCCAAAGCAGAAGAGATTCATCTTGATCGTGCTCCCAAAGTAACAAAGGAAAGGACAATAATACCACCGGAAAAAGCAAGTGCTGCTTGGGGGTATATTTCTCATCCGGGGTGGTCTTCACCAGCATCCAACGACCTTCCCAACCTCGAGTACTGGCGCGTCTTCACCGAATTACCAAATCTGATCGAGGCCAAAGCCGTCTCGCTCGCACCCGCAGACCCACGATACCTACACCTCACACCGTCAGGCGCTGGCGCAATCCCTGACGCTAGGATTGTTGCGTTGCTCCAACGACCTTCTACATGCGGGCTGAGGGAATACCTTGAACGTCTGGGATCGTTCGGTCTCGTCAATCCTTCATCTTTGAGCGACACATTTGTCTCCCAGTATGAGTACGCCCGATTCTCGACGTCCCCTCTTAGTGAAACCGAGTTTGGCGCGCTCATGGCAACCTTCTCCTCCCTCCTCACAGGAATGACTGGCGTCGATCCAGCCCTTTTAAGACCAGAGCTCGGCTCCTCACACTCCTCCTCCTCTAGCCTCATATCGTCATTCGACTCTAGGTCGAGTCAAATACACCACCGCCATTCCGTATTCTCAGGAACAACGCCGCTAAGGCCACCCTCGAGGTTTACACATTTGCGTAGTTCAAGTACAGGCACTGTGCACACAGCTCTATCAAGGGCATTCAGTCGGAGTGTATACCACACTTCTTCCACTGCTTCTCTAGCATCCGAGCCGGGAACATTATCAAGAACACATTCAAGTATGTCGGATGGATATCAATTGGCAGATTCGCCTTCGAGGGAGTCGATGAGGAGTGTGATCCGACTGAACCCAGCAGCCGGAACGCCAGGACAATTGCCATACACGATTTCATAATGGCGATGATGCTGGTTTGGAAAAGACTTGTGGCACAACTGTTTTGTATTGGTTGTTTTGTTACGCAAAAGTGTAGATACCCCATTTGGATTATAGCGAAGTGTAAAGGAAAGCATTGGAAATGAACATACGGATGAATTATACGAGAGCCACACATAATTGTGTCTGCTCAGAGACGGTTTTGAGATGTGCAGATAATGTATGGATTACACCGATACATGATCATCCTCAAGTGGTAGGTAGGTCTCTCTACGACAAAAACGACCTTAGCCCCCCTCCCTCTTAAGTCCCGATTATCGTCGCTCCAACTGTTCCAATCTCAGTATTTAGGTATACGGTATTCCCCCTCAAGCCCAAGGGAAAAGGATACTCTTTATATCTTATCCTTGTCGTTGGATTATCGCGCCCGTTTGGCTCTAGTGAGGTGAAGATGGATTGGATGGAAGAGAAGAGAAGAGAAGAGCTGAGAAGAGCTGAGAAGAGCTGAGAAGAGCTTTATTTATTTATAGTATCGTACATACTATATTTATAAGTCTATAGCCCTCTTAATTCTTGAACGTAAGATTCTTCTTTCCTCCTGTTATATACGTGATATGTGGGGAGATTATTTATAATACAACGAATTGCCTTAACTTATTGAAAACTTAAAAGATAAAGAGATCGAACGGATAATCTTACTTAACCTAACCTAACCTACAATTTCATAACATACCCAACAAAATTACGATTCCCATCAATCCCACCCTACGAATCTATTGGGCAAAGTAGATAACCTAAATAAACTACAAAAAAAACCGAGATTCCACTCCTTTCCAAGAACATACATACAGCAAAACAAGATTAGAACAGCGGGGGTAAAATAAAATAGTACGTCAAGATAATCTCAAGACCACGAAACTCACATACGCATACAAAACCTAACCGACGGGCTGAGATCAAAGGACTAATCTCGGAGGAGTGGGAAAAAAAAAATTAAAGAATTAAATTACAAGGGAGTCTGTCCATTGGAATCATATGCTATCTTTACATCATAACATCAAGGATATACGGGAAACGAGAAAGAAGAAGAAGAGGAAGAGGAAGAATCATAGGTTACAAAAGGGGACGGATACCCTCCACCACCGTCAACACCACCACCATCCCTCACACCAAGGAAAAGAAAAAATATGCAAACTAAGCCAATACCCAAACCCCCTATTTTCCCCTCCACCCCCCTCACGCCATACCACCCGCGCCCATTCAAATCAACCCAAAGTTCCCATCACCTCACCCCTTCGCGTTGTACTTCTCATTGTAAGCATTGACCGCAACAGCAATCTGCCTATAAAGCCAATTCCTACTCCCTTCATCCCCAATAGGCACAAACGGCCCATTCGTGCCCCCCTTCAAAAATATGCTGATCCCCGTTCTCTCCTTACTGATTGTCTGTACATCCCGGAGCGGAACATCCCACTCACTCCTCAAACTCTTCGTCTTAACAAGCAGCAAACCATTATACGTCAACATGACCATCAAATCCTTGCCCGGCAACTCCAAGTGCGCAATATAATCTTGGTCAAAATACTTGCCCGAATCCAACGTCTTGAGCCAAAATTGTCCTAGAGCCTCGCGTTGGCTGTAGGGACGAACAATTCCGTCCGTACCGATGAAACGGGTGAGACGGACACGGTCAAGTCCCTCCTGATCAAAAACGGTCGTCGTATTCCTCACGCCTTCAGCAAGGTTGGAGGCAAGATCAAAGGCCCCAATAGCAGGTTTTGTCGCAAGCCCGAGAAGACCTTTTCCAAGACCCTTGGCAAAGCCGACAGCACCTTCTTTTTCCGCGCCTTGAAGTGGGTGACGAGCGAGTCCACCAATACCCGAGGCGAGCGAATCGGCAAAGGCATTACCACCAGTTTGAATGCCGTAAAGTGCGTGCTTTGGACGGTTGCGGCTGCGATTCATGCGGCGCTTGTCCTGGAACTCCTTGTCCATGGAGGCAGCGGCAAGACCCTTGGAAATCGAGCCCGTAAATTTGGCAGCAGAGTCACTGAACCCGAAGATACTCTTCTTGACGAAGGAGCCAGCACCTTTGGCAATGCCGATACCCAGATCTTGGGGACGGTCGTTCATGACGAGACCCTGGTAAGGTTCGTAGAAGATGTCTGAAACACCGGAGGCGAGATTGGTGAACAGGCCAACTGGGTTTCCGAGGAAGTCTGCCGAGCCGAGAACAACGTGGACTTGGCGGAGAGATTCTTGGACGTAGTGAGTTTGGATATTGCTGATGAGTGCTGCGACGGAGACGCGGGCGTTCTCAAGCATCAACGCGTTGTAGCGAATTGGTGCATCATTGACGTTGCCGACAGACATCGTGATGACATTGACGAAGAACATCAGTGGATTGTTGACTGCAGTCATAGTATCCTCAGCGTTGATACGCTCGGTGCGTACGAAGGATATGTCGAATTGCATGGGTTGTAAATGCAAGAACTCGAAGTAGATGTCTTGCCCGGACTCTTCTTGCTTTGGCTCAGGTAGCTCAATACTCTCCTCACAAAGCTTGCCTTCTTTGACTTCCGACCAGCTTGCGCCAGGAATCTTAGCGAAATCTAAGAGAGCGAAAATGAAGTCCTCGTCGATCTCCAATGTCATTTGCTGGAGCAACGCGGTGAAGTATTTGATGTAGAGCACTCCATAGGAATCGTCCTTGACCTTCGTGACAGCAACATGCAGGATTGGATGCGCTTCCATTTCTTTGCCAGTTTTAGGTACCACACTAGGGTAGAAAATGATCGGGAAAATACCGCCGTAGAGTTGATTATCGATCTGCAACCATTTGATGGTCGCCTTCACGGTTTGATAAAGTGGAGAATCGGAGTACTTCAGCTCCATGTCGCGAAGGGTGAGATAGACCAATTCCTTCATCTGTCGGTTCACTAGGGATATACCAATACCAGCGAGGCGCAGCTGGGCGATAAGAGTGACGTCGGTGTCCAGATCCTTGACCTCAAATCCAGAGGTGGTTGAATGTGTTGCATTGGTCTTTTGTCTGTACAAACTCTTTGACTGCTTGAAGTGTGACAAAACCAAGGTCTGGGTCGGCCCATCTGCCACGATGTTCAGATCAATCACCACACCTCTGGGATGTTGTTCTGTGCCTGGTATCCGCATCGGAGGCGGATTGCCAATCTCGGATAGCTTTACTGCCTTCTCCTTCTTGTTCGACAATAGGACAATCTCCTTTCGACGGGCAGCTGGATAGTCCCATGCATAGGGCATGACACTGCGTGGTGGTAATCTGTAGCGAATTGGCTTCCAGCCAGATCCACGATCATCTTCATCGTCGTCGATGTTGGGATTCGCTTGCCAGAAGAGAAATTCCGTACTGGTCTCGTTGCGCATGGAAAAGGGCCAATGCTTGGTTTCGATGCTGATGTGTATAAATATCGTGGCAGCCTCCATCAAGACGTCTATGCGGACGAGCTTTTGCTTCTGGCGGAGTTTCGCAAGCTTGACATGAACATTGCCGACATTCGCGATGTCGAATGGAGATGACCAGTTATTGTTGACACCTGGGTAGCACAAGCACAACTGATGGCTGGCAGCTTGTCGCAGGAACCGTAGTGGAAGCAGATCACCATCTTTGAGCGTCATGATGTCGGAAGACCCTGGCTCTCGAAGTTGAAGGTCTTCTCCGATTTTGTTCTTGACAACGTATCGCGGCGCGACGGTGACGACCTTCGTAAGATTGTACTGCATTGTACGTTAGCAAATCTCACATAAGAGCGAACCTTCAATCATACCTTGCCTTCTCCTTCTTCGACACTGATACCGACATCCATCTCTTGCCGACCAGCAGATGAGTTGAGCGTCACACTATAGGTGCTGCCAATGGCGTCCAAACTCTGAGGTTTGCTCCATTCGGACTCTCCAACCTTTAGCAGGGCACGATTCTTGCGATCGTCTGTTGGGAATGAGAACATGAATGGCTTCACCTTGGTCCCATCGCGGTCGGCATTAGCGAAAACTGCTTGTCCCGCTGCTGCTTTCGTTCCGCCAAGGAATGTCTTGCTTCTAACATCAAGCTCAAGACCTGTGCGATTCAAAATGATGTATGGAGCGTAGACTGTGACCTTGAAGGCTCCGCCACTGTTGGGGATGTCGAAATAGTGTAATTTCAGCCGAAGCTGAAGGTTGTTACTATCCTTCACTATCAAAGTCTTCTCCCTTCGGAAGCTCTCGCGGTCAGCCGAGTTGATCGGTGTGTATTCGCTCGACTTGAAAGGCGTGTCTTGCATATCGACACTCATCATCAGTGTACGGGAAACTTCAACGACGTGGACCGGGCTCACACCTCCCTTACGCAAGAAGTTCGTCCAGTCTTTCCTGGTATGCTGGTCGTAAATTTTGTACTTGAAATCAAAGGGTAACAAATTTTGAACTTCCACGGGTGCATGGAGACGAATGCGCATGTACGGGTAGACGCTGGGAAACGGTTAATATTTGTGGCCAAACGGAAGATACAACACACTTACCCAGTGATGGGATCTTTCTTGTCGAAGGCAGCGAACATCTGGAAGTAGAAGGGCGGTGTAGAGTCGTCCGATTCGCCTCGACAGGTGAGAGTCCTTGTTTGTCTCTTCAACAAGTCTCTCCAGAAGAGTCGCTCGGAAGACCATGTATATCCGAAGCCTTGATCAGGTCGCACAATCAGCGAATGCATGTAAGCACTGCCAACTGGCGCTGGTCGTGCTTCTCCGGGTGCAATCTTCTCGATTTTCATGAGATGACCATTTTCGGGATCATAGACTCCAAGCTCGACTGGGATTTGAGTGTTGTTCTCCACCAATAATGGTGATCGGAAAGTGATGTACTTCACATTGTCTGTGCCCAATTTGACCTCGACGAGCAGACGATGTAGAATCTTGTCTTGTCGTGGTTGCAGGTTATGAAGGGTCTCCCCTTCACGGCTCACTGATATCTTGTCGATGCTGTTGAAGCCACTTCCCTCAAGTCGCACACCGACAATGCCTGATGCGCCCTCCGCCGACAGGGTCTCTCGAGTGGTTGTCGGGTCTTCAAATCGCCATGGAATCTCTTGCCCTTCTTCAAGTTTCGCAGCGGGACCATCCTTACCGTCACGACCTTCAGCCCAGATATTGATATCAAAGCCGGTGTAATTGCGGATACGGTACGGTGCCTCCATGCCTCTTGGTTTTGATAAAATATCCTCGTCGGTAGACAGGAAGTCTGCTGATTTGGACGCGAGCGCAATCGTAGCGGCAGTGACTGTCAGCTCCATAGACTTTCGCGAATATAGCTCGACAGCGAGCTTGTCTGGGTTCTGCTCCTTGGACATGTGGAACCCAAGCTGCCATGGCTCGATCAAAGGTTCCCACGCCGACTTTGAGAAGTTGAAAATGTTAAAGAAGGTATCGATGCTGGTGTCTGCAGTCATGGACGTTGACCAGTCTCTCGCGTCAACGACGAATTTCTTAACACTCCAATCAAGCATGGGCAATTCGTGCTTGTCACCAATCAGCACCACTCGAATGCCTCCGATGGAGACCTTGAGCTCTTCGCGTGTGATCACCGCTGAGCTCTGCCTCGGACGCTCGGCAATAGCTTTTTGCTGGGTAGTTTGATGTGTTTTGATGGATTTCGTCGTTGGTGGAGCGTTCGATCCTTTTCGGGTAATTGACTTTCTCTTGGATTGTGGCGAAGGAGGACCTGCTTTTGACTGTGTCAATTTCTTGGGCTCAGTCTCCGCCAATTGTGAATCATCGTTTGACATTGCGGATGCCCGATTGAAGATTTGCATGGCGAGTAATATATCACGGAGCGATACGCGGAGCACGAGTGGCTCAATATCCACACTGATGCTTGTCATGGACGAACTCTTGCCTTCGTTGCGCATGTCCAATGACGTCTGGATGCTGAAATCGTCCAATATCCTAAGTCTATTGGAATCGAAGCGGTCCATGCGGCACAAGAACATGCCGACCTTATCGACTTGCAACGTTATGACATTTTGTTTGGCGATGAGCACCTGTTTCACGCCCAAAACAATTGCCTCTGATGTTGAGATGGCTGGATTTGCAATCAAGACAACTTGGGCGTCCACTAGGTTGAGACGAAAGGAGATGTCCATGCCTCCTGTAGATGGAGCTGCATCGGGAGCTGGCTGGGCTTTGATTACAGCATCGTTCACATGTGTCGAACCATCGCGGGATTCTCCCTCAGTCTCAGGCTCAGCCAGGTCCTCGATCTCAAGTGGCTCTTCTGTAGCGAGACCGGCGTCGACAAACGCTTTCAAAGCGAAAAGGTAATCGAGAGCCAAAATGACTCTGGGGCTGTCGATAGTCAAGAGTGCAATCAGTTTTCTTTCCTTACCACCAGAGATGGAGACACTGGCCATGAACTGTTGTTTGACGTCCGTGTTGATCAAGGACATGATCTTCCGGAACTTGTTCGTCTCACGTGTTCGTGTGTCTGAAATAATGAGGGACTCGACTAGGAATTCGGATTCTAGAGCGCCATCACTCATCATGCGGAGCTTGACGTGTGTCTTGTTCAGAGAGAAAGTGGACAAGCTTGCAGCCGCTGCGTCACCAATGGGTTCATGGTCCTTGCCTTTGATGAGCTCCAACCCAATGGTACCGATCTTGAACACCAAATCCAGCTTGGTCCATGTGTCGTCCCTCTTGGCGAGTTCGGGACCTTGGCTGGAAACAGTCTCATCACTGGATGATTCATCGTTGGCGCCATCCGTCAAACCTCTGGCAGGCTTCACAGTAGCGTCGGGAAGTTCATCCTCGACTTGACCTTCCAACTCATCGTCCCCTTCAGTAGCGAAAGCTGCTGGTATAGATTGGGATAACTCGAGGGCGAACTGCATCTGCTCTGGAGTGAGCTTCAAATTAAGGTCTGGTAGAGATCCCTCAATCTCAAGATCTGGTCGCTGGTAACCCGGCTTGTGGTCCGCCATGGTAAGCTTGACACCCAGATCGACCTTTTCGATCATCTGCAGCTCTTCCGACTTTTCGCCATCGTAGTGGAAGAATGTCAGCAGCCTGATATTCCGTATACCAGCCTCGATCTTGTTGGCCATGTCGGCATCTTTGGACTCGCCTAGAGGCAAGAAATGGTTGTTGGCATAGATTTCTCCCAGCTCAGCTGTAAGCGTGTCCCTTGCTGGCTCATCAGTCGCCGACATTCGAGGAAAGACTATGATCGGGGTCTTCACTAAGATGTCGAAATGCATCTTGCTCGCCTTCTGTTGAATTTGCGTGGCTTGATTGGCTGCAGCCTGCCTTGCCGCGTTGAAAATCGCCTGCATTTTGCCAAACTTCACACCAAACTCCATAATCTTCCTGAATGGCTCGGTCATGAAATTCACTTTCAAGGATCCGGCACGTAGGTAAATCGAAGTGTCATAACCGGGATACTCATCGGTCGTATCATCATAGGTCTCGTACGAAAAATGAGCAAGCTCATTGCCCTGTATAGCGACTAACTGTCGCATTGCTGAATCCGCAGAGACACCTTGATTGACGTCGTCGATGAGAGACAGGTCTCCCAAATGCGCACCTATCCGCATCGTGCTGCCCATTATGAACACTGAGACGTTCGCTGTGTTTAGACCCAACGTCGCCAGTCGAATGCCATCATTGTTCAGAACGATAGCAATTCTTTCGAGATCTGCCTTGACACGAATCTTGTCGACATCTTGCGCAGCAGGTTCTGCCTGTCCAGCATCTTTTGCAGCGATGGCCTTTTGATCCGGCGATGATGCTGACGGCTCTCCAGAATTCGTAAAGGTCGCTAAAACGAAATCCAAGAGCGTCAACAAGGTTCTCCGCGTCACAATGACATTAATCGTCGACACGGCAATATCCAAGTTCGTAGCTATGCCTTCGTACTTGGTCATAAATTCTGGCGAGTCTTTGTTAACTTTGACGAACTTGAGTTTGAACAGATCCTCTCCTTTCGACTTCTCGGACTCGATGATGTTTCGGAATTCTGGCATGGGGGTCTCTTCAACATGGTCTTCGACGGCGAGACTTTGCAAGCGTACTTCAGCTACCATGTCGAAAGGTCTTTGATAGAAGACAAGCGAAAAGTGTTCCGCTACCAAGTCTACCAGGAGGTCATCTGGTCGCTTGCCATCAGGATCTGCACGAAACAGCGACCCTTGCAGCTTATCGACCGTGAACTTGAATTCAAAGTTCCGTTGACTTATGGGAACTTCGGGCTGCTTGGACTGTGCGGACACGGCTTCAGAAGCCTCGGTGTCTCCGCTGACACTTTCTTCCTCCATGACTAGGTCATGCTTTTGCTCGGGGGAAAACGCAAAGGACCGGGAACGATCCCCAGTCTCGGATTTGCCGGGTGGTAATTCGGAGTCCGTTATGTCTCCGACCTTCTTAGGCTCATCACCATCGCTGAATTTGGGAATGGCAACATCGATCAGTCTCATCAAACTCTTGTATTTTTGATCTGAAATCGTGGCGTGCAGGATCGGTAAATGGCCAGAAATCTTGAACTTCGTCAAATCAGTTGCCTTTGGTACAATGCAGGTCTGAATAGCAAAGTCCATGTTGATCCGATCAACTATGTGCAAGTTTTTGGGCGAGTCCTTGGCCTCCAATTGGCCTCTTGTTTCCTCGATTGTGGTTCCAATCAAGACTTGAGTTGAGTCCAATTTCAGGATGAATTTGTCGTACATCAACCCTTCCAGACGATGGAAGTCTTCTTCGCTCAATTTTTGCCGTTGTTTTGACTGTATGTCTCTCAGCGTATCCTTGTCCACCAGCTCGCTAGTGACGCTGGCGTGACCGGCATCTACGATCAAACAAAGACTACTCTTTTCGGTAACAGAATCTGGCACGATGATTAAAGGTGCTTGGAGGTCGAGTTTGGCGTTGATGGTCTTGTGCTCCTCGAGCGCGAATTCAAGACCGGCTCTTGTCTGTTGACGAATGCCCTCAACGGTTGCGCCGGCAGTTTCCATCAAAGCTCCAATGGACTCCATGTGTCGCTCTGGAGGCTTGAAGAACTTGACTACCTCCACGACAAACTTTGGATTGTAGATGATCTCCATTCCCTTGAGTTTCATGGTCAATGCCATGTCTGCGCTTCCGTCGAGAGGATTGTTCTCGAATGCAAGCTGAAAGAAGGGATCTTCTGGTTCAGCCTGCTCTTCTTCTTTGTCGACTCCGTCATCTGCGCCGTCCTTGGTATCTCTGCCAAGTTCCTCAGCATCATCGAGCTCGACAATTCTCTCATCATCGGATATCTCCGGAGCATCCTTGACAGTGATGATTTGTGGGAACAAGCTGCCTTCTGTGGTGCCATCGTACAATCGCATCCCTTCCAGTGTAACCTTGGCAAGAAGAGAGTCTGTGCGTTGCTGGATTTCGGTCTTAAAATTGTCAAACAACAGTCGAAGGATCTCGGTCTTCGCATTGTGCGGATCTCTTTTCAGAGTGAAACTTCCTGTCCGAAGGCTCAGGTCGACTTGAAGCTTGACGTATTCCTTTGGCATGTCAACTGCTTCTGCGATAGACTGTTTCTCGTCAAAGTTAATGGCACTGTAAAGCTCTTTCCGCTGCTGGTCAGACATCTGACTGTCATCAGCAGCATCGTCCTCTGTCTTCTTGCTGCCTCCAAAGGCCCATTGTGACCAGGTTTGCTTCGGAGCAGGTTTTGGGTGCTCGACATTCTCTTTGCGAAGCTGGTTGCGTGCAAGAGACCTCCAGAATCGGAGATCCTCGTAAGAAAGCTTGTGTTCGAGTTTGTCCATTTCCGCCGTTTCGTCAGGCGTAAGCTTCTCTTCCTTCTTCTTCTTCTTGAATAAGTCAATATATCGTATCCGATCATCTCTTCGTTCTGCAAAGTAAGCCCACGACCAGCGCTTGTTACGATCGTGAATTTTGTCAAGCACAGCCTGTCCAGCGAATTGGAGCCAGGCTCGTGGGTCTTCAGAAGGTCGACTCTTTGGTTGAAACTTCTTGTATTCTTGGTGTCTGATGAAGTAGTGGAAAAGATCTACAAGCATGAGAGCATCCCGGTATTGGTCATCGTCGATGATGAATCCTAGCTCATCGAAGAGAACCTTTGCCTTGAGCTTTGGCCGGTCAGCCTTGCCTGTCTTATCCATTTCTAGGCCAGCTCGGCCTGTGACTGGCTTCAAGATGAACTGATGTTCCTCAATTGCCCGGCTGTCCCCCTTGACTATGAGACCTTTGAATTTCTCTAAGAACTCCTCATGGTCCACGCCTTCCTGCGATCCTTTGCCAGTTCCCAGCAATTCTGCATCGGTGTCCCAGTATACAGCGAGCGATTTAAGGGAGGCGAGCTTGTGGGTGGTGCTTGAGGTGCTCTGAATGAAAGTCGGCTTCCAGTTCTCGTCGGTACTGACAGCATCGAAACTTTCGAGAGTGATACCGAGTGCGAAAGGATGGCCTGGATCCGAGATGGAATCCTCGTAGCGAATGTGGATGTTCTTGACCGAAACTTGTACATTGTCCACAATTGCAGTGACCAAGCTCGAAGTAAATGTCTGGCTCTTCTTCTGCTCTTCCTGACTCAGGCCTTCTGTGTTCCTTTCCTTCAACAGCTCGGCACTGTCCAGCTTTTCCATTTTCACGGCATGGTCCCTTCGCTCCTGGTCTTCTGGGTCATAGTCTGCATCTTCCCGTGGTGCAGCAAGAAGGAATACATCCTCAATGTTCACCTTAACAGGCTTCCCGCGCAGATTGGACCAAGGTATGGAGAGAGTGATTTGGCCAACGTGCCCCTCGACCACATTGAGAGGCAGATGCATCTGGTCGAGGGCTTCTTTTCGCAATTCCAAGTCGGTCAACTTGACATCGCCAGACCAGATGCCAACGTTGAGCTGTTTTGCGTCAAAGTTCTGGACATACATGCCCAAGAACCTGTTCAGCAGGTTGGAGACGAGTCCCTCGAGCATGATTGCTGTTGGGTGGCCGTCAACCGCGCCTGGTGTCTATGTGTATCGTACCACGGTAGTGGATGTGTGGGTGTTGGAGGTGGGGTTGTTTACTGTATTGGCTTCATGACGGTATCGTGGCGTTGAGGTCGTGGGAGGATGCCTCGAGGGATGGTGGGAGGGTGGGAGGGTGGGAGGATGGAAGGAGTCAGTCAAGTAAATCAAAAGAGAGCGAGAAGGAAGCAGTGATATAGCAACGAGCAATTCAATAATCGAAATGAAATCCCCCTTCGTACGCACCAACAACGAAACTTGTTGTTGGAATGTTTGCCTAGACCATGACGTGTATTTTCATAGCGCGAGTCATGCATCAGAGATCGGCTTTCTGATCCAACTATCATTCATTTCCATCTTCTCCTGTTTTGGTCATGGTATATATTCATCAGGCTTATGTCCATATCTTGTCTGTACCTCTCTGCATCAAACAACCACCCTCTGGCCACCTCAGCGACCCCGATAATTGTCCCTATTATTCTGCTGCATGCTCTGCAAAATTCTATCATGTGCCGAAAATCCCCTAATCAAAGGCGCTCCCTGGTACAAACTTAGATGCACATGCTCCATATTGTAAGGCAGCGCAAGATGATTAGGATACTCTCCGTGAGCAGCAAGATGAGGCATAAAGACATCAGGGGGTGAGACTCCTGCTCGGAACATATCGACACCCCTTTGGATACTTCCTACTGTATCGTACGATCCGTGAGGTGCTTCTGGATCATCCATGTCTTCAAGAGAAGGATCTTCAGCTTCTGTTGGGCTGTTTGATCGTCTCGGTTCTCTAATTGGGCCGTGTATTGGAGTAACTCTCGCTGGAGGCTCTCTCGGAGCAGGTCTTCTCCCAGGCGGCCGTATTTCGTGAGGCTTTCTTGTCGCAGAGTCTTTCGCTGAGCCATGTTTTGCTTGCTGCCGAATATGCCACCGTGTAGCTCGATTTGAACCTTTTTTGGCTCCGCGATTCGACGCTGATTGACGCTCTTCTAGAACGTCGGCCATGTCGGGGGCTATCCAACCTGGAAATATCAACATCCAAAGTGCAGACGTAGAGACTCATTGTCAACTTACCGTCGGGCTCAGCCTGCCTAAAGTCATCGTTCATATCATGAACTCCACCTTCATTTGAATCTCCAGTCCTCGCACCAAGAGATCCGATCCATTCTTCTTCTTCATCACTCCAGGGACCTTCCGCTGGCCTCGATTTCTTCTTTCCCAGTTTTGAGCGTAATTTATCGAACATGGATCTGATGATGGAAAGAATTGGTGATGCCCTGCAGTCCTCTGGTGATTTCTGCACTGGCGCTCACAATATGAAATAGTTTAGAAAAGGGGAAACGGAAACAGAAACGAGATATCGTCAAACGGAGAATCATTCATTCACAAACGAAGGAAGAAGTGACCTCGTCACGAGCAACGCAAACCTGTCACAAGAGCCACCCAGATACAATCATTCTAGATCCTACCAACAGAGCAGCAAGCTTCGACTGGTTTGTCATACCCCAATACCAGCCGAGCCTCCAACTCACTTCTACCAAAATATACCAATACCAATCAAAATCCATACCACAAAATCTCTCTCTTCTCCAAACCAGCTCATTTCCAAACATGCAAACAAAACGTAGAAGAAGAGAAGAACCCCCCCTTGGAGAAAGAACTATCCTTCCCCAACGAAAACGCTTCAACAAAGGGCCTACCTACATCCAAGCCGTAAACTACAGCCCAAGAATAAAACTGCATAAAGATATCAAGTGCCCATCCTCTAACACGAGCTGACAAAATACCTCCTCCCTCCAAAAATCACCCACACCAAAACCCAACAAACCCCCTCCTCCTCCTAAACAAACCCATCCCCCCTTTCTAGCCCAAATTTCTCACCCTTACCTACATCTATACCACAATCCTCCAGCCTCCTATCCTCCCTCCTATCTAGTCTAATTGCCAACACAACCCACCACAATCCTCCAGCCTCCTATCCTCCCTCCTATCTAGTCTAATTGCCAACACAACCCACCACGACCCAACGCCAGCCCATCCCCACCACCCACCCAGCCACACAAAACCGTCCGCACCATTAAAAACAACAACAGCAACCCTCATGAACCACTTTTGTACCTTATATCGCCATACTTCCCCTAACGCCATACTTATACTCATGCTTCCCCCTACCTACCTACCCACCCGACAGATCGACGGCGACGGCGACGACAAAAAGAAAAGGGAAAGAAAAGAAAAGTTACGGGAGGTGATGAAGTAAGATCGATAAGGTAAGAGACGGCCATGGCAGAACGTAGAATCTTACGCTCGTGTCAAAGGAACAGATTAAAACAGAATTCATCGACATAGCAGTCCACGTTGACATATTCCCAGCCATCTCGAGTAAAAGCTTGCTTTCTGTAGAATCATCCATGTCGATAATATGAGTGAACCGTTCAAAGCACAACCAAACATATCAAGAGCAAAACTTCATCAAATTTGTCAAAATTCATAATAACCTCTTTCTACCAGCGCGCCAAGATCCCCTTCGCCAAAACAAAGAGTTCGAACTCAGCCTTCCGGACAGAAAAGGTTGCTCGTTTCTCGATGATTCAAGCGCATACAGCCATAGCATCATCATCGTAAGAATCTCCGGTCTCCAAAGCACCAGAATATGCCCGCGCTCAACGCCCAAATCTAGACCCTTATCAAAACAATGTTTGGTCAAATCGTCCATATAACCCTGTCCGTGACCGCTGTTACCACTGTTTTGGTTGTTACCTCTGTAACTTGGGTGCGTCTGCATGCTTCCACCACTTGTCTGCATCTGTTGCTCGCCAAACTGACCAAACATTGCCTGACGTTGACCACGATCAAAGTCCTTGAGAAGGCCGTGGCTGAATGTGTAGTTGGTACCACCAGCCGTGTAGCTTGATGGATGACCCGTTCCGCTATAGTAGTACGGAGTCGACTGCTGTGAGAAGCCTGGAGGAGGACCGCTTGCAGAGTTAGGGTTGTACGAGGAAGCGAGCTGGCCTTGTTGAATTTCCCATGCACTGGGTGAGGTGGTAACATCAACGGGGGCGGTGGAGAAACGCTGGGTTGCATGAACCATAGTGATGGCGTCGGAATTGTCCTTGGCGTGCTTCTCCAATGCATCAATACGGCTGTGGAGAGAGTCAATCTTTTCTACCAAAGTGGTGTTCATCTGGAACAACTTGTCTATTGGCTTGACGAGGTTCTTCTGCATGGCCGCGCCCAATGACTCGATGGCAGCAGTGACCTCAGACTTGTAACGCTCAACACCGTCTGCTGTGCGTACAGTCTCATTCTCAATGGCCTTGATCTTGTCCATCACGTCGCTGTACATCACGTTCATCTGTTTGAGATTCTCTTCATGATTCTTGACCGCGTTCTTGTTGATGGTGCCCGTCTCTCGGATGAGGGTTTCCTGCACATACCACTGGCTGTGATCAATGTGACTGTGAAGTACAAGGTAGGCATCGAGGGTCTGGCCAGCTGGGAGTGGGCTTCTCAGTTCTTCGCTGTCGACTTTACCGCCAGCGTCAGCGGCAGCGCCGGTGCCATTGGTAAGCGGCACAGGCGGGCGGTGCTGCTGACTGAATCGGAGAGGTGGTGGCACGGCGCTAGGGTGACCAGTGGAAAAGCTGGCTGGAACGTCAGAGCCAGGGCTCTTGTCGCTGGGGGCACCCATATTTTCGAGTGCGTTGGCGAGAAGAGGTGACAGAAAGAGTCCCAGGCCGATGGCGTAGCTGGTGGAGCGAACTTGATCGCTGGAGAGGCTGAAGGAGGAGTTTGCGGTGACTTGCGGAGAGATGATGTCTGAGTTTAGGCTGCTAGTTGTGTCAATGTGTGTTTGAAAGTAAGTCATGTGAAGATACTCACGACGACTCCAATGGCTGGTGACGTGTAGTTTGATCGATGGGCGAGACCTTTGGCAGAACGAAGACGGACGTATCCCTCTGCTGATGAAGTCAGTCGATCATGTGAGGTGAAGAGAAGAAAGAGATGGAAGGTGCGGTCGAGTCAAGTGGGATGTAGTGTTGAGGACCGGGTAAACAAACAAAGTGATGCGAGGACGCGGAAAGAACGGGAATTCTGAACACCTCGAAATCCATCTTAAGTCTTTGATTCGAGATCGAAGGCTCGAAATTTCTGGAGAGCTCAGAAAGGAGCCTGGTCAGAAATCTCAAGTCTTCGCTCTCAGGTCAAAGACCATAGAACAGACACGAGTTATCCAAAAGTCCTATTGTCCACTTTGTCCTCCATCGCAAAAGTTTCTTGGTACTCACATTCCGACTCGGCCTAAATCCATCCACCTGAAAATTAGCAGGCGAATAAAACCCCGGTTTGAGCACCTCAGGAACACCCAATTTTTGTGCCTGCACCTGAGACAACAGACTGCCCTCACTCCAGCGTCGGCTAAGGCTCCTCACACTCGGTGCACCTGGTGAGAGACCCGAGATATCTAGATCCAGACCATCCCGCCCACCAAGACTATCAGCAATGGTAGGTGCGAGAGATCCATCAGAGCCATTTCTGGACCGTCCTCCGAATAGGAGGGCTGTGGCGATGGAGTTGTTGCTAGACGACTTTTGGGTATTGTTAGTCTAGATATTAAGCTTGACGGCCATCGAGCTTCCGGTGCATGAGCTCAAGTGGGTGTGACAGTGAACAATCGGAGATTAACTTACAGAAGACTCGCTGCTACTATTACCAATACTCGCCTGATAAGATGTCACAGCCCTATTATTCGCAATCAAATCCGCATAATCGTTCCTTTCCAACCTCACCAAGCCCCTCGGTAACTGCGAGATCTTAGGAACAGGAGTTGGACTGCTAACGAAAGCAGTATTAGGCGTATCGGGATCTGAATCTTCGTCTTCGGGGACCGTGGAGATGCTTCGTGGAGGATACTCTGTAACGAGAGCACGATTAGAATTCGTACGGATGCGTGTCTTGAAGATTGATTCTTTGGAAGGCGGTGTTGGAGGAAGGGAATCGTTCATGTATTGAAGACTCTTTGCTCGAAGAAAGATCTCGCTGCTATGCTTCGCTGCAACGTCGTTGGCCTTGCTGGCTGCAGCTCGGGCTCCAACAACGGTGGCGATATCGCTGACAGTGCGATGATCAGACAGCATCGGAACAATCGTACCACGTCCACCGACTTTGCGAATCTCAAGATCGGTGGGTGAGTAGCCGGTGCGCTCGGCGCTCATGCGAATCTCTCGATCAGAAGGCGCATCGAAGCACTGAGCGTCTCCACCAAGTTTAGGCGTAGGACCAGAGCACTTGAAATCAAATCCTTCCTTCTCCAACTTCTTCTGTGCTACGGCAACAGCCTTTCCCTGCTTCTTTCCCAAACTCTCCTTACCCAACACTTTGGCAGCTTTGTAGGTCGCAGGAATATCTGGGGTATCGGGTAGCTTCGGAGAGGCACCACCCTTGAAGAAGTCGAAGAATTTCTTGCCAGGACTCTTTGGACGCTTGATTTTCTCGGGTTCAATGACGAATGATTGGTTTGCGGATTCATTTCCCTCGGCGATGGCATCGTACATCATGTCCTCCATCTGTTTATGTCGTGTTGACTCGTTCTTTTCGCGTTGAGTTGGGACTGCGTATTCGGCGCCATCTGGAACGAGTTTGAGATCTTCTTCCATGGAAGGAGCTTGATTGGAGCTGGCGAGGCTAAGCGGTGGTGGAGCAGCCTTCTTCTTCTTCTTTGATGTCTTCACGAGTGTAGCATGCGAAGTCTTTGACTTGAGAGTGGTCGATTCGCGACGCCCAGCTTCCATGAACTGCCCCATCATAGTCATGGGCGAATCTGGAAATGGCTCCGATCCGTTGGGTGTGCCACTCCTCTCCCGACTCGCCTTGCTCTGCTTTTGTGCAAACGCATTACCCTGAAGTAAATGTCTCTCCTTCTGAAATTCCTGAAATTCCTGAACACTGCCCCATTGACGCAAAGATGGACGAGACTCCTCCGACATTGATGGACGCGGACCGCACGGCAACGGCTGGTTTGGCTTGGTTAGATCCGCTGGCTGCTGGTTGGGGTTGTTTGGAGCCAGAAGAGGCAACTCTTCCACTTGAGGTTCCTTAGGCGACTTCTTCTTGAAAGGAGACTTGGAACGGAGCATGGTTGTTTTCGTGTCTCGAGACCGTATATCGTGGTTGAGTTTGTACTCGAGTGATCAAGGCGCGGTTGTAGCTGGTCTAACGAGAGGAAAAAAGCGGATCAGACTTGTGAATGGATGCAATAGCGAGTGAATAAGTGGCATGCGTAGAAGAGTGTCTGTGATGAGGCCAAAGAATACGTGAGTTGATGGAGTGTGAAGGCGGTTCCAGAATGAGTGTATGTCGATAATTTTTGTTGACTGGTTGTGTTGCTGCTATGCAATGCGAGGCTCCAAAACGCGTCACGTCCTGTGTTTTTTGATGGTGTTGTTTGTGCAATGTGGGAAATCAAAATCCCTGGAAATTGACAACACCAGAGAGCTAAGCATGTAAACAGTCATTACGAAATCTACCGTTCAGTGTCTTGAATAAAATGAATGTGGAGTCAACAGTCACACAATATTCTTAAAGAACGAGGCTGAAGTAATGAGACATACTCACTCCATCACACAACTTACCTCTTCGTCGCACTGGAACTAATAGGTAAGGTAGTTCCATGAAAACATCGCCTGGAGTTGCTCTCTTTCTACTCCAAATACCATCATCACCACATCACCGCCGACCCAGCCCATGGGCTACCAAAGCGTCACGTCTAAAGGTTTGTAAAATCAAACTTGAGATTGATCGAAAATCAGTAGTAAAGGATAAGAGCCATGAATCTTCTATCCCTCTTGATCAACCTTCGCCGGAGAATCTGAGCATCACCCTAACCACCCTGAGCGCCTAGCAGCAAAACGGGAGAAAAAAAGATCAAGGTATCCCAACAACAAGCACGCGCCCAAACCCATGAAGGAAAATCAAATTGCGTCCGTTATATGAGGAGGAACGCTCAGTCAGGATTCGGGAGGGAAAGAAGTCGAATTAGCCTGGATTATGTGGTGTTGTTGTGTTCGATTGCTCGTACTCATCTCTGTTCGACTCGACTGCCGTGGTGATCCGGAATCCAGGAAAAAGCAAACGCTACTTTACGTACCTGAAGAGAAGGGATTCACTTCAAAGCAACACACACTTTCCTGACTTCTTTCTTCCAGTGCGGCCTTCCTTTGGTGGGGGCTCCAGGGCTGCGACGATCGCCTACCGATTTATGTCAGCGAAAGGTTCACGAAAAATCAGGGAAGCGGTTTGTATAGAGAGTGACCGACTCGACAGCGATCACGACGGACTTCTGGCAATTTGTTTTCAAAACTGTCAAATCCGGTCGTAGTGCAGCTCATCCCACTCTAGACCATCACTCACCTCGTCAAACACATCCTTCAATTTGAATTGTGTCAATGCCGAGCACTCAACGTATCTGACTGCGCCCAACTCCTTTGCCATTCTCTCGCCCATGTCTTTTGTGACTGGTGACATCTTTTGCTTCAACAATTTTTCCTTGACTGATGGATCATCTCTCAAATCGACTTGTGTTCCAACGATTAGACATGGGACGCCTGGGCAGTGGTGGTGTACTTCTGGGAACCATTTTTCTCTGACATTTTCGAAGGAGGCGGGAGATGTCACGGAGAAGCAGACGAGGAAGACATCGGTCTGAGGATAGGAAAGTGGACGTAGGCGGTCGTAATCCTCTTGTCCAGCGGTATCGAATAGGCCAAGAGTGTAAGGTTCATCTCCGATCCTGAGGCGTGTTAGCTGGGAGGTGGGCAACTGCAGTTGTGACTCCTCTCATCTGAAGAGGTGGTGCCAATCGTTTTAGGGACATCTGCTTTGCCAATCCCAGGAACTTGCCCCTCTCGAAATCAGGTTGAACGCAATGTCCGCCAGTTGTCTCAGAGCGCCGCAAATTGTGAGGCCACTTACATGACAGTGACGGCATAGTTGTCGAAGACAGTTGGGACATATTCCGAGGGAAACTTGTTGGTCGTGTAACTGATAAGGAGGCAAGTCTTTCCAACAGCACCGTCACCAACAACGACACATCTGTCGCAAGTGAAGTTAGCGCATTGCCCTGATTCCATGTGCCTGATGTTGTGATTGCGTGGCGTTGGCGGAGCTCCACATACTTTATCGTCGGACTCATTTCGTTGGCCTGAAATTCTGCTTCGAAATCTTCGGCGGATTTGCTACCAGTGATTGCGATGTTCTTGCCCCTTGGTCCTTTCTCTTTCTTGTTCTTCTTTTTGTCGTCGAGAGCAGAGGAAGAAGCAGCTGAAGCGGACATGATGTTAGCAGAGGGAGCAGCGGCTGATGGAGCGCGAGGATTGAGAGGCGGAGGAGCCTGCCAGCGTTGTGGCTGTCCGTAGTTGAAGAATATGGCTCGGGATTTCAAGCTTGATGTAAGAAGGAAATTGTGTGCATACTGGAGATGTTAAGGTGGAGTGTGTGGATCTGGATCGGGTTTGGAGACGGGAAAGGTGTTGAAGACGGGAGGTGTTGAAGACGGGAGAGGTGTTGAAGTCTAGGTGAGGATATTGGTTGCTCAGTGAAGCTCAAGTGAAAGCGGTATCCTGCGCCAGAAGCAAGCGTCAGCGACTCAGATTGCCATGTCGTCGTGAGTTGTTCTTTAATTGATGAAGGAGGGGACTTACGCTAGCTAGCAAGCACGCATCTACGGTAGTACCGTTGAGCGACAAGACAAGTTCAGAGAGGATGGCTGCACACTGCACACTGCACACTGCACACGATGGCTCAACGGCGATGGGGTTCAATTGATAGAATTATTTACAAAGCCGGGCGAGGATGAGGAAGGTGACAGAGTCTCGGAAGTCCGAATCCACTCAGTAAATCACGGCCACGGCTCCTAGGCAGGCGAGGCAGGCATGCATATGCAGGCTTGGGATCACTTAACGCCCATGGCTGCCACGCTCAGGCAGGATGTTTCACTCAAAATCCCTCCTCGACCTCACCCAGGCGAAGGGCACCACGGGCACTCACCGCACTAGCAAACCGGGCGTGCCATCCATGGGCGACTTCACGTGCGCATCATAGACTGAACTGTTTGATAAGCGACTTCACTTGCCTATCGCCGTCGTGCAAATGTAGGGAGCCGTATACAGCAAACATCTCAGTTCTGTGTACATGGGAGAGGATTAGCCTTTCCTCTCAACCCTCAAGCAAGTTAATACTTCAATTCACTGCTCTCAAGGTGGTGAAGCATCATTCCGACAAAGCATGCGGAATTGATCGGGTCCTACGAACTATTTTTTCCATGAAATCGTTGAAATCGAATAAGCAAGAGGGGACTGCAATACATTGTACTATCTACGCACGCGGCTGACAAATATTCCGGGCCTCAAAAGCGATTCCAAATTCTCATCAAATGTCAAAACTTCAATAAAGAATCCCACCACGACCATAAAGACAACAATTCAATGAATTAAAAGTAGGACTCCTTGGAGATGAAACTACGATTCTTTCTCTTTGGAAATTTTAATTTCGACTGTTGGAGATTGGAATATTGTTCGTAAGGTTACTGTTCTTTTTGGCGAGGAAAACAGGGCCTGCAATATTTGTCATCCGGGTGCTACATATCCGGAACCGGCCGACTCCTTATTTGACTAAGAAAGCTCGATAGAGACAAGCTAGTAAGGAAATTGCGATATCACCTTGTACAGTACCAATTTTCGCAGTCAGCTTGCGTGCTGCAAAAAAAAACAAGACCTCACTTCCGAGCAATTCGACCCACCTCACCCAAACAGCTCAAACCCATCGTGAGAAAACCTCGTACCTACCACCAGTCTCATAACAAAATCAAGCCTCAGAACCAATCCATGACGCCACCCATCAACACCGCCAAACGCCAACAATGATACAAAAGCACGAACAAACCCCGCAAGAATTTCCAATATTTTTAAAAACAAAAGGGGGAAAGGTAAAAGCACAGTTACTCTGAAACACAGCCCATCCCACCCACCTCTCCCATAATCTCTCACAACGTCAAATGCCCAAATCAATACTCACACGCACAACTCGAATGGGCTTGGGAAAATGTCGTTAGGTAGAGATACTCTCTAGACTATAATAACTTAAAGCACCGGACTTGTTTCATCGATTTATTCTATAGGTGCTGCGAGGTATGGATTACGTACTCGCTACTTTATAACGTGTTTCACCACTCACTTGGCCACCCCACTCACTTGGCCACCCCAACCACTAAATCTCAAGTCGGTAAACCTCCCACCAATACAGCTTTTATTAAAATAATTCTAACAATACATTCTTTACGTATTTGGGCATCGATCAATCTTATGATCTTGAATACCGCAGCCACTACATGTTGGTAATGCTCGCTGTCGTACGACGACTTCCTGATCTTGAACACTATCTCCAGAGCTATTTTCGCATCCCTCGACCAAGAACTGACCCTGTTGAGCTTGTAAAACGCCTCCATATGCAATATATCGTCTACGATACTGTTGCTTCTGTTTTCGTCGTTGGTTCTCTGTACGAAGCTTCCTATTCTCTTCTGCAAGTATTACTGCTGAATTCATTGCGACTTGACATCCTTTGATGAGTTGACCAATTGCTTGACTACTTGGGCTCTGAGATTGGCGATGAAGAAGATTTCGGACGAGCTGAGCCTGCTGCTCAAGCTGAGCTATCGTACGAGGAGTTTCTGACGTCCACTGTGGCGCTACTCCATGGGGTGTACCTGGTGGTGAGGGCGTCTCTTCAACACGCTGGAACCACGCGTTGATTGTCGCTGGATCTTCGCATTTTGCACGCTGTGAATGGAATTTACGATTCCACTTCGTACAAAGCTCCGGCTGAGCGTTGATGAAGCGGGATACCCAGTTCTTCCCGACTAATGACGGTGGAGGATTCGTACCGCGTTTTTCGAGTAAAGCGTTTGCCATTCGTCGTACGTCGATAATTTGGGGCGGAAATCCTCGTCGATCAAGGTCTAGGATCCACTGAGCCAGAGCCTGCTCTTCATGTATTTGTAACTTTCTCTTTTGGTGGTTAGATTCGCTTCGTGGTTTACCACCTTGAAGACGAGACTGAAGTGTAGATCGAGGAATATCGTACAGAAGTAATCTAGCCTCTTTGCAAGCCGATCCGGGGGTTGGTGTTGACATTATCGCGATAATTGTACGAAGGGATTAGACTTTTTGGATGGGTGGCCAAGTGAGTGGGGTGGCCAAGTGAATGGTGAAACGCGTTACTATCATACCTAAAATTCTGGCGCTATCGTTCTTCTTCAAGAGTATACATTGACTCGACTCGATGATATCGGCCATGTTTTCTTTACATTTACCATTACTGGGATTTATTGGTATCGATATCGATATCCATCTCTAGTAGAAATAAGAATTGGAAAATCACAATGGAACGCATAATTCGTATTCCCCACGAGTATAAATGTAAGAGGCCATTGTACTACCTTCTCCCAACATTCCATCAATCAAGATTATCACTTCTGCCCATCTTTCTATCTCGAGTAAGGTCCAGTCATCAAGGGACGTAGATTCCGTTGAGGGTTGGTAAAAGAGTCATGCTTAGTTGATGTTAGGATACCTCATCGTATCTTTACCGCAGGTATTTCAATGTGCTTTGGCGTCGATCGAAGGAGGGAGTGTTAGGACGCCGGATGCTTAGTGTTGATTATGCGTTAAAGACTTTAGTGTTTATAAGAGATGTATTTTTCTTTTCCATTTTCATTTATGATGCTGCTGATAAACCGGCCTCCATCACGACGTTTGTTCTTCCTTTTAAAAAAGTACATTGTCCCACGTCGGAGGAACAGAGTCGCGATAGCCAAGCTAGACTCAAGGCAGGCACATCGTCAATACATACCTCCACGACGTCTTCACACTCCCATAATCAGGCTCAAGACCTTTTCAACCGACCCCAGAAAGATCCATAATTCCTTGAGTTCTCACTCGCGATTGGTCCGGTACTGTTACCGTTGCTCTCACCCCTCCCCGTCTCGTCGATAACACCACCAATGACTTTACCCTTGACACCTTGCGTCATCTACAAATCATCAGCATCATCCACTAAATCGGTCAACCGACCACAAAGAAGAAGAAGAAGAAAAAACTCACCTCATCCAACCGATAATTCCCCATACAAAAACTCAATGGAACCAAAACCGCTGAAACACAAACCGCCACCGTAAGAATAATACTCATAGTCTCCTGATACGCCCGATTAATAGCCTCCCTCTCCGGCGTCCCCATAGCCCACCCACTACTAGCAAGCGTAACATTCCCATAAATCGCCATACTCTGATTCCGAACCCCAGGCGGCAAATACAACCTCAATTTGCGCGGAACATTAGAAGACCAAATTGCGCCCGAAACAGCACTCCCACACGCACCCCCAATCTCCACCATCGTCAGGAAAATAGCCGTCGCGGCCGCGACTTGTTGATGGTTCGCGCTGGCCTGGACACCGAGTTGCGCGGGGACGTTTAGACAGCCGCCGCCGATGCCGATGACGATTTGGCAGGCTACTAGGGTGCCTGTTGTTGCGCCGTAGGTGCGGTAGTGGTACATTAGGCCCATGCCGACGAGGTAGATGCAGGCGCCGAAGGTGATGAAGTATTTGTAGTGGGCTGTGTATTTTATGAGAAGGGAGATTATGATTGAGGAGACTGTGGAGGTGAAGGAGAAGACTTGGGTTATGTGGCCTGCTGCTGTTATGGATTTTCCTTGGACGATTAGGAGGTAGCTGTAGAAGTAGGGGAAGACGGAGAGGTAGAATGCCACTGGGTGTATGTTAGTTTTGGGAGTTTGAGGGAGGGGGATTCGAGACTGGTGGGGATTGCTTGTCGTAGTTGGTGAAGATTGTGACCTTCCGGCAATCTTTAATCGAGTAGTTGATTGGGAGGGCATCGCCTTGATAAGTACCTGAAGAAGATGGACCCAGCTGATACCCAAACCGAAGCCGTAGAGTACGGAAAGCGGTGAAACAGAGGAAATCTAAGAGAAGACTTACTGAAGTAGAAGAAGCCAATAGCCAGTCCAGCAAGAACTGTGCGACTCTGGAACAGATCTTTTGGAAAGAAGGCCTTCGGCGCGAGCTTACTACTTCTTTCCCAGAAGGGGAAGACGAGAAGACAAACTCCTCCAACGACAAGCATAGCAATCATACTAGCATTCGTCCAGCCACCGCTCGCTCGTGGAGCCAGTGTCAACGGTAGCAAAATCAGCGAGATAGCTGCAGCCAAAAGCAACAGACCAAATAAATCAAGGTCAAACCACAGGCTCTTCACCACCTGGACTACACTCTTCCCTTCATACGGCGAAACAGGAAGAAGTCCCGCCCTCTTCGCCTTCCGCTGATTCAAAAACAACGTCAACAGAAGAGGGGCCGAAAGAATCGGAAGAATAATAGCCCAAATCCCATAACCCCACCTCCACGCCGGTAAAATCCTCTGCGCAATCGGTGCGCCAGCCCACACAGTCCACAGAAACGGGACATCGAAGATTGTCGAAAACAAAGCTCGGTTAAGGAGGTCTGTCGTATCGGCGGCGAAGATCTGTTGGAGGATTTGGAGACCTTGGGATCCGGCTGAGTAGAAGATTTGGGCGGAGGCGAAGGTGCGGACGTTGTTTGAGGCGGCTTGCTGGATGTAGCCGATTGTGTAGAGGAGGATCGCGAGGGAGAATGATTCGGAGCGGCCGAATACGTCGGCTATTTTTGACATTGGGGGTTTGATGACGGCTGGGGGTTGTTAGTGGGATTTCTCTGGCTTATTGTAATAAAAACGGTGAGTTTATATTTTGGAGGAAATGAATGAAAAATGGGGGATTCTAGAATTAGAAATGGCTTAACGCTGATGGAAGTCATCTGGCGCAGCTGTGCAGGGGTTGTTGCTTCAATGATTGCGCAGAGACTTACAATTCACCACGCCTTGTATTACGGAGATAGTTGAAACCAAAGAATGAGCACTGTAAGCACTTGTAGCGTAGGGCGTCATAATACTCGTAACTTGAACTTCAAGCGAAGTCGAATTGGCCATGAGCATCAGGCTAGGAACAATCGCGTCAGCCTTGTCTTGAGAATGCTCGACACGTGACTTACGAGATATATGCCACTATGAGTCCCCATTTGCTCCAGCTTGAGGTAATGGCTTCAATCTTCTTGGTCCCAGCTTGTTCAGGCCCATTTTCTTTTGCATCGGCGAGAGAAGGGTGCTCGTTGGCTTCAAGGGATCTGGCTCGCTCGGCTTCGGCGATGTCCGGGTTTTGGATTTTGAAACCTGGCTCTTTGGCTTGGGAAGCCATCGTCCCGTAATTCATCGACTGGATCAAGCCAGAATGTATTCAAAGGAGACAGACAGCTGGCGACAAGAGTTGATTGGGTTGAAGGGTGGATGGAGGGTGAAGTTATCGAAGGATCTTATCAGATTCTTTTCCTGGTCGTAGCCAAGCATTTACCGTGGATCAAGTGATGCAAACGTATTGGCTTCCGACCAACCATTGGCACAGCCGGAGCCAAAATCTCGTACCTAGGTATTGAGGGACCACACACATCAGTGAGACGGGCCAAACCGTTCCTGCTGGACCCTTCTTTTGAGTGGTTGCCGCTGATCCGAAGATCCGAACGCGCACCGGTATCGGGTGCTGAGGTGGGATGAGAGGATGGGAACGATGGTGGGTGGATTTATTCTGAACGGGGAGATTTTGCTGGCTGGTTCGCCGACTATTTCAAGCCACTATTGTTGGCGAGGCTGAAGGCTGGTTGCTGGCTGCAGTGAAGGAGAGAGGGAAGCCTCGGTAGGATATATCAGTAAGCTCATGGCCGTCCAAAGATAGGCCCGTCCAAAGATAGGCCCGTCCAAAGATAGAGCCATTATCGAGATGGCATCAATATAACATATCAACAGAGATGTGCTTCTAGGATCAAGGGGAGCCGGATCGAAGCAGCAACACCACATTGCCGAGGATGCCACCAGATCGCGGACGCGCCTCAAAGGCTTGTACAGCTTGTCGGAAGCAAAAGACGCGCTGTTATCCCTCGGAACATAGGGGAGCAACGTGTTTGCGATGCAATACTTTGCATTTGAACTGCTCCCTGGCCGATACGGAGCTCAATCCTCCCACGCCTGGAAAGACTACACCAAAGAGCGGTACAGATGATAGGTACGTGTAAATGGCCATGGTATCAAGCTCAACATCTAACCACAAGGCGTAGACTTGACAGACTCGAACGCGCCGTCAGCACCCTGTTAAATCGCTTTGGAGAGGTACCCATCGCGCAGTCTCCTGTCGATTCTGTTACACCGCATACCCCGAATCTTACACAGCGAGTCGAATCCCACGAGGCGCCGGCCGATGATATTGTCGCACCCATATACGCTTTGAGAGATCTCGCGGCCGACGCTGGGGCACAGTCGCCCCAAGAAGTACGAACACGGCATGAGATTGGCCGTGGAGATCAACGAGGAGATGTCATAAGTGAAGGCTTGCTTTCCATGTCGGAAGCTACTGCATTGATGCAAATGTGGGTGTGACGCTTACATCGTCGCATTTCCCACTCACATATGCACCAGTTTCCAGGAGCACTATGGCAGATGGGTCAAAATTGACCCGATAAGCCCAATTGATGCTGTGCTCGCTACTGTCCGTAGATTTCCTCTACTTATATGCGCATGTTGTTTGATATCTGTCCGACATACAACGCAAGCTGCAGCTGCAAACTTGGCTCCCCAGCTCTTTGATCGCGCAAGAGAACAGTTATCAATGGCCCTTCTCAAGACACCACAGCCCGTAGAATTCTTCCAAGCATGCATTATTCTTTGCATGTGGTCCACAACCGTCGGGCAAGTGCCATTAAGCATTGACAGTTGGCTTCTATCTGGCTTTGCGCTTCAGCATTGTGGTGGCACAACTCTCTTCGACCCGATAACTTCGACAGCCGGCTCTGCATCACACACCATGCGCAATCTCGACAACTGGTGCCTGTGGAACCATTTATGCCTGGTGCATCTACAGTGAGCTCTCTTGCAAGCACCGCATGTCGGATGGATCTGACAAGTATCAAGCTATTGTGTGGGGACACGCCGTAAATCTACCATCGATCGCAGACAAATTGATTCATGTCGCGGGGTCTTAGTCTCTGATCATGCCACGAACTTCGAGACCAGGATGGTCGCTGAGATCAACTTGTACTGGATCATCTACGAGCAATGTATCACATCTCAGGTGGATCTTCCCAAAGCTCAGAGTGCATTGTTTCAGTGGAAGAAGGATTGGAATTTCGTTCTCGGTACGCTTCCACATCACAATCAATGTCACCCAGCTCACCCTCTTCCAGAACAGCCAAGATCTCAATTCCTCGATATGGGCTTCCACTTCGCCCAGCTACTTGCTTACGAGCGAGCCTTGAACGCTCGATCTGCAAGGGTGCGGGACTCCTTGCTCACCGAGATGGTCCGTCTGTCAGCCGCTATCATTCACCGAGCCATGGAAACCGCCCATGAGCGCATGCGACATCTTAGCGATCACATATACCATATGTGTGCGTTTGCTGCTGTCACCCTCTGTCGCCTCTTGCACCTGTATGAAGCGCAGTTGGCTGCATCTCAACAGATAGCCCTACTGGATAACTTGATTGTAGATCTGGTTACGTGGTTTCACTCGATTGGCCTTCCTTGCCATGCCGCAAACACCTTGGGCGACACCGTGACTGCCTTTCACAAGAAGCTTCGTCCTCAGGCACAACCTCAACAATTGTCACCAACGGTGATGAACCCCTCAGTCTCGTGGCTTGGGAACGATCTTCCACGATTCTTTCCGGAGCTTCTTGGTACAGACTTTTCAGATGGGACTGATTTCATCAATCTTATTCCAGACTGGGGGCCTTTCTATCAGGGGCCCTTGACTTGATTTGGGTGGCAGGATGATGAGTCATGAATTATTTTCGATTGCGTTGGAGACAATAACTTTAGCCCGTCAGCATCAGATCTTGATGAACTCCATGAATGCAACGACCCAGAAACTGCATCGGCCGTATGCGCAGCCAGCTTTACGGGCTCGCAGCTGGACTTGGCAAGCTCAACCATGGGACTTGCTCAGGGCTGTACTTGTACGCTCTGAAGATCGCGTTCGACGGATAATCGAAGCCCATGTCCTCCAACTCCGGAGCACCTAAGCCCTTGTATGTGTCCAGGTTAGGATTGATGTACTCCCATACCATCTTGCCTTCTTTCGTCACTTCGAACATCCTCCCGAATGCAGCTTCTGTTACAAACGTGTTGCCATTCTTCAATCGCTGAGCACCACCCATAAAAGGCGTGAAGAAGGCCATGGGGGACAGTTTGTCTTGGTACTGCAAAACAACATCCTTCGTCTCTCGCGACACTTGTATGATGCGAGAGTATTGGACACTCTCGTGGTGGCGATAAGCGCCATTATCGAAGATAAGAATGCTTCCATCTTCCATTTCTGATGCGCAGTGTTGTTGCGCCACGACAGTTGAATCGAGATGCCAAATCACTTCTCCTGTTTTTCTCGAAATGATGATGACAGCACTGACGCTTCTCAAGCTGGCGAGAATGTTTCCATCCTTCAAGACGCTGACAGAGTTGATCAAAGGCCAATGTTCACGAGCATAGTGTGGCTGTAGCTTGAAGATCTCGGGATCTAGGTGATCGATCACTCGCCACTTCCATAATTCGGTACTCGTCTTTGGGTTGACAAGTTTGATGCAGTCGGCATAAATGTGGCCTCCTGGTGCTTCGCTGTTCGGGATACCGCCACGGACTGTGAGACGCTCGGCGGGTGTGAGGGGTTCGAGAGTGGTGTAGAGGAGGGTGCCATCGTCGAGTTGGTTTTGATCGTGATGGGCCAGCGGATCGAGGTATTCTGAAACGACTTTTCCTGATGGGGCAACCTCCATCATCACCCCGCCACGATACTGGTTGAAGTTTTAGTCTTTAGTCTCCCTTGGTTGATGATTGCATGAGAAACGTACCTTCTGCCACATAGGGTACAGCCTCGGAGCATCAGGGTGGACACCATTGTATGCAAGATTTCCATTTGGTAGAATTCTTGCATGTCGGCCTGGGCGATATGGCAAATCCTGTGATTGTTCATCAGCCAAGCTCGATAACAATGATTGCAAAGTTGGGAATACTTACCCATCGATGAACCTCCTTTCCGTCATTTGATACCAATCGCACAATTCCACGACTAGTCCAATGCGCATACAAGGCATATCCAGGAGAAACTTTATCGTGTTCGACACCTCGCAGGCCAAGGCCTCTTCGGATCAGCGAGTTTTGCTCCATTATGAATAGTGAGGCGTGGCTCTTCAAGTTTTTGGGAAGTGAGTGGCTCGTGGTAAGGCAACCTCGAATTGATATAAATGTTCAACGCCAATGAATGAAAAGACGTGGGATGAATGTCGCAATCAAGCTTGACGATTGCGAACCTTATACTCGTCCTATCTTTTCTTTCTGTTACTACTTACCCAAGGCTACAGAGCGGCTTCGCCCGTCACCGCGGCGTACCGCCATATCTCCGCCGGCTGATGGACCCTTTTCCCGCGGCTCACTATCCAACCTCACTCCCCACACTGCAACAACTTCTCACGGAAGAGGCAAGATTGTAAATACGATTGTCGTGGATCTTCACGATGCGACTTGAAATGGACTTTCACCAGTTTCCATCCAATCGGCCGTCCTCCCACGCGCTGCTCTATCGACCGCTGGCAAGCCGAAGAGGAGATAAACCGAAGACTTCACCAATTAATTCAACACCATTGCGACATCAAGATGTAGATATATAGGATGTCTGCATGATGTGATTTTTTGAACTATCGAGTATTGACAACCCAGCTTCTCAGCGATTCTCTGATCATTTCTACCCTGTTGGCCTCACCTGAACCACAACAATGGAGAAGTCCATACACAAAACGCAAGACTTGGAGGCCAGCACTTCCTCTACTGAATCTGAAAGAGGCAACGTTGCATCCCGAACCCTCAGCTCGTGGGGTAAAAACGTTCTTCTATCCGTTGAGACGAGAGGGATTGAAAGGGTTACGGAGGAAGAAAGACAACAGAATTCGACCAAGATTTGGAATGCTTGTACTTTTTGGTAAGTTCTGATGCCCGAGAGTATTCCACGAACTCGAGGATTTCTGGGAAAGGCAATATGCAATTCATCTGGACATGTTTCACGGATTGAATGCTAAAGTCTGATAGGTTGAGTGCCAACATGGCCGTCGCAACTCTGAATGTCGGAACGATTGGAGGCGCAATGGGTATCGCTTTCTGGGACTGCTTTGCTATCATTGTTGTTGTTAATGTACTTGCTTGTCTCATTCCGGCTTGGACGGCTGGATTCGGCCTCTCAGGATTAAGAATGACTACATTTTCGCAAGTCCTTTCTACAACCACTCCTTCAAGTAGTCAATCATCCAGCCGAAAGCACAATCATTCAAGTCTCACAGAGTATACTTTCTGACCAAAACGCAATAGCCGCTACTCCTTCGGCTACTGGGGCAACCTTCTCGTAGTCATATTCTCAATGGTCTCAACAACAGGCTGGAACGCCATCAACTCCATCTCCGGCGCTTCAGTTCTATACGCCCTCTCCGATGGAAAAATGCCAACGTGGGCAGGTGTCATCCTCATATGCACAGTCGTCTGGATCATCTGCGCGCTAGGCCTCCAAGCCATCCACAAATTCGACGATTTCCTCTGGATTCCACCATTCATCTGCTGGTGTGTCGCTGCGGGAACAGGTGCAAAGCATTTCAGCGGTAATGCTATTAAATCACCCACTGGTGCTAATGGCGCTGCCGCAGCGTTAAGCTTTATGGCTGTCATCTTTTCCTTTGCTGTGACTTGGATCAATTGTGCTGCGGATTATAACGTGCACATGCCTCTCACGGCGTCGAGGTAGAAAATCGGTGTCGCGACGTAAATCGGTATTGCTGTCCCGACTATCCTAGTGCAAGCTTTGGGAGCGGCATTATACACCGGCGCCGAGACGAATCTGATCCGGAAAGCAGCGTTCAAAGCCGGAGGCGTTGGTGGACCGCTGAAGTTGGCCTTGGAACCTGCAGGGGGATTCGGAAAATTGCTGCTGGCTTTTGCAGCTTTGAGTGCCATTCCTGTAAGTCTGCCCCTTCTGGTTCCACGAGAGATCTCGCTGATGGATGGTAGAATAACATCCCAAACAACTACTCCTTCGCAATGCACGCTCAAAACTTCGGTCCATGGGCCGTCCGTATACCCCGCATCATCCTCGTTATAGTTGGCTGCTTCGCTGCCAAATTCTTCGCGGACGCGCTGCAAACCTTCCTCAGTATCATCGGGTATTGGACCATCATCCACTTAGTCGTGGTAGCAGAGGAACACATCTTCTTCCGAGGCGGTAAGGGCAATCGATGGGCTGGTTACAATTGGGATGCTTGGAATCAACCTGCGTTGTTACCGTTTGGGTGGGCTGTTATTGGGGCGTTTGTGCCGGGGTTTGTGGGGGCGGTTTTGGGGATGAAGGTTGGGTGGTTTGTTGGACCTGTTGCGTCGGTGATTGGGAAGGGCGATGCTAATGTTGGACACGGGTTTACTTTTGTCTTTTGCGGTGTTACGTTTCCTCTGCTAAGAATCTTGGAAAGGAGGGTTACGGGGAGGTGAGGGGGGATTTTTTGTTGTATTTATTTTTTGGCTGGGGTGACAGTGGTTCCATCTTGGCGGCTTTGAACTGAGGGACGGGTGGAGGGATAAGGATAACTCATATCTGTTAATGAGGTTTGGTGGGGGCGTTGTTCCTTTTTGATTAGACCACTATTATCTCGGTGTGTATCGCGATCTGGGGGTGGGTCTTGGCGAGTGAGTGGGCTCTAGTCAGTTGATCCCCGGATGACGGGGCCATCTCCTCGTGAGAGACTTTTGCAAAGCTTGCTTTGGAATCGAGCGACTTTATGGTCATTGTGCCGACTGATAGGTAGGTGGATGACACACCAGCCCGGTTTATGGGGAACTGTTTTCTCGGTTTGCCTTGGGAAGTTCTCCTTTTCAGGCTCTGAGAAGGGCGGCCAAGAGGCTGGGCTGGGCTTCATCGTATAGAATAATCTTTTCTAGAATTTTCTGTCGAGGGGGATTGTTTCCGGAGTCGATGGTATGGTCTTTTGAGGGAGATGGTGAAGGTTCTGGTGGGTGGGATGGGGTGACTGAAAGGGGTTAAAGGCGTGTATATATAGATGTAGATATATATACTCACGTTTTTCCAGACTCGAACTTTTCTTCTTTGCACACAGTCCTTCCAAACTCAAAAGATCTCCAATTCTCCATCATGAAACTCATCTCCTCGGCCATTGTGCTCATCCTGGCTTGCACCGTTGCTGCAAAGGGCGATTATGTGTGTTTCCCTCCTTCCTTTCTATTCTCACCAGGCCCTGCGCTGCATTCATCGAATCGAATCTATCCGATGATGCCGATGGATGAGGTTTTTCGATGTCATCGGCCACGGCCACTCCTACCCTCGATGACAGTCAGACTTGAACCCATTCATCTGGATTTCTCTATCAGGAGTAGCCAAAGCACTACACCTCTCTCATCCCAGAAAGGAAGGAAAAACATCAAGACGAGAAAAATAAAGAGGATATAAGGCTTATCACGTAGACGACGATGACGATGACGCTCCTGGCCGTCCCCTTCATCCAGACTCCACTCTATTCATCGGATGAACGGATGGACGGATGTAGAACCAATATTCCCCGATGTCATCGTCTCCCTCTGTTTACCTCTGTACCCATACCGTCAATCTTCACGACCTCGTCTTGGCTAACCTATCTGTGAATAGAAACAATGCGATAAGGAGGCCGGCCCGACGGGCGCTTGCTACCTCAAGAACGAAAAGGGCTGGAAATATGCTGAGAATCGAGGACATAATGAGGCGATGAAGCCCGAGTGGAAGCAGTACTGTCGTTCTGTAAGTTCATCTTTCCCTATTTTTTTCTTTTGTTTTTTTCCCCTCTTTTATCAAACCGATTTTTCAAATGGATTGTAACGGCTTCTGTTCTTCCCGCGTCGTTAACTATTGAGTTTTTCTTCTTTATCTTGTTCGGGCAATGGGAAGTATGCACTGCGGCTGGTGCTAATCTTTGTATTAGGCGTCTCGTTGCGATAAGCAGAATAATGGGTGTGTCATGAATGTGGTACAGGTGCATGGGATTTGGGAAGCTAGTTGTAGTTAGGAGGTTGTGGGTGCGTTTGGAGTAGGTGGGAGGGAGGGAGAGGAGGAAAGGGGATCATCATACCTATGGTGTCATCGTGATCGGAATTCGTAGTTTCAATGCTCAATACCTAATCCTCAATGTAATCAGCGATTCTGCATTGGATATATTGAGAAGTGGGAATTATTCGTAAACTTCAACGTGTCGTGAGCGATTTGGAGATTGTATTGTGCTTGTAGTAGGGAGCATACATAGTACGTCTATCAACAGTAGGCCTACGATACACATGTATAATCGTGTACGAGAGATATAGTAGATAGGTGGAGAAATTACGGCCAGCCAATCGAATGTCGATGATTTTTAGCTGGGATCAGTTTGTACCCATCTAACTCGTACACGTGGCCTATTCTTGGACGGATTGGCTGGGAAATAGAATCTGCCTGGCCTTATCTATCCAATTACTCGTATTCGCCCACGTATTGGCACTGGGGTGAATCGCGCCCCTGTACTTTGACCACGTGATGGCTATTACCGTTTGTATAACATATTCCACCACCGAGCCGGCCCCTTTTCCTTGGCACAGCCCTTATCCTCTTTAATACGTACTGTCTCAACAGCGCAACGCGATAGCCGTTCAAGAAGAAGGCAGAATTGATCTCGCTCTTCAGGCCTATACCTCTGGCCAATTTCAAAGCCTGGGCACAATGCGCGAAGGTGTAAAAAGGATATTGAGATATCTTCTGAATCAGGTAGCAGCACGACAGACTTGGAATCTATTGTTGATAGCGATAAAATTGAAGAGGCGTAATATGAGTTGGTCGTGCCAAGGAAAAGTGGCCGGCTCGGTGGTGTGGCCGGCTTGGTGGTGGTATACGTTATATATTAGTATAGATATTTTTCGTCTTTTGACTAACTAACTAACTGACTGACGCCCGCATTTCTAATCTGCGCCAAGGTGATAGATGTGTTGACGGCTGACCGTTTTAGAGGCTTTTAAAAGCGGTTAATGACTGTACACATACTGTAAGAGTTCAACCCTCAAAGGTGTTTCGCAAGTGAGAGAAGACTGCTTGTATTTCAAAGTATCTAAGTACAGAGAAGAAAGTGTAAATACAGGAAGGATAGCTCGTATAAATAATCCTCCTCTTACAATAGATCCTTCTAGAAAGTATCTTTAAATGGAAACGTGACAGCTTGCGAAATAGAACATGGCAGCTTGCGAAATAGAACATGACAGCTTGCAAAATAGAACATGACAGCTTGCAGAATAACAAGAGAACAATTGGAAATCCAGTCATGGATAAGCTAGAGAGAAGGATTCCATCCCTTAACACATACACGCAATGACTAGCACAATCATTTGGCATGAAGACAAATTCGTGTATGTTTTAGCCATTAATTGTATGTTTTAGCCATTAATTTTATGCTATAGTCACTGATTATATGTTTGAGGCCAAAAGGTTCAGCCATTTATTGCATAGAGTCGCTGCTGTAATCGAAGTCAATCTCAGGGGCATTACGCCGACCATCACCATAGAATGGCGCTAACCGCATTTGAATAATGGACAAACTCAAACTACACGGCAATCGACTCAACTCAATTAAATTCATCGTTTTGGCTCAAATATCTCGCTCAGGAACGTGCTAAGGCCGCTGTACATACTGCCGGCGGCCTCAAAATCGCTCATTCTTCCTCCGATAACGACTCAATGTCCCTGCCAATCTCGCTGGCATCGTAGGCGTCACTCATATGGTTTTTGAGCCGCAGAATGCACAGGATAGCGGACACGTATGCTTCTTAAGTTGTCTTAACTTCCACTCCTTTGACTTGCCTACGAGGGCTACTCGTATTGCGAAATGGCATGTATGCTTCTCACGACCACGGCATTCGAGTTGCCAGAACTGGGGCTTGCTGTTCTTGACGTTGAAAGACTCATTGGCGGCCGCAATCGCGTCGGTAATGAGGTTTTTGGCTTCCTCAAGAGTCTCGAAAGTCATTCCAAGCTGGAGTGGTGGATAGAGAGGGATATCTTCAGGTGCAGGAGGCTTTTGAGAGCGCTGGGACAGTGCCTGGCTTGATAATAGTGTCGCCATAGGTGTAATTTGAGGCTGTTGGTGTTGCTGAAATCGGGTTTTTGAGCAGAAATTTGCACGGTAAGTTGCCCTCCACTGTGTTGACTATAACTATATCAATTGTGTTGATTGCTGCAGAATTGTATGCATGTAATAGTCATTGAACATACAATAATTGCAATTGTCGCAATCATGTATGCAATAGTCCGAAAATTTGATGATTGTGGGTGTACAGTCATTGGCCGCTTTTAAAAGCTACACGTATAGAAAGTTCTATGTAATTATCGCGTCTATTTGCGCTGGTGGTAGGTAAGTAGAAGACGGAATCGATTTGTTCAGATCCACCTACATGTATTCCTCCTGATACCATAGTACCTTTAAATATTTTAGGTTTTCTCTTATCGGCCTTGTGCAAGTCTATTCTCCTGAATCCTGATCTATCTATACTTATAGACAAAGAGGTCTTTGTTATAACGTATTCCACCATCGAGCGGGTCAACCCATCAAGCGGGTCAAAAGGCTTGGCACGACCAACTTATGTTACGACTCTTCAATCTAATCGCTATCAACAATAGATTCTAAGTCCGTCGTGCTGCTATCTGATTCAGAAGATATCTTGATATCTTTTTTACAAGTTCGCGCATTATGCCCAGTTGCCCCGCAGTTCCTACAGCGCCGTTGAATTGGTCGGGCTGTTTCTTGACCACCACTACCACGAGCCTTCTTTGATCCCTGAGGCGCTATAGACGCCTCTGCAGCTACCTGCGCTGCTGCAGTCCCATACTCAATAGTACCACCTTGCTGGATCCACTTCCTTTTGCGCGATTTTTGGTTCGTTGTTACTGCCAATTGCTCTTCAAGCTCGCGGTTGCGCGCAACAAGCAGAGCGTTTTGGTGTAGCATCAATTCAGCGCCCTTGATAAGCTGGGAAAAGCCTGCCTTCGCAGTAACTGGTGACCGAGTAAAAGACTCGCTTACGAGCTTGGATTGGGATCCAAATTCATAAGTATTACTTGGAGTCTTGGACTGCCACGGCGTTTCTGGGAGATGGGTTTCTGGCGGGGTTCGTAGCCGTACTTCAAGGCGATCCAACACCACCTGCGCGTCGATAGGGACTAGCTCTACTGCCTCAAAAGCCTTTTGACAGTTCTCTTTCGTAAACACGTCGAAAAACGCGTCTTTGAAGGCAGGTAGAAAGCCTTCCTTATTGATATGGTACACGCGTCGGCGTGCCAAGTCCCGGACGCGTTGGGAGTACTTACGCTTCAACGGCGAGAAGCAGACCACGTCAAGGGGCTAGAGTATATGCGACGAGTGCGATGGCATGCAGAGGGTTATAATCTTGTTTTCGAGGCAGTAGTCCTTGAAATCCTGGCTGAGATGGCTCTCATGGCCGTCCAAAATAAGCAGCCTGTATACCCCCACCTGCCGCGCCTTTGTATACGCGTTAAAGTGCTTCAACCACTCAAGACCAAGCGCATTATTTGTCCAGCCGTTCTCAGAGACCGAGAGCTTCCAATTCCGTGGTATATCTGCCTCCTCATACCACGCAGAGATATGAACGCGTCCTTTGTAGATAATGAATGGCGGGGTCGCATACCCGGCGGCGCAGATGCTCTGGATAACTGTAACCCACTCGCGATCGCCTGGCTGGATTAAATTAGGCCGTGTACGTCTTTCAGAAGCTGTGACGACCTTCATTGACCCAATAACGCCCATCTGGAAGCCAATCTCGTCAAAGTTGTGCGTATCCTCGTCGTGGATACCGTACTTTGCCTTGGTATCTGTAACGAGCTTGAACCAAGCGCCAATAATCTCTGGATCTTCCTGTAGTATCCTCTGCCTATCCTTAGCTCGATTGAAGGCCATCTTGAGCTCATCTGAGCGCGTTATGAACCTCTCAGCCCAGTTTTTCCCTACTGGCTCTCCACCGCGTACACCTAGTAGTTTATCCGCCATATCTGCTACCTCACACAGCCGGGGCGCGAATCCTCGCGAATCGAGGTCGAGGATGTATTGGACAATTGTCTGCTCTTCAGTCGTAGTGAGCTTGTGTCGGGCGTTGCGAGTATCTAGGCGATACGTGATTCCGTTGTATCGGCTAGTCAATGTTGAAGAAGGTACTATTACGGGACGGTAGCTGGAAAGACGCAGCATACTCGTAGCCAAAGATTGTTTAGATTCAGTTAAAGAGTGAAGGTATCTACAAACAGAGAACCTCAATGAGGTTCTTTCTCTATACTAGGCTCAATCAGGCTTAGGCTCTTAGCCTATACCAACCATGGGCCATGCCCATAACATTACCCTCCTCCTTACCGGGTGTGCAGGACTAAAGAGGGTGTGGTAGGTGGGATAATCAAACAGACAAACGCCATACATCGCTTCTGCCAGCTTGTAGCAGATTCGAAGGCGCTGGCCACCGCTACTCGGTTTCTTCGGGCCCCTGTTTGAGCTCCTATATCTTCGCCGACACCGTCGCCCTTGCCATACTCTGCCTCGAAGCGGTCTAAGTCCTCGACTTCTGTGAATAATGAACGTGGCTGCCAATCGGGATCTGCATAGCCTTTCCATTTGATTAATAACTGACGAACCCAGCCTCGCCCAACCCGTTTCTTCTCTGCGCGAAGTATACGTTCTACTTCAAACTCAGCCTCTGTTTCTTCGGTTTGAGGCACTAATGGTGGCGGCTGGGTATCATCGGATTCTTGTGAGGGCAGTGTGTCGGTTGCGGCTCGGCGGAGTAGGTCAACGTGGAAACGGTTATGGATACCACTTGGCAGGTCAGCCAGCTCGTATACCATCGGGGAGATCTGGTTCTCGACAGTGTATTTGGCTTGCGTCCACGACAGTTTCTTTGATAGCTGCGGAGTATTGATATTCCTAAGGTTCAACCAGACTTTGTCGCCCTTTTTTAACGTTTCGGCAGCTTGACGTGACCTGTTGGCGTCGTTCTCCATCTTCTGCTGGGACCAGGCCATCGCTGCCTGTGCATATTCTTGTGCCTCTTCTATTCGTTGCACAAAGGTCTCGGCATCGGCTGTTGGTGAGTTACTGGGTGAGATTCGTTGTACTTTCTGGATTGGTTCCGCATGGTAGCCGTGGGTTAGATAGAATGGACTCATCCCTGTGACTGAAGAGTCACGATTGTTCAGTGCTAACATAGCCGTAGGTAGTAGCGTTGGCCAGTCTAGTTGGGAGTATGCGATGAAGGCGCGGAGATAGCGTAGAACTTCCTGGTTCATACGCTCGGTCGCGCCATCGGTCTGTGGATGAAAGGCTGTAGAGAGTCTCTGCTCAATCTTTGTAAGTTTGCAAAGCTTCCTCCAAAAACGACCTGTCCAATTGCTGCCTCTGTCCGACGTCAATGCCATGGGAAATCCGTGGTAGCGATAGTGGCATTGTAAGAACCTTTTCGCGCACTCTTTGGCGCTCATTGTAGTCATAGCCTCCAACGTAACACTTTTGAGGAGGCGATCTGTGATAACCATGAGGTATTTTGGGCCGTTTTCCTCCGCGGGCAAATCAGTCATGAAATCGATTGATAGCTCGCTGTGGAAGCGAGCCGGGATTGGAAGTGGTTTCAGAAGACCTCGCTTCTTATCACGCCATATTCCTGTTCTCCCACATACGTCGCAATTACGTACAAACTGCCGGACTGTCTTGTATTGTTGGGGCCAAAAGAAACTTCTGGATAGAATCGCAAGCGTGCTATCTCTCCCTGGGTGTCCAGTAACATGGGAATCGTGAGTTTGTTGGACCAGCGTTGTTCGCAGCGGTTCCCAATCTGGTACCCATAGGATCCCTCTTCTCGTGACCGCGCCGTGGTCGTCTACTTCGCATTCGGGTAGCTGTACCGACAACTTGAGCTCTGGAGGAAAGGAACGTTCGCCAGTAACTATAGCCGTATGAATAGCTTCGTAGGATTGGTCCTCTGCTATTGCGCGATCCCAGAGAAGTTGTAACTCTGGTTTCTCGAAAAGATCGCATCCTTTTGCAACTGACCGGTTTTGACCGTACCTAGTAGTGGACCGGTGTTGACCGTTTTCGGCAGTCAGCTGGTGTCGACCGTCCAGTCCAGTATTTTGCTGGGGCTCCCGTATAACGTCCCATGTACTATTGGATGTATTCGGTGTATTGACTGGGCAGATAAGGGCTTGTATTGCGATTGTTTCGGTCGTCCTCTCGGAAAGAGGAGGAAGCCATTCGTCCTTGATCAACTGGGCCACTCGCCCTTGTAGTCTCTCGTCGTTCTTGTCATGTGGCATATCTTGATGTCTTCTTGATAGTGCGTCTGGTCTTTGCGCTAGTTTTCCGGCGCGAAATTCCAGCTGGAATTGGTACTCAGATAGAATTAGCGACCATCTTGCTTGTCTCTCTGACAAACGCTGCGCTGTCATAAAGTAGCGGAGATTCTTGTGATCGGTAAGGACTTTGAAAGGTGCTGCAACACTGCGTAGTTCTCCTCTCCAGTGTTCAATGGACTTGATTACTGCCAGTAATTCTTTATCGTGGATCTCGTAGTTACATTCAGCCGCAGTGAGCTTGCGGGAGAAGTATGCTACTGGTCGTAGTTTTCCTTTCATATCCTTCTGCGACAACGTGCCTCCCAGCGCGTAGCCAGAGCAGTCGCACTCGAGTACCGTATCCAGGTCTGGATTCCAGTGAGCCAGTATTGGGGCGGAGATGAATAGCTCCTTCAAGACTTGAAAGGCGTTCTCATGTTCTTTGTTCCAGACAAAAGCGACGGCCTTCCGTGTTAACTTGATTAAGGGGTCGGAGAGCTCTGAGAAGTTGTCGATGAAGTCTCGGTAGAAATTTGCAAAGCCTAGGAAGGAGCGTACGCCTGTGACATTGACTGGAGCCTCCCATTCTTTAATCGCGGCAACTTTCTCTGGGTCGACTTTGATCCCTTCTCCTGCAGTGATAATGAACCCCAGATATTTGACCTCCTGAACAGCAAACTCGCACTTGCTTAAGTCTAGCCGAAGTCCAGCAGTCTTGAGCTTGGCAAGAATTTGGTTAACCTTAACCATGTGATCCAGATAGTCGCCGTCGCTCCATATCAAGACATCGTCCATGTAGGCTGAACAGCAGATATCTAGGGATTCCCGTAGGACTCCGTTGATGTATCGTTGAAAGCTCGCGGGTGCGCCAGCTAGTCCGAAGGGGGTAACTAGCCATTCGAATAGTCCAAATCGAGTGCGAAAAGCCGTTTTCCACTCATCGCCGTGCTTGATGCGGAGCCGATGAAATGCCGCTCTGACGTCAAGTTTGGTGTACCAACGCGCTGTTGCTAGATTTCGTAGGGTTTCTCGGATTAGTGGCAATGGGTAGCGGTCCGATCGAGTGATTCGATTCAGTGCCCGATAGTCTACACACATCCGAATGCCTCCACCTGGTTTCCTTACAAATAAGACTGGGGCTGCCGCTGGTGAGTTGCTGGCGCGTATCCAGCCCTTGTCCATATAGTCCGAAAGTGTTTTTCGTAGGACTAATAGCTCTTCCCTCGACATGCCGTATAATGGGCCCCAAGGAACTTCTGCCTCGCGACCTTGTTCATCTCGTATCAATTCGATAACGTGATCGCGACCCTCTTGATGGGGCGCGATCTCTCCGTCTTCGTCGTCGAGAAAGGCATCAGCATGCTCTGCTATTTCTTCTGGTATCTCTTGTCGGATTTCTTCCTCAGTCTTTCTCTGTTTTCTTTCTGCTAACTTGCTTAGGGCCTTGTTGATATCCGACATCGAGATAGCCAGCACTTGTGTACCATCCGGTCCATGTCTTCTCAACCGTCGCTGGGCCCTTCCAACAATAGCTGCAAATACAGATCCTGACACTAGACAAGCCGCCCGCACGTGAGCGAGCCGGTCTCGCGCTTTGGTGTTCTGTTCTAGCCACCCCTTTTCTCTTACCGTGATGCGCTGGGATCCTTGACCAATAAGCAGCTTTCTCTTAGCTGCTATATATCGCACCCAGTTTCTCTCTGCCCATGCCTTGCCTAGGATAATAGGGAAGCTCAATCCTTTCACTATATACCCATAGACTCGCTCTGCTCGACCATCAATGTCGATCGTAGCGTAGGTCATATGCGTAATACGGAGGTCTTCTCCGTTCTCGTGGCTCTCTTTAGCCAGTGCCAATTGTTTGGTGTCAATTGGGATGCGCGGTAGACGATGTGTTTGGACACTCTTCTCGCTGAAAGCAGCATAAGGGAGGCAGCCGTTATCAAAGAAGGATTCGGTGAAAGAAGTTCCATTGATCAAGGTATCTATCAAGAAGGGTGTACTTTCCATCCTATCCTTTGCTGCTTTGATTTCTCTTATGCCTGGTAGCTTTGTAATGTCTTCGCCATGTACATCTACTTCAGACCCTCGTGCGCGACGATGCACAAGGGTAGCTAGTTTTCCGACTCTGATGAGGCTTCCTGTAGGGAGTCATCGGTATGCTGTGTGATTACCGCAGTGACCTGAGTCTTTGGACGTGTTGCTGGTCGGAATTCGCATACGTTCGGGTGGTGCTTGGGCTTCTTACAGCGCCCGCATTTGCCCGCTTGTATAAGTGCCAAGAACTCTGTTTGGGATCGCCATTTCGCTCTAGGTCGTCGGTCCTTCTTCGCATCCTTTCCGAGTGTATCGACCCGAGCTATCAGTGCTGCGATCTGCGCTGAAAGGGCGTTGATGCCAGTCATTTCGACATCGCCTTCTGCGTCACGACTGACTGTTTGGGGTGATTGTGGCCTCCCTCGAGTCGTTGGCGTCTCCTTATCCGTACTTGGATAGCGGCGTTGGTGGAATAGAGCCTCTGTCTTCGTCGCGAAGTACTGTACATCTTTTACGTAAGTGTCGTAGTCGTCCCTGGACAATCGCACTGATTTCAAGGTCTGTTGGAGGGAGTAGTTGAGCGCGTTGTTCATGATAGTGATCTTTGAGGCTCTTTGCGGCGCTAGGGATCCAGCTTGCGATGTCAGTTGTTCGAACTGCTGGCGGAAGTCTTCGAACGGTTGTCTGCTGCCTTGGCTAATCTTGTTCAGCTCGTCGAGAGCTTTAGCTTCCGCTTCATGATCTAAGAACTTGTCGTCCATATGCTTGATAAAGGACTCGGGTTCGTAGTTGTCATGTTGCTCTCCATTGCTTAGCCATTGGATGACGCGTTGTTGTTTCTCTGTCGGAAGCCCGTTGAAGATGTTCGCGCATATTCCTTGATTGCTTCCAAGCTTCCCATTTTCAACAGTGATTTTTGTCTTGATCTGCCATCTGAACAGCGTGTAGTTGTCTCTTTTCCCGTCCCATTTAGGCCATGCAATAGCTTTTGCACCGGTGTTCCCATCAACACTGACTGCGGTCAGAGCTGCCACCAATTGTTGTACGGTGTCAGGCGAATTTGCTCGAGCCATTGAGAGTTTGTCGATTCCTTGCGTAATGCTCGCGATTGGGTCGTCGTCGGTAGTAGGGGTGTAGGTTGTAGGAGTCGATAGGGTACTGTTGCTACGCATCAAGTACACCTAGGTTTGTAAAGAACTGAATCTATATTACGGGACGGTAGCTGGAAAGACGCAGCATACTCGTAGCCAAAGATTGTTTAGATTCAGTTAAAGAGTGAAGGTATCTACAAACAGAGAACCTCAATGAGGTTCTTTCTCTATACTAGGCTCAATCAGGCTTAGGCTCTTAGCCTATACCAACCATGGGCCATGCCCATAACACTAGATCGGGTTTAGATAAATGGAATAGACAAGAGATATGGGAAAGTTTAAGTTATTTGTTAGTTAGTTAGCATTCTTGTTAATCGCTGTTGATATACTACTTTCTTAGATTGGATTGGGGCGGAGTATTAGATTCAGCGCTTTATATTTATACCTTTATTTGCTAATTAGAAGGGGTGAATATATTATTCCATTTCGTTTCGATTCATTATAGCCATGCTATTTATCAAAACGTTGTTTTGGCTTAACGTATGTGATGTATAGTGCGGCACATTACGATGTGTAAGTGAGGCTAGGATAGAAGTGTAGTGCAGTGCACTATATTAAAGGCTGAATGAAGCTCAATCAATGTCAGGAGAACAATCATTCATGGTGGTTAAATGTAGAATCAGGCAGTTTCAAGGAGAAGAAAAGGTTTGTTCTTCTCGTATTCTCTTTCTTAGAGTTGCTTTCTCAACTTATCTTAAGGTGCAACCCTGCTCGTCGACGATGAATGAATGGATCGCTACCAAAGCTCCATCTCAAAGGCTTCCTTCTTGAGCGAGTAGGACTCAGCTGCCGCCTTCTCTGATGTCTGCTCGTCCACTCTTGTCCAACTTGGCCAAGTACTCTACAGTGAGATATGGGCCTCGTGTGCCGTGTCGTCAGCAATGGTGCCCATCATCACAAACCACTTGCTGGATTGTTGTCCCTTTTCAGTCTTGGCGTACTCGTCGTCTCTGAGAGAACGTGCCAAACGGTTGATGACCATTTGGAAGCGAAGGCGTGTATCGGCTGATTTGGAGGTGCCAGTTGGATGGACCGAAAGTACTGATGTATTCATTATGGCTCAATCGTTTCTTACCTCGCGATCCCCTCCGAAGAATCTTTCATTAACTCCCTTCAAAATGCCGTGTCAAAATAGATGGCGTGAAAGAATGATGTATCGTCAAATTCGTGCCATCGGATAGAAAGGCGGGATCGATCAGTAAGAGCATGTTCCATTATCCTTTCCTTTGAACAGCTTGAATCCTTTGGTATCTTCAATGACTAAACGTAATTATTTTGCCATATTCATCGTTATTGATTTCATGGGAAACAACGACATACTTGTCGGGTGCGAATGGAGACTACTTCGAAAGCGCGAATCCTGGACCTCTACTAGCAGTTCTACGACCTCTCTCACTCGAGAAATGGACAGAATCTGGGATGATCCAAATATCACCCTGAAAATAGTTCAAACACCTTTTCAGAAAGGAGACGGACTACTCTATGATACCTTTACCATATCAAAGCCAGTATTCCGATTAACTCTTAAGCATTCAGAGGTCTCAAGATCACCTGCCTAAAATTGGAGTATGGCCTGGTTCGTAAAATCTCATCCAAGATCTCCTGGAAATGGTAAATGAGAGCAGAAACAGCGAGTTTCTGGATGAGTTTGAGGGCTATTTGTGAGTTACACTACACTACACTACGATCTAGAACATATGCATTCTTTGCAAATGTGGTACTTCATCTTCGTCTTTCGTTTCCCCTCATGAGCATGACTGGATCATTCGACAGATATCTCGGCGCAGATCTTTCTTCCACAAAGATTGGAATCGACTCCCTACTATCGAAGACCTAATCAAACATGTGCTCTTTCTTCGCTAGCATACTCCGCTGTCGCTGAAAATCTTCATACTCAAAACTCAACTTCGACCACCAGCCACCTTGCCCTGAAGCGCTCCGCTGCCCCTGCTGCTGAAAATAGCCATGATACCGAAACCAACGTAGAAAAGCGTCAAGGGGTACGCAACTAACAATCTCATGTCACTCATCCTGCCTACAGCACAGAACATGCTACTTGAGCTGTACGTGCACCAACTTATAGCTGCAGCCGTGAGTATGTATCCAAACGGCGAGTCCATAGGCACAGCGATGCCGATGAGTGATGTGATGACGAGTGGTAGGAGACAATAGCCCAACACCGATGCGGAACGAGCGACTGTGAGGGACGAGGAGAAGTGACGGGAGCCAGCTGGAGTGTGGGCGTCTTGTGCTTGAGCAACTTCGGCAGCGGAGAGGGGTGGAGACATTAGGGAGAGGATTGTATGAATGATAACTGTGCCGAGAAGGGCGAGGCCGTAGATATACCCGAAGTGGAGTTTCCCTGACTGTAGAGTTACTGCTTAGATTTGATTACTGTCTTAGGATAGGCGGAAGCATCTTACGAAAAGCAGGAAGAAACCAAAGGCCAGAAAGAAGAGTATTGGACCTGCCAGATCCGAATCATCCATTATATGTTGGTCTATTCTTGCTAGCGGGTTGAGAACTGTGAGGGTCTATTCATCTGCGTGTCAGTAATTATATGCGCCAATGGCGGTGTTACACCAACCTTCAATCGAATGTGCATGAAGTTGATGCCCAGCTCTTCTATTAACGGCGGTTCCCCATCATAGCCTTCAGTTCCAAATGCAGCCAGCCATCCTGTTCTTAGACCGCCCGACTCTCCCATTCTCCCACTGACTCCTGGCTGGCCAAATCCAGCTCCACTGAAGCCCTGGTTGCCAAAGGCACTTGCTTGCGAACCTGAGCCATATGCTTGAAAGGGCGTCGACTGGCCAGAGACAGGTTGCTGTGAATATGAGGAAGGGTAGAAATTGAGGTTTTGTGCGCCGTATGGTTCGTTTCCCTGTGGAGGGTATCCGTATCCAGCCATTTTGGCCTATTCGAGGTTTTTGTCGTCACAATGCTCAGGGCAGTGGTGGTTTCGAGTTTGTTATAATGGAGGACAGAATGTACGCGTATTCCGGTATTGGGGAGTGGTTTTGAATAGCTGGCCTTTGTTGTAGGCAGGCGACAGACATGGCTTTCGGAGACCCTTACGGATTCGCTTAGAGTAGCTCGAAAACTTACAGAGAGCATCATCGCCGCCGAACGATAAAGAAACCATCTACACCTGCTTCCTCACTAAAACCTTCAAATCACTTGTTATTTCTTGTACAGCCATAATGGGTTGGTTCTGGGCTGATTCTGCTGCATCTACGCCTTCACGGCCAGTTGCACCTCTTCCTCTTCCCCGATCAGATGTCTCTCCTCCGGTACGTCCATATCGCCATCATACGAGAATGATATCTAACATATGCAATAGCCAGCATGTCCAATGCACAAAGCAACATCAGAAGAGCCAGCTGCACCTTCTCCAGGACCCTCAGAATCCAGCGCATGCCCATACGTCCCTCCAGACTCGACGCCCGCTAAGAGCACGACCTTATCAAAGCTGAATCCACTCAATTATATGCCAGCCAATCTCTCTAACCAAAAATCCGCTACACAAAAGATAAATCTGCCACTTGAACGAGAACCAAGTACGATTCCCAAAGGCGATGGCGAGGGAAATTGGGAGTATCCCTCGCCACAGCAGATGTATAACGCCATGCTCCGGAAAGGCTATACCGATACCCCCGAAGATGCCGTCGAGTCCATGGTCTCAGTCCACAACTTTTTGAACGAAGGAGCCTGGGCCGAAATCGTAGAATGGGAACGCCGGTTCGGGAAAGGTCTCGTCTATGGCTGGAAAGCCTCACTGAAAGGGGAGGATGGTACGGAAAGCAGCGCCGTTCAGGGCACAGTTTGGACCGATGAAGAACGGAAACCACCAGCGTTGGTTAGATTTATGGGAAGACCTGGAGATTTGACGCCCAAGGCCCAATTTTTGCAGACCATGGGCTGGGTCTGGCCGAGTAAATTTCGGACAGAACCACCATTCGACAGGCATGATTGGTTTGTTAGGAGGCACTTGCCGAGTGGGCGAGAAGAGGAGGTGAGATATGTTATTGATTATTACTCCGGGCCCCCGGAACCGACTGGAGAGCCTGTTTTCTTCCTGGACGTCCGACCTGCGGTTGATACGCCAACGGCTGCAGTTGCACGAATGATGAGGTGGGGAGGTGATGTCTGGTGGCGAGGCACCGGTGGAGTTGTGAGGGACAAAGCTGCGGCCGAGGCTTCTATCTTTACCGCTACGGAACAGAAATGATGATTAGGTGTTGGTGTCGATTGTACGATGTCTCTATGGTCGGAGGCGTTTGTGTATATCCTTCTTTTTGCTTTCTTTCTTGATGTGTCTTACACCTGTCTTCTCTCTACTCACTGGACTGGGTAACGACTTGCAATGAAAACATCCACGATCGTCCTACTCTCAGAGTTATTGTGGATTGTGCATCAACTTGGATATTCTAACATCCTTTGACTGGTCAGATCTTCTTTTCCAGCAGCTCTATCGCACAGCACGGCATCGGCGACTGGCCGAAACACGTTGATCAATTGATTTCGACCTTTACTAGTAAGTAAGTAGAACTTCTATAATAGGCTTAGAAGCCTCGTAAACGGTCGGTAAGTCCTGAGCTATTAATACATCACCTTGGCGTAGATTGAAAATACGGGTGTCACTCCGTCAGTCAGTCAGTCAGTCCAAAATCCGGGGGAATGTCCATATTGATGCAAAACGACAATACTCACTCAGCCAGTCAAAAACTTGAGATCGTCCACGTTGGTATTTATACAACCTATAGTAAAGTGCTCACTACTATAATTGTATCTATTTTCGGCATACTAGTAGCACGTGTATTTGTAGAACTCTACCAGATCTACACAGGTATAGCCGAGAATGGTATTTTCCCTCCAATGCTAGGTGCTTGGTTGTCGATGCTTATACCATGCGAAAGGTATTTATGGAAAGCTTACCGTATCTCGAATCATTTCAAATCTAAGAGATTTCGATTCTAGGACAGTTCAATTCCAAGGCACTTCAACTCGAAGACATCTCAACCTCCAACTTCAAGACACTCCAGCCTATCCCGATATCCACCTCAAACTCCAAACCACTTCAACCGATCCCGATATCCATCTCAAAGACCAAAAAGTAAACATCTAACCCACCCCATACTCCCTACTCCCAACTCCCCTAACAAACCCGATCACAGTGAAACTCCTACCATCCACCCTAGCCCTCGCCCTCTTCGCGCTCCCCTCCCAAGCGGACTGGATCTGCAACGTAGTCCCCCCCATATTCGACCGCGAATACAAGAAATCCTTCGACCAGTTCAGAGTGAGAAACTGTGCAGATGGCAAGGGCCGCTGGCAGCCTGAAAAAAACTGGTGCTACCTCCCCATTACCGAAACTCAATATCCTCCATTTTTCGACAAAGTATTCCATCCGGTCCTCACCGCACCTAAAAAGCCAAAGCAGCAGATCGCTGCCTATAATGTCTGCGCCATGTATTGGCCAGTAGCTCCAATCTAGAAGGGGGAAGATGGGGATGGTATCTGTTATGGGGGATGTGGGCGGAGGTTGGGAGGTGGAAGGGGAAGTGGAAATGGAAGTGGAAATGGAATGGAAATAGGAATGGAAGTGGAAATGGAAATGGAATGGAAATAGAAATGGAAGTGGAAGTGGAAGAGGAAGTGGAAGTGGAAGATGTGGGGGGCGTTGATGGAGATGTTTTGGCCCTTGGGAAATTGGTCGGAATGGATGGATGGAGGGATGGATGGATGTAAATTCGTCGTGTAATTCTTGGTTTAATATGGCCACTCTCACAGAAACTGTGCCACTCTTCCACTTCTTTTCCACTCCGGCTTCTGCGTTCCACGTTGAACGGTACTGCAGATTTGCGAGTCTATGCTTGTTTGCCATCAGAGCACATATTTGGTTCTCGAATGTCATGTAGCTACGATGCAATAAGCATCTTCGTAATCTACTACTCGTTCCAATATCTGTTGCTTTGGGCTTTCACAAACGATACTCAATCATGTGGCGCTTCCAAGGCCATTTTGCTTCTCAGTAAAGGCCCTATTTTTTTCTATTCATATAAAGCTTCGGAAAGTTGAGAAAGGTTCTCGAATGAACGTACCTACAGCATATATCAAGATCAGCCTTTGTTCTCATCGAACGAAATAGCCCCTCACCTGCTTTGGAGCAAATTAGTCGTTTCTACGATGAGTTTAGCATGAGCCCGGGACTTTCCGTTAGAGCGGGTGAGTCTAGACTCGAACTCATTTCTCATTCGATGAATTCCAACCATTAAGATCGATATGGTCCGATTCTTGTGCACAAAATAGGGATGGCTCGCGGATGTTGTACCGCGTTGTTGGACAATCAACTGCGAGGTGAAAATAATAGCGGGGCAAGGATAAGTGACCTTGTACTTCTTTCTCATGGGAATATCTCAACGTTAACAAGGACTCCTCGATTGTGGTGCAACTGCGCAGTGTTGCAGAAAAGACGTGGACACTTAGCGTTTTTCATCAATAGTCTAGTTGCCTGTAGCTTAGGTACTGCTGTAGAACATTTCATACCCTCACCGAAGTGAAATCTCGATTTTAATAGTCCTTACTCGCATGGACCTGGGCACGGCCGTACTCAAAATCGCGCGTACATAAATCAGATCTACGTCCATGAAAAGATAGAGGAGACCTTGCGAATTTCTGCTAAATATCCACGTCTTTTCTGAAAGCACAATATCTCCAGAGCCTTACCCGAGGATCCTGGACGATGGATCTCGCTTGTGCTTGTTGGGATGTCACCAGCCGATGGACATACGTGGAGAGATCAAGATGATCCCTCGAGTCATGCAAAAATACATCATTAGTCATCTCGTCTTGCAAACCTCACTCCTCCCTCTACGGATGCCGTAAGTCTTCACTACGTTCACTCACTTAGTCAGGATTGAAATGTCTGGCGACAATGTTTTCGACACGCCAAAGAGCCCTGCCTGCATCGGAGCTACATCCATTCCCAGCTTTCCCAGCTTTTCGTCCACAGTTCCGTAGCGCGCGCGCGGTACAGTTGGGAGTGCCTGATTCGGTCTTTTGACGTGGTCTAACTGATAGCGGGTTGGCGGTTCTGCATCTATTCTAACATTCCTTGTGATGGTGGGGCGTAGTTTTTGGCGCTGGGGATGCAAGCTGGATGCGAAGAGGATTCTACTGGCGGAGTCCAAGCCGGTGCCGCTATTGGCGAATGAGTTGGTCGTACTGTTTGCGGATTCGAATGTGCTTGTGGGGAATTGGAATGTCAGAGACGAAACTCTATCGACTACGACAGCGCAGGTAACATCCGAATGAACAGACGGCCATCCGAAGCTGTCTGATGGACTGGACAAAGCATGGAGATGGCGCTGGCCGAGATTCCGACGAGATTCCACCAATTATTGGCCGTAAGTTCCCTCGTCAATGCTGCTGGAGATTGTGAAGGATACCGAAGTGCTGTTGGGAGGATGTACTGATGGTCAACAGCCCCATCGACAGCCGGTGCTCTCCTGAATCCTCCCAAGGCCCAGGTCAGTTTCCAGTTTATAGATGTTACTCAGAATGAAACTCCTGAGCAGCGAAGCCGGAATAGGACGATTGCACGATCGCATGTCATGAAGACCGTCCGAAGAGGCCAGCGGAAGTCAACAGACGTAGGAGCCACAAGTCTGGCCATCAGACGAAGGAGCAGTCATTCGAGCCCCGAGGTCCTGGTCGCCAGATCGCCGAGGCGACGAAGCTTCTCCGAAGAGAATGAGGAGATCCTACAAGTAGCTGCGCGGGCCGAGTCAGACCAGGCCTTTTCACAACAGCTACAGAAGAACATCCATTCAAGCTATAACTCGGGCTCGTCGAGGATGGGAGCTGATCTAAACTCGAACTCTGTGCATGCGAAAGGCTGGACCCCGTTTGCGTTTGAGATGATGAATCACAATCTGAAGGTCATCTGGCCCCTCTTTTGGCCGGGCACTTCATCTGAGAAGTCCAACCCGATGGCAATAGGTACGTGATTTTCTCTAGCCATGATTGACGTGGAGAGCTGACTGGTGTCAGACTGGTGGCAGATGTATCATTCATCCCCGATCTTATTCCATGCGAGCACGCATTCGGCAGCTGCTCATTTAGATTCTCTTCGTTCCACCACCTCCTTGACAAGAACAGCCGAGGCGCTGGAACATAAGACCATCGCTATCCGACTGATAAATGAAGAGCTGTCAAGGATGCAGAAGGAAGGAGGAATGCCGTCTGACCATCTCATGATGGCGATTCTTTCCATGACGAGTGAAGTGGACGATGAGCTGTTGGAAACCAATGTCGTCACGAGTGCTCGGCCAAGAAGTCTGTTCAGGCCGGCTTTGATATCGGCGCAATGGGAGCGACAATTCAGCAACATACGAAGCGCCAAGTTCCATGACGCTGCTCTCTATGCGCTTTTGAAGATGAGAGGCGGCAGCATAGACAATATCAAGAATATCTGCTTGGCGAAGTCTATAAGTCAGTCAGTACCCCTTGCACGCCGTCTCTCAGCGAACCACAAACGGCAAATTGGTTATCGTGTGTCGTGATTGGGATGAACTTCGGATCGTGCTGATCGTGTTACGTAGCCATGAACTCCTTGGAGCAGCTCTCGATCTCCGGAAACCAAATTTCGCATTCTTCGAAGCTCCCGACATCATAGCGCTTTCAGAGGATCCAATGCTCAACATACTGACCAGTCCCGATGAAAAGCGCGGACAAGCACTTCCCAGCCTTCTCGACTATGGGATCACGGAACATGCTTTAAGGGTCATGCTTGATCTGCAATACGTCAGCGTGATTATTGAAGCTTACACTTACGGTGCACTCCAATATCCCAATGTCCTTGCATTAATCAGCAAGAGAAATTCGGTGCATCACGCGCTCTTCTCGCTTCCCACAAAAGACGAGACGAAGCTGCTGACAATGGATCAAAGAGCAGTGTATGAATCATGTCGAGTGACAGCATTGATCTATGACTTGTCAATCATCTTTCCGGTTCCTCCATCCACAAGAGTTATAGCCAAATTGGTAGCTATGTCTCAGTCAACTTTAGTATCGACGAGGCTTGACTTCATGCTGGGCGATGGCGCAACGAGCTGCATATGGATGCTATTCATGGCTGGGTCTGTGGCTGAAAGCATGTCTGAAGAACGTGCGTGGTTTGTGGATAGACTAAGAATGGTGTTAGTGTCTGAAGCCATCTATGATTGGGTTATTGTAAAAGAGATTCTCAATTCGTTTTTATGGCTGAGCTCCGCTATGGATGACGCGGCTATGAGGTTGTGGGACGAGATCTCAATGGCTAGATGATAGCTACAAATATAATATGGGATTGACATTGAGTTGAAATATATCCTATTCGAGACAAGGTAGGGATAGACATGGGAGAAGAGATGCCATAAACAAGAGTAGAAACAAGTTCTGCACTTACTATTTGACAAAAGTGCCGCGGCGCGGGAGAAGGGTGGATGAGACGACAATGACACGAATTGGCGCTGGTCACTATCAAGAATAAAGGGAATTATGGGGAGCAGAACTACCTTTAGATGCCGTAGAAATCGCCCAAACCCAATGGAGAGTGCCATAATCAGGTCATTGTTGAAGATCTGTTAAGGGCCTCCCTAGCTAAGGCTCCACCGAGATTAAAAATATCTCCGGCCATCTCTCTTCTCACCTTCACAAACCACTCCGACCATCAACAACAAAGTCACCACGAAGCGAGAGCCTTCAAAAGGCTTCCGAATCCTGGAACTGACGCCAGCAAGGTCGGCCTATGATCTTGGAGGCAATTGACGCGGAAATGCGCCTCCACAGTGATTGGTTGATGGCTTGAAATCGAAGTGGTGGGGATGGCCTTACGACCTTCGACCCTGAATGATCTGATTGGTCTCTTGGCAGCCTTAGACCTACCCAAGTCGACGCTAGAAGGACGGTAGAAGGGTGAGTAAGCCTCATGTGCTTCCAAATCCTCAGAACCAGCAGACGCCGTTAACCTACTTTTAACATTCATGCTAGATCGATGCCCCGAGCTCGTCCACCTGTTATGCATTAGCTCACCACCTGATATGGCGAATGTTCGTATCATCCGGCGGCTTCGTCACCGCGCAGCAAGACCACGGCTTTCCACTTTGGACGATTTGACAGGCCTTTATAAGCCAAAACCAATCCCCAGGAGCGGCATCATCCGCCCTTCTTCGTGTCTTCTGGAAGCAACTAACGGGTACTGGTGTCCAGATACGAGAAATCCTAGTAAGCCGGATTGGCATGCATAGTGAGCCCCAAGCGCATGGTATGGGCCAATCTTGCCACGAGTCTCTGAGACTCTTCACCTTTCCAACACGATTAGATCATCTTTCGACACTTACTTCTAAACAACAGCGGAGGATGACCCGTTCTTTTGTTAGAGAACGCTGTGAGATTAGTGATGTCAGTCACCATAGAAAGGAAGCGTGTGGTGGGAGGAGCCGTCTTTTCTTCGTCCGACGAATTTCTGTTAAGCAGTATAAAGGCGTTCGTCCTCGTTGACATTGACATCCTGTCCGGCTTGGCTATATATCGAATACCAGACATACTAGCGTCAAACTTATCAGCCTGCATTTTCAAAGCATCATCGAACAAAAAGAACCATGGCACAGCGCGATTACTCCCGACATTATCAAGCAAGTCAATCACCAGACTCCCAATATAGGAGTACATCCTCTCGGCAGCAGTACTCGCAGTCCACGTCTACGCCTCAATACGATCCTGCCATGGGTCGTGGCACATATCAAACGGATCCTTACGATCCTACTGGACAAAATGCTGAGGATCAAAGTCGAAGCATATCCCAAGGAGCTGGTTCGAGCACATCAGACAAATCGCGACGACGAGAACAGAACAGGCTTGCACAAAGAGCTCTTCGTCAGCGACGTGAAACCCATGTACGAGAGCTAGAACATCAAGTCTTGCATAAAAGTCTAGAAACACGCCATCTAGCGACCGAAAATAGACAACTATCCCATCATCTGACCACCGTCGAGCAGCAAAACGAGCTTCTGCGACTCCAGCAAATGGGAGGCGCTCAATCGGCTGAAGCTTGGGCTGCTTCGGCGGGCTACTCTCCATATACCCAGCACGCTCAGAGCTTCTACGACGAATCGGATGCCTTTTACCACAGCCCTCATTCTTCCATCAGCGATCCGACGCCAATGAGGAACCCGGGGTTGGATTATAGAGTTGCGGTCGATCCGGTCATGTACGGCCATGCTCAATCATGGACGGGTCATGCATATGCACAGATAGGAGGGTACGGGGGACAATATGAGGAGGAAGATGACGAAGGAGAAGAGGAGGAGCAGCAGCAGCAGAGGGTGCAAAGGAGACGAGAATAGAGATCTGACTGGGTCTGTGCCCCTATCCTCTTCAGAGACTGCGTGGATAGCTGTCGAACAGCGGTGCGTCAACATTAGATCGGTATCGTTGAATCTGACAACTTTGAAAAATACGTTGCCACGGGGTTACCAATTTTAATCTCGATTTAGAGACGATGGTTTATCTCAGTGGCGCGTTAGAGGTTAGGGTTTGTCTTTGGGATTTGACGACTTACAACATTCATTCTCAGCACGGCCTTACTTTCGTTGCCCCATCTGGGGCTGTGTCACTATTCACTTCTGTACGATAGTCTCATTGTAGCCAACTTCTCCTTCTGTAATTTAGAATGATTTAGAAAGACAACACACTTACCGCTTTAACCACAGCTCACTTGTGCTGTTCCTTGACGAGGCTGGGCGCATGCCTTGTCCGCAATCAAGGGCAGGCACGATGGTGTCAAATGCAAATTAGCATCCAACAGCCTCTTCACCGCGTAAGCACCCGAAACCTCCAAATATCCCAGTGGCCAAGTCAATATTTGAGTTTCCCCCTCACCTGTGGCGAGGTCTTAGGTACTCCCGTCCGTAGACGAGGCGAGCGCTAGTCAGCAAGAACATGAATACCTCCTGTTTTCTTCCCGCAACTTGTTTTTCGCCAGCTCGAGAGATGAACTGACATCGTGTTAGCGAGAATATATACCTGAGATCGACGAGTGGCCTTATTAAACTACTAACAGAGACTCAGTAGAGGTGGTAGACTACCGAGATGACCTGTATCAATAGCCATGGGAACTTTTGGCTAGCAGCATTGGAATGTGAAGATGTATGTTACGGATATAGAGGAGACAGGATATCAGACGTATTAAATAACCCCCCTACATGCCAGAGACTGGCTGAGACTCGCACGTCTGCTACGACCACAACGCACAACTACTCCAAAGTGCGGCTCTCACCACTACTGCTCGAATCATCGAACCAAATAGGAGTTGAAGGGGGGGTATACATACCATGGAAAGAGGAAGAGAGGGGAAAGGGATGTAGTCGATCGAGTACTGCCTGGATAGCACACGGATGCGACTAATTGACCGGGCACGGCGGGCTAGTCACCCTTGCTCCTTCACTGAGTGATTATAATCGAGGGGTCAAGATTACAGCAAGACTGGGATTGAAGCGGACTCGCAGGATACATGGCACAGCTGAGTAAGAGCAGGATCATCTACGGCAAGGCTACCTATCAGCCTTGAATCCCCTTAATCGGACCGAATCGTCCCCCAATAGATAACCTACGCCCCGCGACCACGATTAAAGCCAAAGATGGAGCGGTGATACAGTGGTTGAGAGATGGGATGATTAGTTCTATGGATACATGTGAAAACATGCGAGGCATCGGGATTCTCATTCACGCATATGTATGAGATCGTCCAGGGACAAGGACAAAAGGATAACGACGGATAGAGGGAAAGTGGTCAGACATTCAAGATCATTGCAACCGAGGAGACTTTGGACTTTCTATGTCGAGTTGGTCTCCTGCGGATGGATAGAAAGCCTGGAGGATTCTACTCTGGTACTCAGCCTTGCTACAATATTGCCGTGGGGAGCGGTATTACCAGTAGGTTTAGACTTGTCTGGAAAGAGCTTGCCATTTTAAAAACCATGAGGAAAGCACGCTGAGCACCGGAGGGAATCGCCCGATACCACATGGGCGTAGCAGAAAAGCGGGGGCTTTTGTTCAAGGCATAGTAAGCCCCCAGTGAGGAATCCATTGAGGATTGAGCCACAAATTCCAAATCTCACCTCGAAGCTCTTCAAGACTCTTCGGAGATTGTGTGATCACTCACCGTCGATTCACCAGCCGGTAGCAGGTCTTATGGAGAGAAACAGACACAACTCGGCCCTTCGAATTGGAAGCATTCGTCGCCCCTCTATCGTCAACACCGCAAGACATAGAACACGCTTAGTTTCGCGTGGACCAGTCGACTTCCTTGACGCTCCATTCTCGTCCCTCAGCCTCAACCGTCTTACCAACCTCCAAGCTTTTATCGTCCCCAAAAGCAATCTCACACCCAATGCTATTCTTCCCCACTCGCGCCACCAAAACCCATCTTTTGTCTTCATCGATGAACTTCCACCTCTCAGCACTTATGTCTTTTCCCACACGTAAAACGCCCTGACACCAGCAGCCCAACTTCATAATACATCCTTTCGTCTCCTTTTCCGCATCTTCCGTCAGGAAAGTGGAGCAGGTCGCACTCTTTTCCGGAACATCGACTGGCATCCCGTCCCATACTTCCTCGTATTCGGTATCGATACCCGTGGCCGGATTGGGCATACTTCCCTTCTCCAAATCTCGTGTTTGGGAGACTGGATACATATCCCCCGCATCGACAATAGGAGGTTCATGATACAATGTTTTTGAGTCAACCCAATGAATCCATACTGAGTGGTGGGACTTATCATCTCCTCCTGCTGTAGATTTCGAGGAGCCCGAGAATGCCCAGTCTATTCTTTCCACTGGCATGGAGTTTGACGTCGGATCGGAGGACGGTCGGAGTAATTCATCGCCGTCTACCTCCAGTGAAGACGGAGGAGTCTCTCGTGATAGAAGAATTCGGACGTCTACGAACCAACCGGTAGAAGAAGTGAGGACCAATGTTGAGGTTGGCTCCGAAGCTGGTTCAGGTAGCCAGCGGATGGAAGCTCGATGCGAGACGTGACCCTTGAACTGTGGCATTGCTGCCGTATTGTGAACGATACCGCGTTTCTATCCAGTGTTGAAATCGAATGAGTCTCGAGGACGGCTATATGAAGGGATTGGAAGAAAGGCAATGTTGTTGATGTTGTTGATGTTGTTGATGTTGTTGATGTTGTTGATGTTGTTGATGTTGTTGATGTTGTTGATGTTGTTGATGTTGTTGATGTTGTTGATGTTGTTGATGTTGTTGATGTTGTTGATGTTGTTGATGTTGTTGATGTTGTTGATGTTGTTGATGTTGTTGATGTTGTTGTTGTTGTTGTTGGAGAGTGAATCCATCGAAAACCAATTTCCTATATCGGAAGCCGTACGGGCCTACGTCACACGAATGTCCTTCCCATTGATTTTCATGATTTAATTACTTTCAAATTGTCCTTTTTCACTACTTATAGAGTTTTTCCCCAGGATACATACATTCTACTCAAGTAACCAAGCCCTTTTTAACTCCATTCATAAGCCATCAATCCATTAATCCGTACGATAAAACCTCGTATCAACATTCCATCCTCAAAGATTCATCACCACATTCCAAACCACAATCTAAGTATTGACATGTAAATACTCCTTTCACTTCGAATAAGGAGCCAAGATGCATACGCGAATAGCAGCGCCAAACTCATGGCAGAAGGAAGAGGTCAATTGTAGGATACTTGATACCCACCAAAACGCCAGCACAACAGAACTAAGCCAAGCCATGAAACCTAGGAGAAGGGTATCATCTTTTGTCGTCGCATTTTCAGGACACCAAAAAGGGGAATCGAGAGTTTCAAACCGTCAGATAGTCAAACCATCCGAAAAGATAGCCGCACTCGCTATGCAAACATTCGGGTCATCGCACGCTCGCTAATTTGAATTTGAAAAAGGTATTCCCTTAAACGCCTAGCTTTTACCATCCAATGGTCGTGAGTATCCTTTCTCATAATAAAGATTAGTATAATTCTCGGGTACGTCGTCCACTGTAATTGCACCAGTCGCACTGTTGTCATTGTCAGCCTCAGACTATCGCGTTGAGCAGTGGTAATTGGAAATCGACCCAACATACCGCCGTAGCAGACGATCCATCATTATCGACAACGCAATATTCGTTACGGCACTTTGTGCAAGCACGCATGTATAGTTCCTTGCAGGGACCACACTGAATCACTGGTTAGCCATGGACCATCTTCATGCGACGATGACACAGTAGTGGCGAGGAAGTACTCACAGTTTGCCCGCAGCCGAAACAGTCCCTCTTCGATCCCATCTTCTACCCGAGTTGTGTCAGTCTATTTCTTCAGTGTGTGAAAGATTAAGTGCAGGCATCCATTTGCCTTTCAATTCCCTCGCCTGGTTGGTCATCCCCACATTCCACCCTCGCCAGCGCCATCCATAAGCTCTCCAACCAGGCAAGATTCAACACAGAGACCCATATGTACCTTGATTTCTTCTTTTGGCTGATCTCCGTCCTGTGATTGCCGTTGCGTGAGCCATTCCGAGCTCTGACGCTCTGTGCAAGTGCCTCTTGGGTTGTAGCAGGACTCATCCCACCACGAATTGCAGCGCTCGCACCATCGATTCTTCAAGCATTCAGTGCATCGTACAAACAGTTTTGGAATATATCCGTCCTTGGTATGTGGGATCTGAGCAGCACGGATAGAGGAAGAGTGCAGTGGTGGAGGAGACAGCAGAGGCAGGTGATGAGAAGGAGATTGTCCAAAGATGGCCGGACCTTCTGAGCATGAACCACACCCGGCACATCCTGCTGTTCCTAGAGCTATGGTAGCTACAGTAGGAGGAATATAATCACTGTGGTGGGACACCGTCGTAGGATCATGTCCAGCAAAGTTCTTTGGATCGTGTCGAGGTCCACGGCAAAGAACAGCATCAAAATGAATGATGCCTTCGCATGCCTGAAGAGTCTCCGCCCAATCCGAGATCAATGTCTTCTTGAACATACGGCCCGGCTGGTACCATTTATCCATTGTCCCGCACAGCTCTGTATTGAGCGCCTGTTGTGACTTCTGATTCCACTCAGCTCCGAGTTGAGCGCCCAGCGCGGTCATAACACTTTGTTGAGAGGAATCAGGGTATCGCGTGGGTGATCTTCGCCGGCCGCTGACTGGTTCTGGAGGAGCAGGACGTGGATTCCATTGCCCCAAAGACATACAGTCCCTTGAGCTTCGGCGTGCCTACCGGTCTTGAAGGTCGGACCGCGTATTTCAGGACCTGCATAAGCTTGCGCTCATTTAAATGCTTGGCCTCTCGAATGGAAAGTATGCGAACATTGAAGCGATCCTCGGATATGATTTCTCTAATGACGTCTGCAGGCACAGTGAGTCCGTCGAGGATCATAGTAGCAACATGACCCAGTATATTCCGCCGCGCTAGCTTGGACATGATGCCTCTGAGCGGACCCGAGTAGAATTCATCCTCAGTCAGCGACTCGTCCATACGCTGACTGCGCCAGCTGATGGCCCCCTTGTCGACGGGCGCGGATTCAAACGTGGCGGACTTGACGGACGAAAGATTGAGGTATCGAAAGGTGTCAGGCGATTGGTACAGGATCGAATGGATTGCCTTGTTTGTAGTCGCGAGGGCGAAGACAGCGGCTGGGGGAATGTAAGGCGCAATCTGACGTAGGACAATGGAGACGGAAAGTATGTCAGCTATAGTTGCAGGAGCAGGTGTTTGTTCCTCGGCTTGTGGCGTATGATCGATCTCGAGCTCAGTAGCAAGTCCTGGAGGTCGAGTGTGAACGCCAAAGAATCCGAGTGCAGCGGCCATGTTTGTATACAAAAAGAACAATTCGGAGGTAAAACGAAGAGGGAAAAGTTGGGGAGAGGGAATGGAGGTTCGGGAATGTTGGAGGTCTTATCAGGATGATCGGTGGCTTGGTATGGATTAGGTTTGTTAATTGATGCTGGCGTTTATTGATCGTGGGGAAAAAGAACTCTGATATGATGCAGCTTTGGTGTTGAGTCCATGGGCGTCCACGCTAGGCAAGGAAGCGGCATATGGCGTGGAGATCACAAGGCTCTTGGTACTTTGTTAAATGGCGAAGATGGGCGCAAGGCCCAGATCTTGGGCTTTGTGAGTACGTGGATGTGTAGCAGGCTGTATAAGTCGTTTAATAGCAGGTCTTGGTATAGTCTTGGATGAGACTCTGCCTGTGTGGGAGGTGATGATCGCCATACGCCGCCGGGTTGATACCAGCTGTCGATGTATGGTACGGATGAAGTGGCTGTTGATAGGAGGGAGAAGCGGTACGGCTGTGAGATTCGTGGGAGGAGAGAGATGACGTCTTTGATTATTCATACGTGTACGTTAGGTAGTACGTATATTGCCACGACATGGCCGCACCATACGAACAAGGCCTCCCATAAGCACCGGAATATGGGCACCAGACTATCCGAGAGATGCACCTCGTTGTACAACTATGAGGATGAGAAGGGGAGGTGAGAAAGAAGGTGAGAAAGGAAGGTGAAGGCAGACGATTGATTACGGAAGCATCCAAGATTCGCCTGGATCGCGTCTTGATAAACACAATGGCGAAGGTCACTGTATATAGACTTTCCTTTCCTCAACTTCCTAGCATCATGTCTGAAGAAAGCCTGAAATGGTCGGCTTCCTTGCCATAGCCCCTACCTCGAGAAGCATAACCTACAAGGCGATAAACTACTCCTACCTCCCTCCGCACTCGAACAGCTGCTCGCAGCAGCCCCAACTGTCGTATCCGATCCTCTCCGCCCAGTCACCTCCACATTCGATCCTTTCAATCCCTACACCTTCGCTGCTGAGCGCCAAGCAAGATCACAGTTCCAGGAACGTGCCCAAGTCCTTCACATCCACTTACCTTCCGCCTTGTCAACCCGGAGAATGAGAGAGTAACATATGCAGGCATACGAGAATTCTCGGCAGAGGATGGCGAAGTGGTGTTGAGCGAGTCGCTGAGGGAATCGCTTGGTGTAAAGCCCACGCCTGTACATTCAAGAGAGCCGAGTCCCGAGAATGGCAGGGACACGGAGATGGTAAATGGCGAGGTGGCACCTACAAAAGAGAAGAGCTTCGGCAGGATAACAGTTGTGGCCAAGCAGTTGGCAAAGGGTACGTATGTGAAACTGCGGCCTTTGGAGGCTGGCTACGATCCAGCCGACTGGAAATCTCTACTTGAGCAGTACTTGCGCTCCAACTACACAACTCTTACAAATCAGGAAGTGCTCGTGGTTCCAGGGGGCCGTGGGATAGGAGGCAAGAAGGACGAGTTCAGATTCTTGGTAGACGGCTTCAAACCTGAAGGCGAAGCGATATGTATCGTGGACACTGATCTTGAGGTCGACATCGAGCGCTGAACGAGGAGCAAGCAAGAGAGACATTGAAAAGAATAGTGACCAAATCACAACGAGCACCTGGGACTGACCAAGCAGCTCGGTAGGTGGCATACTTGAATTTCTCAGCTCACAGAGTGGGCAGGTAGTTGACGGCGACTATGTTGACTTTGAGATACCCTCATGGGATCGCACTCAAGGCATCGAGATTGAGTTGAGCGGCGTCGGACGAGGATGAAGAGGTGGATTATATGTTAGCCCGCACGCTCCACGACAGCGAGCACACCACGGGAAGATGAGTATATATTCGCCGACAACTCGAGCAGATATCCAAGCGGATACGAATACAGCCAACGAATGTGGAGCTTGAAGGTGCGGAAGCGTTATGGGTATCAATTCATGCCTACAAGCTATCGGAAAGCACAGGAGAAGACGCGCCATCGCCGAAACAATTCACGATAAGGGCAAGCCCATACGATCCCTCCAAGTCTGGTGCGACGGACAAATCGCCTGCGGCAGACGACGCTCACAACCCAGGCGATGTCCAGTGCAAAACCTGTCTTCAATGGGTGCCCGAACGCTCCTTAATGCTCCACGAAAACTTCTGTCTCCGAATAATATCCTATGTCCTCAAGGCTGCGGCCAAGTCTTCCAGAAGCGCTCGCCAGAATACCAAACCATTGGCACTGTCCTCACGACTCAGCATTTGGCCACACGCCCTCGGCCTTCTGAACACAACCACCAATCTCACACGCCCCAAACCTGCGCATACTGCGATAGGACTTACTCATCTCTGAAAACACTCGCCTCCCATCGCACATCCGTCTGCCCTGGAAAGCTGATCTTATGTCAATTCTGCCATCTAGAAGTCCCTCAAGAAGGTGATCCGGACTCTCCCAATCCCGAAGCTATGCTTGCAAACCTCACACCCACGAGCTCATCGATGGAGGCAGAACACAGATTGCCACCTCTGCAACAAGATCGTTCGTCTCCGCGATATGCGCGTGCATTTAGCAAACCACGAACACGAGAAGAAAACCCGTCCTTCACCACGCATCTGTCGCAACGTCCTCTGCGGCCGAACACTAGACGGTACAAGCCACAGCGGCGACACGCGAGCAGGCACTAGAATGGGCAACGGTCCAGGCAACGCAATCGGTCTCTGTTCAAATTGTTTCGGTCCCCTATACGTCTCCATGTACGACCCCGAAAATAAAGCCCTCCGCCGCCGCGTCGAG
>JABMLP010000043.1:0-91965 GCA_013176395.1 Venturia oleaginea | reverse complement strand
TACCGCCCTCTAAAGAGCTCCAATATATAGATTATACCAACATAACTTTTTAATCCTTAATAACTTTAATATTTCTATAGGTACAGCAATTTTATAACGTTGAATGTTTAATTACCACCTGAATCTTCTCCGAATAATTAAAATTGAATAAATGTTTTTAATTATATTAAGAGGATTTTTTCTCTAGTAGAATCGAACCACTAATTAAGGTATCGAAGAACTTTGTTTTACCAATTGAACGAAGGGAATTAAAATGTACACAAGAAAACCTATAATACTTTGTATTAAAAACATATTAACAGTCCGTAGTTTTACTATATTATAATAATAATTGATTTTTTTAAGCCTTATACCAAATATATCTAAACATAAGGTAACCCTTTTCACCAAGGTAAAACGATCTAGCTAATTAACCAAGAAATGAGTATAATAATAAGTTAGAGTATCTAAAGTGATCATTTATATTAAGTTAAAGATTATTACTATAATAATTATTTTTTATAATAATAATCATATGATATTTAATATTAATTAATTGGTTACTTAAATTAGGATGTTATAAAAATTCTTTACCGCTCGGATTCTCATTAAGTGGATTTAATAGTGTACCAAATATTTATCCGATTATTGAATTCCAGGCTAAGGTTGAAATTTTTAGGAGAAGGAGGGCGTTAGTTAGTAGAGATTGTACCAAAATGATTCAGTTATTAATTTATAATTTATATATTCAAGGCTATTACCTCTATTAGTGTCCCTATATTTATAGAAGAAACTTAATACACCCAATACTAATAATAAGAATGCAGATTTAAAAGTTCTAGTATAAATTACCAGTATGATTTTAACTATTTGAGAATAGTAATTAATTGATTTTCTGATGTAAAATTTTAAGTTTAATAGTATTTTAACTTTTAATTAACGTTGGTTAATTTTGTTTATTACTTTACATCACCGTTAAAATAGCTACTTTTTTTTATCCCCCAACCCATAGAAAAATACATTCGTTTATCTAAAACTTAGTAGCGGATTTGGGCTTTTATAAAATGTAATACGGATAAATAAAGTTTAAGCCAATTAGATAATTAATTTTAATAATTTAGCTTTGTAGAAGGGGAGGGGAGATACTTTAAGTAAAAGTTCCTTATCATTGAACTAAAGTCCATATCTTGGGTAAAGATATCTGGCATTAATACTGGATATGTTGTTAGAATACCAGCTTCGGGATTAGGTACTCTTATTTATTACACCTACATGGGCATGGTCCCTCTCTTTGGGAGAATGAAAGGGGGAAATATTATTTATAAGCGTTTGTGGGGGTATTAGTTTAAGAACTTAGAATTGAAATTCTTTTTTCTACTTTATTTAATAATTCTTGTAAGAATTCAACACAAATGCAGTTAGGTTGAACAACAATCCCATCCTCTTTAACAATAATATCCATACTACAGTAAAATGTATTTTTATAAATAATTCTAGATCTTCTACTATTTTTATTATTTTTTTCATCAACATAATTGAAGATGAGTTTACAAATTTCTATAAATAGAAGTAATTTATTTTTGTAGGAGTAATCTTTTTCTTTAAATGATTTATGATGAAAAGATTGGGCAATATAATTTAAATAGTTTACTTGTTCTTTATGAATTTGATTACTAATATTAAAAAATAAGAGTAAATTCATTACAAAATTAAGTTCTAAAGGTGAAATAATATGTCTTCTTTTGTGAGTTCCCCCTGAAATAATTATTCCATCAGTTCTAAGTAGAAATACTAGATGTTCATATCTAATATGATTAAAAACAAAAATTTTGTTTTTTATCCATTTTTGATCTTTTAATTTGTTCGAATCTATTAATTCTTTATAGTTACAAAAATAAATGAAAGCTTCTTCATCTTCGGGGTAGAAATTATTGTAGAATCTATTGTCTACACAAACTATTTTGGTAGGACCTATACTTACAGAATTTTTAGCTAAATTTATAAATTTGTCTAAATTTTCTGAAAATAAGTTTAATATATAATGATGATTAACATAGAATAATTTGATTATGTATTCTGTACTAAATCCTTGAATACTTTCATTTTCATTAGGGTAATCTGATTTAGTTAGCATAGCTAAAATACAATTAGATTTTTTAGCAGTTTCGATTTCTTCTTCTTCAGTTAGATCTCTGTATTCAAACAATTTTCAGGGTTGATACATTGGTAAAAATTCATCAATTAAAAATTTTTTAATTTTTAATTTTAAATCCTTTAACTGTTTTACAGATAAATGAGAAATGTCTGCTGGGGGGTAATAAGGTGATTTAACAACCCAATAATTTTTGTTTTCCATTTTTTAAAGTTAAGTTTGTAGAGAATAGATTTTTAATTTAACCTTTATATCAATCTATCCAAATATAAAGGTTTTCAGGGTAATAACATAAACTTAGAAATAAATAAATCAAAAAAATTGATATTTGCTTTCTCTATACTATACTTAAGCTAATCAGAATACTCAATTTTCTAGGACTAAATTTTTATCTCCTCTATTTTACGGCCCTCTAAAGAGGTCCAAAAAATACATAGACTTAACTTTTTTTTATCCTTAATAACTTTAATATTTCTATAGGTACAGCAATTTTATAACGTAGGAAGTTTTATTACCACCTTAACCATCTCCAAATAATTATATAAGGAGGATCAGTTCCCTAGTGGATTTGAACCAGTACGTAAGGTTTCGTAAACCTCTGTTCTACCATTTGAACTAAGGGAATTAATAAATTAAAAAACAATTTAAAAATAGAAGGAGGGGGATATACTAAAATTAATAAAACAATCAATTGAATAAAAAAAGTAAATTTATAGAGTATAAATTTAGCCGACCGTAAATAGTAAAATATCTATAATTATACCAACAATACAAACAAAGAATAATATTAATATATTCCACATTAAATAATATCTTTGAAATTTAATTCTCAATCTAAAGAATAATCCCAATCTAGGAAATCTTTCTTCAAGATTAAAATATTTAATGATTTCATTACCAAATAATACCGATAAAATATTAAATACAGTTAATAATAAAACTATAAACAATAATATATGGAATAATGACGATTCTTGTAATATTGAGATATTATCAAGATATTTATAAAATTCAGAGAAATCAGGAAGAAATTTGTTTGTTTTTTCAAAATCATCTATGTAATCAGTAAATTTATCAATTAAAACCATTACTTCTTTTAATTCCTGAGAGTACCCTGAATTTTCCCAATCAGGTATACTTAGTTCAGAGAACTTAGATTCTACACTAACACATTTATCTTTAATATCTTGAGCCATTTCAAACCATTTATCTTTAATTTGGCTAAATTTTTCTGGACCTCTAGAAATATATTCCTCACGCATTGAATTGATTTTATCACTAAGACTATTTAAATTTTTGCCTATACCGGATAAACCATCATTTACTTCTTTAATACCATTTTGTAACTCTTCTGCTCTATCTTTTTGTATTTTATCTTCTATCATGTTTGCTTTATAATATAAAGCTCGATAAATTAAATGATAACCTACACCTCCTGCTGTAAAAATAGCTGCTTTATTAATAGCATCTATGATCTTAGTTTTATTAAACATTTTGTTTGAATTTAAATTGTAAAAAATAGACATATACCCTATCTATCTGGGGGTAAATTTGAATAAATTATATGTATAGGACCTATAATACTAATTCATTAATTCATTAATTATTAATTAATTATTTTATTTAAATATATTTTATTAATTATATTTAATTAGAAACTATAAGATTACGAATCTTATTTTTTTAATAGGATATACCTATCAAATACTAATATTTAAGTATATAACTTTATAAGGCTTGGAATTCTCCAAAGAAATTTTTGATAATGGAGAGATACTTTTATATTAAATTTACAATCCCAAATGTTTAAATTTAAAAATTGAATTTAAACTTATACTAAATTATATATCTTTAATTAAAGGGGGTTATATGTAAAACATACTTTTTAGTTTTCATTCTCTTTTAAGAAGATTTTACATTTAAAAAAAAGGTTGTTGAGTAAAATACTATTGGTACACTAACCCAAATTATTTTTTTGGGGGGGTGGTTTCGTTTAAGTTAATTTTTTAATTAAATTTACGGGAAAAAGATTATATAATCTTATAGTTTACAAATAGGGTTTACTTGTAAACAGTAAGTATCTTTTATTATGTATATTGCTTGTATAGAGCCTAAACCCTATAACAAATAATATTTTTTATGGGGAAATACTTACATACCAATTTTTAAACTTACTGAATAAATTTATCCTTGTTATGTTAGCTTATTACAGAGATTGGAAAGGGTCTAATAGGATATATGTTGTTTTGTTATGTTTTGTTATATTCAGGCAATACACTCACAAACACTCAAGTATTAATTGCCCTAGTTCCTACAAATTATAAATAAATTTTAGAACAGGCTTTAAAGAAAAATTAAACAGTATCTTATAAAGTTTTAATGTTAGTGGATAGTCTATTATTATTCATTCTATTTCTAATATATGTGATAATTACATAACCCTCTGGTGTTAGGTGAGCCCCGTCTTTCATAAGCATAGCAACTTCTCTCCAATCTTGATAATCTAAGCCCTTTTTAGAAAGAAATGTTAAGTTATCTAGGAAAGGGATAAAAACCTCTAAGATGAAAGCTATTCTTGAAAAGGTTAGATAGACAAAAGGTTTAGAGTTTTTATTTCTAAGGTCCCTATATTCTTTAACTCTTATGATGTCGTGAATTAAAATTTTTTCTGTTGCGATGTTATTAAGATATTTTAATATGGCCTCAATAACCGGGGTTTGGTTAATTGTTTGCCCAATTCCAAATATTAGAGAAAAATAATTTGATTTTTGTTTTTTAACATGGAACCAACCTTCACCTTCAATAAAACCTAGCAGCCAGAAGGGTGTAATCTCTATTTTATGTTAAAGTGGTAAAACAAAAGACGTCCTACTATTGTTAATTTGACCTTTTATATCTAATATTTTACTTTTGGTATCTGTTTTAATGATTGAATCCTCATTTTTTGTACTTAAGTAAAGTAGAAATGCACTTTTCCACAAAAGATAGTCTAAATGTTTAGAAGTGTTTAAAGGTCTAATATCAAAAATCCCTATTAATTTTAGTAAGTCTTCTTGTTTAGGAACTTACCAGGTACTTGAAATATTAGAATTTGGTACTTAAGATGGATAAACATTACCCACGTTATACTGAGTTTTTAAGTATTCTAATAAAGGTCTGTCATCTCTATGTAATTTTATTTTAAATATGAATCGGAATGAAAACGGTGTAGTTTTTATCTGGGTTATAACAAAGCAACCTTCTGCGTCTGTAAAACCCCTTAACCATTCATGTAAGTCAGTACTTATTAAACTATTAGACTTAGTTGAAAACTGTCTTCTTCTAACCTTAAAATAGTTAACCGAATAGGTTTTGGTGAAGTTAGTTAAGTTTGGTCTAACCAATACCCCATATTTTTAGTAGTTACTACTTTAAGGTAGGGGGGAATTATTTTGATTGTTAGAGATAGTTGCTAAATCGAATAGAGTGTTTTCCAATACTCCAACTACCGGTATTATGAAAATGAACCATAAGAAATAAAAAGCAGTTGCCACTTGTCCGATTTCAACATAAGGTGTTTCAGGGTGTTGAGACCCGATCCACATTAAGATAATAAAATCTACCACAAATAACCAAAATGCAAATTTCATTAAAGGTCTAAATGAAGAACCTCTTATTTGAGATAAATCAGAGTAAGGTAAAATTAAAAATATTAATAATGCTCCAAACATAGCTAATACCCCTAATAATTTATTAGGTATTGATCTTAAAATAGCATAAAATGGTAAAAGATCATTTTTATATATTTATATTATTTTAATTTATCAGAGTTTATTTTATACTGCATATCTTTATGCATAAACTGAGAGATATTGTTTCTTATCAATTCCATGCTTTCTTCCCATATATAAATTCTTTCTCCTTTTTGGTGCTTATGAATTGTACATTTCAAAGTATTTTCTCCAAACATATTTTCTAAAGTAGTTTTTAATAAGAAAAGATCTTGCTGAGTAAAACCATAAGTATTTAAATGTAAACCTTTATTTTGAAGAGAACCGTCATCCATAATCCAATAAGCCAATCCTCTGGGACTAAGAAAATTTTGTATATTTGAAGGAACTATTTTTAAATTATTTGAATTATGGAATAGGTCTTTATAATAGTTAAAACATGGAAGTGATAATGTAGCAAATTGAACTGAACTATATATTTTATTACTTCTCTTATCTGTAAAAGATCTTTTTTTAGGATAAAAATCTTTAGATAAGTAAGGTTTAAATAATTCAAATACATGATTAAAATAATTAAGATGATGTAATCTTAAACTACTTTGTCCATAAATAAATCTAGAATTACCGTTTATCGATCTTTTTTGAATATGACCGTCACCCAGTAATAAACCGATAATAATTTAATTTAAAGGACTTTCTATAGTTATTTTTATTCTATCAGATTTTGATAGTATTTTTGTAGACATAGTAGAGTTATTTTGCGTACATACTAAACTTATGGAAGTTATCATATAACTTTAATAATATACATATAAATATATTACCCAATATCTTTCAATAAATGGCTGGACTATATCTTCATCCTTAATAAAATTAATCAATTTAATTAAAAGAATTAAGGAGCTTTACGTGTAGTCTCTGAGGATCCTACCAACATGCCTGGAAATTCGGTTTCTATGTAAAAAAATATAAGATCCATTGTGCTTTGGTTTCCTGCTGATTGCCCATTGTATTATCTTTAAGATTGTTACTATTTAGATGAGTACTTAAAGCTTTAGGGGTTACCAGCATATAGTAAAGTTAATTATTCATAAGATTACTCTTAAGCATGGCATCTTTATTCATACCATTCAGGAACAATAGATGCAGGTGTTTGCATTGGATTAGCAGGAATATAATTATCACTATGTCCTAAAAAATTAGGGTAATAAAATACCATAATACTTAATACTAAGAAGAATAAAAATATTGTCACTAAATCTTTAAAGACAAAGTATGGATGGAATGCATATCTATCTCCACTTCCTGAAATTCCATTAGGATTATTTGAACCGTGTGTGTGTAACAAGTTTTATTGCTAATCTATATTTAACTTATATAATGTATCTTTGTAGCATATAAGTTATTACTAAAATTTTAATCAAAGACATTTGATTTTTGAAATATATAAGCTATACTATTTTCTTTTTAGAAATATTAATTGTAGCTTTTATGAAAAATTTTTATTTTACGCTTTAATCAATAAATTTAATTCTTCTAAAGAAAAAGAATTAGTATATACTTTTAAACCAGAACCGGTAAAACCCCCATCATCTATAATCCAGTAAGCTAAAATTACCGGAGTTAAAGGTCTGTTATGTTAATCCGAATAATTTTTTTTTTTCTTCAAAATAGAAAATTTAATATAATTCATTAAAACAAGGAAAAAATAAAGTAGAAAAACTTAGATTATATCTCACTTTCCCTGTTTTTTTATCAGTAACTATTGAACCTGAAGGAGGAATTAACACAAATGCTTGGTATAAACAAAAAAATGTAATAAATATGAAGCATTTATAGAAACCTGTCTAAAAATAATTCTTACATTAGCTTTTTCAGAAAATATTATCATATATACATCTCCAAGAATGTTTCCTATTAATACTTGGTTTTAATAGGATTTTTATTTGAATTGAGAGATTTCACCTTTACTCATTCTATGAACAGAGATGACTCATATGAAATAATTTAGTTATATTTAATATAGATTTATACAATAATTTCTATACCTTTCAGTATAGTTTGGACTATATCTTCACCTGATTGAAATTAGGTGTCAAGCGTGTAGTCTCTGAGGATCCTACTCCTAATAATTTTTAATTTATAGTTTGGTTTCCTGCTGATTGTCCATTGTTTTATACTTAAATTTGTTACCATTAAGGTATTTAAGCCTTTAGGAGGTTCCAGCATATAGCTTGATTCTAATTATTTTATATCTAATAAAAAGGCCCTACACTTGAGCAATTAAATGCGCTACTACTAAAGCAGCTAATAAGAAAGGTAATAAGTAATGTAATGAAAAAAATCTATTTAATGTTGCATTACTTACACTGAAACCTCCCCAGATTAGTTCTACTAAATCTTGTCCAAATACTGGAATAGCACTTAATAAATTTGTAATTACTGTTGCACCCCATAATGACATTTGACCATATGGTAAAACATAACCCAAGAATGCTGTACCTATCATAACTATTAAAATAATTACACCAATTGTCCATAATAATACTCTTGGTGATTTATAAGATCCGTAATATAACCCTTTTGCTATGTGGGCATATACAAATATAAAGAAGAATGATGCTACATTTGCATGTGTATATCTTATTGCCCAACCATTATTTACGTCTCTCATAATCATTTATGTTATAAACATGACCACTTTAATAACTTTATATTAAGGGGGTTTTGGCTAAATTATGTTTAACCATTATAAAATTATTATTATAGTGGTTTTGAATAAAAAGTATATCTTCCACCGATAATTTTACCTGTATCAATACTTCTTCTTCCAGCTACACTAGTTTTTGAATAACCAATAGCTTCCATAGCTGAAGCAAAGGAAGAAAAAGGACTTTCCCTTAATAGTACTCCATTATCGTATACCCAAATAGCGCTTGGTTTAACTTTAGAAGCAAAAGCCTTTGCTAAATCCACATGCAACATACTAGATGTAAGTGTCACAGGAAGATTTAGATTTAATACTTTGTTAATTTCAGCTAAACTAGGGGTTTGACCGGGATTAGGATTTGTACTATATCTATTAGAATTTACATACTGAGAAATTTTATAAGCTAAGTTTCTACCTTCTTGTAAATAAAAGTAACCTAGTTTATGTAAGTGAAGTACGATACACCAGAAATGGAAATCTATCCCTTTTCTAGTTTGAAATGACTTATCTAATAAGAAGAACAATAAATAATCGTATAATGTATCAATATTTACTATAGAAATTACTGATACTGAAGTTTTCTTATTTAAACTAAAATTTACTGTAGGAGCTCCTGATTTGATACTAAAATGAAACCCTTTAGGAATTGAATTTAAATAGCATGCAATAGCTTCCAGTACAAATAAACTTCTTACATGTTGTCCTATTTGAAAAAAAGGACTTAAATTTTTAAAGCCAAATGTACCCTCTGCTTCAATAAATCCTAGTAACCAAAAAGGATCTACCTCTCTTAGAACAGGAATTAAGCTGTAATTAAACTCAATTCTACCTAAGTTCATACTATTAATTATATTTTTTGCTCATTCTAATTGCGATAAAGAAACTCTTGTAGTGTTTGATTCGGAAAGAAATAATACTACCTTTTTAAAATCAATGTAGTCTAACCATTTAGTTGTATATAAATTATATGTGTCTAGTAATGGAAAAAGAACGTTTATTAAGTCTTTAATATTACTAATTATAAATACACAACTATTACCATCTAGTACTACTCTTCCTACACCTAAAAATTCTTGTATTTTTTGTAAGACATTGATATCATCTTTATGAAGTCTAATTCTAAACATTACCCTTAAATAATGTCTGTCTAAAAATACTTGGAAGTTCCCTTCTCCATCAATAAAACCGGCTAGCCATCTAGAAAATTGTGAACTATTCATTGGAGAAGGTTCTCTTCTATTAAATAATCTATAACTAAAGGTAAAAATACTTATTATATTCAACATGTTAGCAATCACTTTCATGATTGATCGGACTATATCATATCCCAAGACCGGTTGGCTATTAGTTTAATATTTAACTGAGATCTTCGCGTATAGTCTCTGAGGATCCTACTCTCTTTTGAAAGATTTGGTTTCCTGCTGATTGTCCATTGTAGTATCTTTAAGATTGTTACTATTTTTGAGTACTTAAAGCTTTAGGAGGTCCCAGCATATAGCGAAGTTTTAAGAACACAATTGAGAGGTTTCATGTTCAACTGAATTAAAAGCAAAATCTACGTGTGGTTGATAATGCATTGCTAAGAAAATTCCTGTTAATATTTGTAAAATTAAACATAATCCTAATAAAGACCCAAAATTCCACAAATATGATATATTAGCAGGTTCAGGTGAATCTACTAAATATGAATTTACAAGTCTAAGTAATATTTGCGATTTTAAATTTCTCACTTAAATTTTAAACTAAAATTGAAAAGATATATTTATATAATAATTTAAAAATATATTATAAGTATATACATTATTGTATTAATATATTAAAGGATGTTTTAATGAATAGATTTTACATCTAAACATCTTTAATTTATATTATTCTAAGTATATGTTTTATTATTATACTTAGACACCCTTATTTTTTTTTGTTATTTTATCATTTTTAATTAATTAGATTTTTTATTTTTAAACTTTTACTAATAATTTTTTTTTACACTGTAATAAATTAATAATTTATATTCATATAAAATATATTTTTATTAAGCCCAAGAAGAATCGAACTTCTACAGATTCCTTATCAAGAAATTATTCTACCTTTAAATTATAGGCTTTAATTAAAATGTTTATTAATTTATTTGTATTTTATGAAACTACTCTCTTTTAAATGATAAAAAGGGGGGCTTTAATATTAATCCTAGTAAGGAGCTATATCGAAAGCAACTAATATACTTGGTACAAGTATAATAAAAGCTACTACTACCGGTAAAAGATTTAACCAACAGAATTCAATAAGTTGATCATATCTTAGTCTAGGTAATGTTGCTCTGAACCATACAAACATAAAACAGAATATACATGTTTTTAAACCTAAAATAATACTTTGTATGTTAAAGAAAGTATCATTTACTATTAAATTAGGCATATTATAACCACCTAAAAATAATATAGCTGTTATACAACTAAATAATACTATTGAAGTATATTCAGCTAAAAAGAAGAATACAAAAATAATTGAACTGTGTTCAGTGAAGAAACCAGCTACTAATTCACTTTCCATAAAATAAATTAAATTTAAATTTGAGTTGAGTTGAGTTGAGTAAGTAAAGTAATTTAGAATAGCTATTTTTAGAATAACAAACAAAATTTTGAATTCTATTGTAATTTGAAGTTTTAAAAAGTTATTAATTACTTATTAGTTTTTTAAAAAATCTTAAATGATTTTTATAATTATTCTTTTTCTAATTTTTTTATATAATATCTTTTTTGAAATAATTTACCTGATTTGACATATCTAGAGATAGTAGTTTTAAACACACCGAATTCGGCAGCTAATTCTACTTGATTAATAAATGTTTTAATCAAATTATTATCTTTATCATATAAACCTAAAGGTGTTTTACTTAAAGCTAAAGATATTTTGAATTTTGATTCAGTGCTCTGTGTTTTTTTAAACATAGGATTTAACGAACCAAATTTTTTCATTGAATTAATAGTTTTTAAAGTATGTTTTTTACCGAACATCGGATGATTGATTTTATCAGCCAATCTTTGTTTCATTTTGGTTATGGCCTTAACCGTATGTTTATAACCTAACATGGACTTAGCTTCTTTTTTAAAATTGTATAAATTTTTAAAAAGAAAACTCTGAATTACTTCTGTTTCAACGTCAGTTAAAATAACAGCAGGGTTATTATGAATATAATAAATGACAAAAGTAAAATTACTCAAACCCCATTTTTTTATACTTCTCTGCAATCTAATATTAGAACTAACTCCTCTTAAGTGATCAGTTAGTCTTTCATATAAATTTTTACTAGAACCAATGTATTGTTTTCCATCTATTAAGTTTACAAAACCATAAACACCTCCAACTTTGTAAAGGTCTTCTTTAAAACTATCTGGATTTGTAAGGTCTTTATAAATTTTTATAGGTGCAAGAGCAGAAAAATGAGATAAGGTAAAATCATTAAAGTCAATGTTGAATGGCACATAAAATAAAAAAAAGGTTAAACTAAAAAATAACATACAAAAAATAATTAATTTTTGTTTGAACTCCTTAAAAAAAAATTAGTAATCAACACTTTTATCAGTACAACACTAGGCCAGGTACTTTTTAAAAGTATTTTAACTTATTAAACTACTTTATCTTTAAATAAAGATTGGACTATATCTTATCTCAATTAATTTATATTTATAATTAAATGAAATCTAAGCGTGTAGTCTCTGAGGATCCTACTCTCTTTATAAATATAAAGATTTGGTTTCCTGCTGATTGCCCATTGTTACATACTTAAAATTGTTACCATTAAGGTATTTAAGCCTTTAGGGGTTTCCAGCATACAGCAAAGTTTATAGAGGCCGAGTTATTAGTTAGCTGGTTAACTTAGCCTCTTGTAAATCAAATGGTGTTCTACTTGTTTCAGCTAATATAGAAATAAAATATATTATAAAAATAGGTAATAATGGTATTATAAACCATACGGATTGTTGACTTTCTATTATTGTAGTGAAATTAAATGATCCTGTTAATAAAATTATTATTAATATCGCGGAACTTAATATTAATTCATAACTTATCATTGCAGCTGTAGATCTTAAACTTCCTAAAAATGCATATTTAGAATTAGCAGACCAACCTGCAAATAATACTCCGTATACACCTAAAGATGATAAAGCTAAAGTATATAATATACCTAAAGGAAAATCAAATAATGTTAAACCTTCACCAAATGGTATAATACCCCAACCTAATAAACTAAAGATTAATGTAGAGACAGGAGCTAAATAAAATAATATTTTATTTGATTGTGATGGTATAATTGTTTCTTTCACTACTAATTTTAAAGCATCGGCAAATGGTTGAAGTATTCCATAGTACAAATAATCTTCCTTTTGCCATTTACTTTACCTTGTTTTGTGCTTTTAAGGTAAAAGCTTTTTTCAAGGGTGAGTAATACAGGCTGAGTTAGAAGATGTTCCCCTAAATAGTCATTAGATAACTATCCAGTTATATTATAGAAATATAATATTTTATATATTCTTTCGAATAGGGTCTGACTATATCTTAAGCAATAAAAATATTACCAACCGCCGTTTAGTCGATGAACTGCATACAAAAACTTATTAAATTACTTAACCAGGGAAAATTTTAATTGATGAAATTTTTGTCTTCTTGCCTATTTATTATAGGGGGTTATTTAAATAATTAATAAGGTAATTAAAAATATTTTTGTACTTGGCTGCGGATTTCCTATTTCCTTTCGTGCATCTATTTCGATTTTACTATACCTCGAGTCATTACCTGAGCCATAATTATATTACTATAATTACTTAGTTGAAATAGCTTTAAGGGTTTCCCGCAATTTGACGATTTATAGAGGAAGGTTCACTTCCCCTTTAGGCTACTTTAGGAAAATTTTCTCACAATTTCCGGATAAAATAAAGATTTTTATGCCAGCACTGTATTTAAAGTTTTTGACTGTAAAAAAATAGATCTTTGTAAGATTTATTGGTATCTAAATACTTAGATATAGTTTTGTTATCAATTTTTAATTCTTTAGACGCTATATATTTAGAATTAAAGGTAGGTTGATTATTATTTATCAAAATAAATTTAGAATTAATTTCTTTATAGACCCATAATTTGATGGTTTCATTCTCGATACTTTTTACTTTAATGTTTTTAATCTCTTCTAATGTTAATTTTTTAGAAAATAATAAAACTATTTTATTATTTTTGATAGTAGCTTTATTGGTATCTAAATGTCTTAAAATAGTTCTATAATCTACTTTAAAATGGTCTGCAGCTTTCTGCATACTTTTAAAGATTCCAATAATTAACTCTAAATTATTAGCATCATATACCCATACCTCAACATTTCTAAATTTTCTTAAACTAGACACTTTAATAAGTTTTTCTTTTTCAATAAAATTTAATTCTTTACTAAATAAATAAAAACCGTTAATTCCTCCTATTATCCACTTATCTATGTGGTTTCTTATAATTAAGCTTGTAACATTTAAAAATCTAGCTGCAGCTTCTTTGGACTCAAATTGAAAATGTTCACCCTTTACATTATAAACTCATACTTTTGCAGGTTTATTTGGGTTTAAAACTAATTCTTTTTTAGCTTCACTTATTAAACCAATAATTAAATTAAAATCATTTATAACATAAGTATAAAATAAGCAATTGTTATAAGACACATGAGTATTTAGATATTTTTTGATGGTATCTCTAGCAACATTAATATCTTTACTCAGAGTATTAATACTATTGTACTTAAGAAAATTTGTACTTATTAGATTATTACAATTATATACAAATATTGGAATACCTTCATGTTTATTTTTAAATTCTAAGTTACCTTGTTTAGCCTTTAATTTACTATATAAAGTTTCATATATTTGAGATTCACTAAAATTACTCTTAAACACAGTATTTAATAGAGGTAAATAATTTTGTAAGTAAAAATTTTCTCTTTCTTGTTGATTATTAATATCACAAATTTCAACTATAGAAAAATTAAATTGATCCCAACCTACTAAATTAGCAAATAAGTGGAACTTATCTTTAAGTTTAGTTTTTAAATGAACATTAAATCTAGAATTAAAGTTTTTAGTTCTTCCTATATAATAAATATTTGGATCTCCTTTATATTGAAATAAATAAATTCCTCCTTTATCTTTAAAATTTTTAAAAAATAAATTTATTTCTTCAATAGAAGTTAAATTATAACAAGTGTCAAGAACCTTTGAATTAAATAATTTAACAGGTGCTACCCTATTTTGATATAAATCTTTAATAATATTTTTATAGCAATCAGAAAAATTATGATATGATCTTTTTAATATCTTACTAGACCTAGGCAGAAAATAATCTTTATTCTTATTTATTTTTTTATAACCTACTGTATTCATGGTTGTCAAATTTATCTTACAAATAAATATCTAATTATCTTCCTTTATTCATACCTTCTTTAATTTCCTTAATTTTTTTTAGTCCTGATGTAGTTAAGTGATCCTTAGTTCTAATTAACTCTGCTACTTTTTTGAAATCTATGTAATCTTGAAGTTTTACACCAACTATTTTATATTTATCAAAAAAGGGAATTACTTTAAGGTCCAGATCTTCTTGTTTAACAACAGTGTAGTCTATCCAAGTAGAATTTTTGCTTATAGAGCCACAATTAAAGTAATCTATAAAACTTTTCATTAACTCTTTATCTCTTTCCTGTTGAGTAATTTTAAATAATAAGGATACTTGAACACCTAACTTAGATTTTGTTGATTTTTTAAATCTAACATGAAAACATCCATCTCCGCTAGTAAATCCTGAGATCCAATTAGGGTCAATTATTTTTGGTAGCGCGACTAAAGGTCTTTCTATAGTTCTAATATTAGGAAAATTTATTTTTATTTCATCAGATAAGCCTAAATTTAAAGACCCTTTAATTGCCAGTATTTTTTGTAAACCTTCTAATGTCAAATGTTCTTTATGATTAATTAAGTTTATTATTTTTTTAAATAAAATAAAGTCCGCTTTTTTGTTAGAAATTAAAGGATACTTATCAAAATGAGGTATTATTTTATCATTTAAATCCTTTAAAGAACCTACTCTATATTGAACACTTTCTTTATTTTGGGGAGATATGGTTCCTATACCTCCAAAATGAGATTTAATTAATTCTAATATTAGTGTGTCTTTTTTATGAAGACCAATTGAAAATCTTGTTTTAACTGTTCAATTAGTTTTATTTTTGGGGTCCTTTAAAATTAAGATTATGAAACACCCTTCAGCATCTGTAAAACCTGTTACAAACCATGGGTTTAGTTTATTATTGAAACCGGTTTGACTTAAAGTAGAATAATTTTTAATATTTAATTGTTTAGAAAGGATTTTGACTTGATAATTTCTTTTGAAACCCATTAGAGTATACCTTAAGTGCAATGGTTTTTTGCACCAACTACCGTCTACTCGTTGCTCTTTTACAGCTTTGTTGGCTGACTTAGATCCGCGATAGCCCATTTCATTTTCATTCATCTTATGACTTGTTACCATACCTGGGTAATTAATCCAGCCACTTATAATCTTTCGAAGATAGCTTGGTATCATAAGCTTTAGGGTGTCCCCGGAGTTTGATAGTTTTACCCATAATAGTGTTTTCCCAAAACACTTAACAGGTCCTACTCTTCTTTGATGTGCAGCTAATTGTTTTCTTTCTATGATAGTCATAAAAGCTACTGCAAGTAATATAGGTAATAAAACTAATAAAACATCTATTAAATTGATGATTATATTAGCTATTTGTAATAATAAATCGTATTGAATCATAGTTTTTTTTTTTATTTTTTTTTTATTTATTTTAAATGATCATTTTAGAATATTACTTTTTTTAGAAGAATATTTTTAATTTAAAATGATACGAATATGTCCAGTAAAAATATTTAATTATATTCTTGTTGGCTCTTACTTATCAAAGTTATTAGTTTATTATTTATTATTATTATTCTTAATTATTTAATTTTAATTGAGTTTTATTTTTTTTTTTAATTTTTTTTTACACTGTAACAATTTAGTTTTTTTTGGAGTCATTTATCTTCATTCTCTTTTGGAATCGAACCAAAATTGACATTTTAGAAGAATGATGTTCTGCCATTAAACTAAGAGAATTTATTTTATACTAGAGTTAAGAAGGAATCGAACCTTACTATAAATTTTGCAAATTTACTACAGGGACCAACTGTAAACATAACTCTCTTTTAATTTCCTTTGTTAAATAAAATTTTAATTATACCATTTTTATTATTTAAAATTTTTATTTTAAGGGGAAATATAACTTATTTTGTTATATCTCTAAAAAATTTTTTTATTATGAGTATAATAATAAGAATGCAATCATTAATGAGAATAATCCTGTTGCTTCTGCTAAAGCGAATCCTAAGATTGCGTACCCAAATAATTGTCCTCTGATTTGAGGGTTTCTAGCTGTTGAAGCAATTAAAGCTGAGAAAATTAATCCAATTCCAGCTCCAGCTCCAATTAATCCAGAGCAGGCTAATCCTGCACCAATGTATTTTGCTGCGGCTAACATATTTAATAATATATTTTTCTTTGATAGTGTCTAAGGTATGATATTTAAAATATACATACTCTTTTAGTGCGTAAATTTCACGAGCCCTTCCAGATTCGAACTGGGACCACCCTAATCGACAATTAGGTACTCTACCTATTAAGCTAAGGGCCCTTATTTTTAAGTTATAAAAGAATATTATATCCTTTATATTTATTAATATAATTATCTTTATTTTAAAGAGCGTAGTATCAATTGGTTAGTATGACGATCTCCAAAATCATCGGTAGGTGTTCGAGTCACCTCGCTCTTGTTTATTATTTATTTAATTAAAATAAAATGTTTTTAATATTAACAAGAATTTAATAAAAATTTTATTTATAATTACTTATAGATAAGATTGGGTTATAATATATATACGAGTAATCAGATTCGAACTGATGATAACTACTTGGAAGGTAGAAGTTATACCAACTTAACTATACTCGTTCATTTATGACTCTTTTAATTAAAAATATAATTTATGTTATAAAAGAAAATTTTAATCATACTAAAATTTACTACTCCTATTAAAATTTTTAATAAAATATCAGGTTGTATACCTTAAAAATAAAAACTTATTATCAAGTAAAATATACTGATTATATCATTGATAAAATTGAATATTATTATAAAACACGATCATTTTGGAACAAACATAAATTATGTACCATATTGTTAAAAAAAATAGGTCTTTTAGATGTAAATAAACTAGATTATGCTATTAGTATGATTATACGTAAAAGTATTATTGTAAACCATAAAAATAAAAATATTTATTTAAGTAATGGTATTAGTCATAAACCTAACTTCATACTATATATTGATAAACCAGTATATTTTAATAAAACTTATGAAATAGTAAAACTTGTTAGGTATAATTAAGGTTATCCTAATATAGTTGAATTTAAAGAACTTTTATGTTTTAATAAAATTTAAGGAGATATTAGGATACTGTATAAAAATAATTTAATTGATTAAATTTATAAATCTAATAATTTAAAATGAGAAGAAAAATTAATTTTATGCTTTAGTAAAAAGGAGGGATTAAAAAATTATAAATTTTTATCTTTAGATAAATTTTAACTATAATTAGATACCAGTTTAATAGAACCTTATCCTATTTCTAAAAGAAATCCTATAGTTAATACAATAAAGAATATTAATACTATTGAAAATCCAAATATACTTACTTGGTATAAAGTAACAGCTATAGGTAATAATAGTAATATTAAATCATTATACCTTATTTTAAAAAATAATAGTTTTATAAATTATACAGCTACGCAAGATACTAAACCTGTTTTGAATCGTTATTATTAGTGTAGAAAGACCAATCTTTATATATTTTTCCAGTATCTCTGTACTCTAAGATTGTTTTATTAGAAATATTAACCCCCTTTTCAATTAAAAATAGAACTGTTAGAAAAGTGTAGGTATTATTACTTGCATGATCAATAAGAGTTAAACTTACCTTCAATTAAGTTCTTTTACCTACGGTACTATATTTATTAATAATTTATTTTAAAGTTTGAGCATCTACTTTTTTGATTTTTATATCAGGTGTTGGGCTTTTATGTTAAATATTTAAAACTTAAAATACTTTTTTTGAGGGTTTTTAAGAGAATTAGTTACTGTACTATGGCTTATATTAGTATATTTGATGAGTTCTGTAGCAGAAGTTGCTTCATAAAGCAGAGTTTTGTCTTTATAAAAACTGGTTTACTATTTGCTTTCCTAGTACTTGCAATGTGTTCTTTAGTAAATTCTACTATAGGATTGGATCCTGCAACTTTTATCGAATTAAGGGAAGAGTTTAAATTAAATATGTAATATTGTTATAAGCAAAGGGTTACAGCTCTAATTTGAGAGTATTCCATGCCTGTGGTGTCTATTAAATAAATATCTAATTTGAAATTATCCATTCCAAATGTTTTCATACTTTTATTAATAAGTCTATTTCCTTAATTTAGTATAGAAGGTTTAAAATACGATCTTAATCTTATATATAAATCGATAGAACTTCCAACATTTTGTTCTCCCGTTTTAAGATTTGTCCAAATATAAACTCCTGCTATGCTTGTATTAGTTCCTCCAATGTAACCATTTAGTTTTATTCTAACTTTAGCATTATATGCATTACTACTTATTACTTGTTCGTGATTTTTAGTTTGAACTCCTAGATCATAAAATAAAATTGATACTGGTTTGATAGAACTTAGTTTATCTAGTTCTTCTTGATTTATTGTGTGTACAAATTGAGATTGAACCAAGTTAATATTGTAGCATCTGTGAGATCTCCTTTAGTTATATGTCTTCTAGCTATTATATGAGGATTGTTTGTTTCTTGTCCTAAATCTTTTTCATGAATTGTCTCCCAATAAGAATTTGTTGTTATATCCTTTAAATTTTAAGAGTGTTGGGTAGAATATACAGCTGAAGTACTGAAAGTAGACTTTTGTTATTTGATCGTAAGTACTCTTTTATTTTTGTAAGTATTATAATTAGGTAGGGGGTAATTTGAATTTTTGACTTCTTTATTACTAATAGAGATTGAACCTGAACCTATTTCAAGTACAAAACCAATAGTTAAAACAATGAAGAATACAAATACTACAGAGAAACCGAAAATGCTTACTTGGTACAATGTAACTGCTAAAGGATAAAGTAATAATACTTCTAAATCAAAGATTAAAAATAATAAAGCAACTAAAAAAAAATTAATGTGGAAAACATTTCTAGTTTGACCATAAATAGGTGAGAAACCACATTCATAAGCCGATACTTTAGATTCATAAGCATTTTTAGGTGCTAATAAAAAATTAAGTAATAATAAAATTCCAGCTAAAATAGGAACAAAAATAAATAACATTAAAATATTATTCATACTAACAATAAAATAAAGATAAAGCTAGTAATTGTGTACTATTTAATAATATTGAAGGTTTTAAAATAAATAATAAAATAAATAAAGTTAAAGTTGATATCATGAAACTATGAAGTGAACTTAAAGTAGATTGACTTTCTGTTACTTCTACTATTTCTTTAGATTCAGAATGTAAAACTTTAATAATTTTTAGGTAATAAGAAGCACTTATAACACTTACTATTATGGCTATGATTCCAATAAAGTAATATTCACTTTGCATTGCTGAATATAGTACAAATTGTTTTGAAAAGAAACCTAATAAAGGTGGTACACCTGCCATACTAAATAAACAAATAGTTAAACTTAAACTTAATAATGGATTATTAAAGAATAAACCTTTAAGTTCAGTTATATATTTAATATCTTGGAATGATTCTAAAATAGATTGACTGTTATTTTTAAATACATAACCTAATGCTATTAATATTAAAAATGTGTTTAAATTTGTAATAGAATATTGGATAATATAAAATAAGAATGAATCTATTGATTGTTCTGTATTTATAGCTAAAGCTAATAATATGAAACCTATATGTGAAATAGTACTGTAGGCTAACAGTCTTTTTATTCTTGATTGAGCTAACCCTACTATTGTTCCTATTAATAAAGACAATAATGAACTTATTAACAATAAAGTTTTCAATGATAATGAAAAGATTGTTATTAAACTATTACCTATTTGACTTTGTATTTCTAATAAGAAGATTAAGATTGATATTTTAGGCATAATTGTTATCCATATGGTTACTATAGTTGGACTATCATCATAGACATCCATGGCTATCAAATTTATCTTGCAATTAATTTTTTTTTTTAATTTTTATACTAAACTTCCAATAATTTAATTCTACTCTATGTCTGATCCTCAAGGTCTTCTTAGATTAATAGAAGAATTTATTTTTTGAATAGATTAAAACCCTGAACTAGTTAAATGCCCTTTATTTTGAACAATTTAAGCTACTTTTTTGAAATCGGCAAAGGCCAAACTTTTTACACCAAGAATATGATGCTTATCAAAAAAGGGAATAACTACATTAACAATTTCAGAAAATCTTCTTATGTAAAGACTTACAGAGTGTTTTGTAATAAAAATAGTATAAGGTTTTACAGTTAAGCTATCAAAACCTTTACCATTTAATAAAGTAAAGTAAGAAGCCAAAGCTTGGATTACCTCTTTATCTCTGATATGTAAAGTAACTCCAAAAATTAAAGAGACACTTCTTAAAATGTTCCCGGTAGTGCTAGTTGGAGAAATTTTAGATCTAATACTTAAGTAAAAAGAACCATAACCACTAATGAAACCTGCGACCCAAAAAGGATCGGGTATACCATTAAAATTAAATGCTGGCCTAGAAACAGGAACAAAATTAAGGAAAGCTGCTCTTAACTTCTAAGATAATCCTAAATTAAGTGCGCTTTTTAAACCTACTATTTATAATAAACCTTTTTCAGTTAAATGATCCCCCCTTTTAATAATTTAAAAAGCTTGTTTGAATAATAAAAAATCAGAATATTTTTGTGTGATTAATGGGTATTTTACACAATGATCAATTATTACTTGTAATTCATTAATAGAATATACATTAAAATTAGCTGTATCCTTGGTATGGAATGTAATAGTACCTACACCCAAAGTATTTTTAAATTTCTTTAATAAGGCGACATCTTTAACATGTAATTTTATTTGAAAAGTAAGGGATATTCTTCAATTAGTTTTATATTTTTTATCTTGTCTAATTGAAATCTGAAAACATCCTTCAGCGTCTATGAATCCTGTGAGAAACCATGGGTTTATAATATTGTTTCCACTGTTGTTAGGTAAAGTAGAAAAAGAAAAATTTTTAATATTTAATTGTTTAGAAGGGTTTTTGACTTGATAACAGATTTCTCTGCCCATTAGAGTATACCTTAAGCTTCTAGCTTTTTGAGCTAAAAACCAACTACCGTCTACTCGTTGCTCTTTTACAGCTTTGTTTTCTGACTTAGATCCGCGATAACCCATTTCATTTTCACTCATCTTATGACTTGTTACCATACCCAGGTAATTATTCTGGCCACTTATAATATTTCGATTATAGCTTGGTATCATAAGCTTTAGGGTGTCCCCGGAGTTTGATAGTTTTACCCACTCATGTGTTTTCCCAGAACACAATGCAGGTGCCCAATTATGTAATGGTGCTGCTGATACTTTAAATAAATATCCCACTATTATTAATACGATTCCTAAACTTAAACCTTGTAATATGGCTGTATTTTCACTTACACTAATTAAATTATATATACTTTCTAAATTTGTTAATCCTGTATAAGTATAGACTAATCCACTTCCTAATAGGATTATACATGAGGATAAACTTCCTAATAAGAAATATTTTAACCCTGCGGAAGTTGCTGATTCTGAATCTCTATATAAAGTTGTTAATATATATACTCCAAAAGACTGTAATTCTATACTTAAGTACATTGAAATTAAATCTGCTGAAGATACTAATAAAGATGCTCCAAATGTACTAAATAATACAATTAATGAATATTCTCCTGCATATGGTAAATTTTCTGTTATTTTGACCTTTGATATATTTAAAGATGGCCATGATATTAATATTAGACTTCCTATTAATAAAATTAAGACGTCTAAACATTGAGAGATGGTTGTGACTTGGAATAATCCACTATATATACCTATACCTGATCCAATTGACTGAATATAGAAAGCATTGAATGCTAATGCTCCGGCATAAATAAATATTATAGAAGATATTCTTACATATAAGATACTTCTTATATTTTGATTGATGGATGGAAGGGCAATTGCCACTATTAAAATTAAGATACTTAAAAAGATCATTACTCCTTGTTTTTATCATTTATTAACCATTAAATTTTATATCTTCTAATGTGTCTTGCTTTTAAAATATTAGAATATAAACAAGTAAATCGGAATAGAGAGGAGTCGAACCTCCAAGGGTTTTACCCGAACAATTAGCAATCGTTTTAACTTACCAATGAAAACTATTCCCCAAATAAGATTAAATTATACAGGAATTAATTGTGGCATTTCTGAAATTAAATAACTGGGCTCTTATCGAAAATTTTAAGAACTATCTCTTGCTAGAAGCAAACAAAATAATGAGATACTGATTCTTTTAATATCTTATCTTATAATGAATAATGATCTATTATAATTATTTAGAGTTAAATATTTAAATAGAGAGATACCTACTCTTCATGATTCCAACTATAATTTAATTTTATTCACTCTAAGGCTCCATTTTACGCTTTTATTTTCTCAATTCCCAATAATTCCAATTTACCATAAAGAAGATCTAAAAATTATTGATATACCACCAGTATTAATAATTTTATCACAATCAATTGATATCCAAGTAAAGCAATTTATTATAAAAAAGAATACCTATCAAATTGGCGAAAGTAGAAGATAGCCGCAACCTCCCCTAAGTCCAAGAATTCGGCGTAAATTTAAATATAAAAAACTGAAATTGTTTTAAATGTTTCTTCTATAACTGGGTTAAAAGATCATATCTAATTATGGCTGTTACAAAAAATCCTCCTACAACTCATCCACCGACTATAACCCCTAATAAGAAATAATGATTTGTATTAAATAAAAAGTTCATGGAATATAAATTGTATGTTTAAAATTTTGGTTGAGTTAATTTAGAAACTATAAGATTATAAATCTTATTTTTATAAACAGGGTATATCAATAAAATAGTTATTTTATGTATATCACTTAATAAAGCTTGGAACTCTCTATCAAAGAATATTTTTTTTTGAATAGATACTTTTTTTTATATTAAAATTTTAACTTTAACTTATAAAATAATAAAAAGTTTTTAAATCTATACTAAATTTATACCGGTAATTAAAGGGGCCCATATTAAATATATATTGTTATTGCTATGGATATAGTAGCTCAAATGATTTTAGGGGGTTATAGGTTTATTAACCGAGAACTAATAACAAGATCAGTACCACTGTTTGTAGTAAAAAAAAAAACAAAGGATAGTATTTTTAATAACCATTTCTTTAATAATATAAACGTCTTTCAGTTTACTCATACTATGTAATTCCATAAAATAAGATTTTACAAAAGCGGGTGTATACTTTTTAAAATGGATGGTATCAATTCTAGTGTACTTATTCATGTAATATAAAGTAAGTAAATTGTATATTAATAATAAATTAGTGAATAATACACCTATAATTTTTAACATAGTAAACATTTGTAAGTTTAAAAACGATAAAGTGACTATAGAGCTATATGGTAATAATACTATAATTATTATAAATATTATTAAAAAAATATATTTACCATAACTATTTTTATTTATTTTATTAGATAATAAGGTAAAAATAAAGATTGATTTATCCTTATCATTTATTCCACTAATCATAGTACTTATAGGTTTAGATCTATTATTTTTAATAGCATAACCTATGCCCATAAGACTCATAACTATTAATAATGCGGCCGTAGTATTAAATATAAATACTTGTTTAGCCCGCATTTGCACATAAGCCAATCTTAATGATTCATCTTTAAAAGTGTTAGGATGAACAAAAGCTGTTTTAGCATGTAAATTAACTACTGCTTTATACAATAATAAACCACCGAAACCGGGTACTCCATAAGTAATTAAATCAGGGTTTTTCTTTATAGAATATAATTAGTTTTTCAACTATTCTTCAATTGATTTTACATCTATAATCATTTTACCATCGGAGAATGTTATAACTTTTTCCCCTGTTTGAGTTGTGATATTATTTTAAGATAAGATTTTATCAACAGTATTTTTAAATCTAAAATCATTATATCGTAAGTTGGGATTAGGCATATCTTCTCTTTTATTAAAATTATTTTTATTATTAAATAATGGGAGAAGTGGGGAAAATAGTTCTGCATTATCTTGATTTACATTTTCTACCAATTAATTTATACTTTTTCTTTATTTTTTTGATCTAATGGTTTGTTAGCCAATTGAGGGAATGCTTAAGAAAATTGTGTAATAGAAGCTTCTATATATTCTGAGTCATTGGTTCAGAGTGATCTAGCATTTCTTTAAAATCTATAGCGTCCTGTTCTGGGTTATTAGATAATGGAGGTACATTAGCATTTAAAACCTTAGAACTGTGAAAACTTTTTTTATTGTTTATTCTAGTTTTAATTAAATTTGTTGAAACTAACATTAATGTTTCATTATAAACACTATCATTGATGATAAAATAAATATTATTTAATATGTAAATTAAGACGTCTAACAATTGAGAGACGGTTGTGACTTGGAATAAAATATTATAAACTTAATGTTAATATGAGTTATTAGCTTCATTCATTGTTTGATCTTTAACTGAGAATAAACATATTTGTTATAAATAAATATAATATATGGGGGTAAATATTATAAGTAAACAAAAAAATATATTTATGTTATTATTATATTTTGAAGTAAAATTAAGATTTATTATTTAATTTAACAATAAATAATCTTATAACTTGTTGTAAAGTAAATAAAGGTAAAAAATATTTAGATAAAATATAAATTACTACAAATAATACTACAAATGAAAAGTATAATTGGTTTAAAAAGTAAAAAGGAATTAATTGTGGCATTTCTGAAATTAAATAACTGGGCTCTTATCGAAAATTTTAAGAACTATCTCTTGCTAGAAGCAAACAAAATAATGAGATACTGATTCTTTTAAGGTCTTATCTTATAATGAATATTATTTGATTATAATTATTTAGAGTTAAATATTTAAATAGAGAGATACCTACTCTTCATGATTTAAACTATAATTATGATTTTGAATATTCTTATTAAAGTTGTAGTATTTGACCAACTGAACTTTGATAAAATTTAGGTACAGAATCCACTTTGTTAATTATTATAAGTGTTATTAAATTCTTAAACTTTGCCCGAGCCCTCTTATTAGAATTGAGGATTGAGGATGGTAGACACCTGCTCCTTTTGCTAAGGAAACTAAGTTGTTACGACTCACAACTTAACCTAACAAACTTTAAAAAATACCCAAACTTATAGATTCTATTTGTTGAAATACTTAATATCTTTATATAAAAAGGGGGTGATTATTTTTTATAATAATATTCTATTATAGCATCTAAGTGTTCTATAAAAAATCCCAAGTAATAATAAGAATAATAATTACAAATAGAAAGCAAGATAATAAGACAAATAAGAATAATGAAACTTGATTTTTGAAAAATAGTAAGAGATTTTATATACCATCCTACTATTTTTGCTGGGAAGAATTTGGCTAATAAACTTTCTAATCTAACTATGTTTAGTTTAGAAAATAATAAGTTATAAGAAATTAAAAAAATAAAAAATAATTGTAACCTTTGAAAATGTTGTATTATGTTTAATAAATCTAAAGCATTGTTGCCTGTTAAATTAAGCATATCTTTCAAGGTATCCATTAAATTACTATTAGAAATAAGGTTTGTTTTACCTATATCTATACTTAAGTTATTAGTAATATTTTTGGCTGCTATAGCCACTGCCCCTGCTCCTATACCTCCAGCTATTACTCCTAATTTTCCAGCTACAGATGGTGATTTTTGTGCTAATTTATAGGCTCCAGCCATAGCTGCTGCCATTATAGCACCATGAGTAGCATTGTCTACTGAATTAGTTTTAGAAGGTAAAGGTAAAGAGGGATTACCATTTGGTAAAGTATTACTAGCTCCTAAATAATTATAACTTGAACCATCATTAATGAGAGGTGTAACATAATCATAGATTAATGTTATTAATTTAGGCCAATAAATTTTAACCATAAAGAAGATCATTATAAAGGCATGTGCAGTAATGATCACATTAAATAATTGATGGTCTCCTTGTAAAACTTGCACTCCAGGTGCTGATAATTCTAATCTAATTAATACAGAAAATGCAGTACCTATCATACCAGCAAAAACTGAGAAAACTAAATAAAGAGTACCTATCTCTTTAGCATTGGTAGAAGATAGCCAAGAATTCATTGGTAAATTTAAAACAAATATTTTTGTTTTATCCTATCTTCTTTTCTGATTAGCTCTTGATTGCCAATGGAATCAATATTGTTCCTATTAGCTATTGGGACCAAAACCTTGGTTATTATTTTTAAATAACTGATTTCAGCTTTTTAGTAATAATTATAATATTATATTTGATTAGTTTATACTTTCTTTTATAAAGTTTTTTTTTATTTATTTATTTTATAAATTATTTTTATGGATACCTTTAAGATTTTAACTGGGAAGCCTTAAGTTGGGTAATAAGATTCTCTTTATTAGGTTAAGGATCTCATCCCTTAAAATTTAAGGGGGTTAAATGATTTAATATTATTAGTTTTTTTAGTTTTTGAAATAAAGATTGGTGCTACCATAGCTAACAATAAAATAATACTTATAATAATTAACCAAGAAGCTCCATAAGTATAAAGACCTTGTCCAATAGCTTCAATTTGTAAGAAAGGAGTTAAAGCAGTATCAGCTATTACAGGATTAAATGCAATATTTACCCCTTGTAAAGTAGACATTGTTAAATCATAATTTAAAATAAAACCATTAAATTTAATTAATAAATCTAAATGGTATTAGATACATTATTAAAACTAAATGGAATTATAGTATATATTTGAAATATAAATAATATACCTATAAATAATGCTAAAGGTAAATTTTTAGTGTATTGTGATCCTGTTTCTAAAATATCTGTTAATTTTGTATTAAAGAGAAAGCTCTAGCTAAATAACTTGTTAATTCAATTAACACTAAAGCTGAATAAGAATATTAACAAAGAACCAGAGAGCAATTTCATAAATGGTTTAAGTTTATACCTTTAAGGGGGAGGGGGGAATATACTAAATAAAAATTTTAAATAAGTTTAATCTATAATTTATTTGTTGTTAATTAAAAGTATAAATACATATAATTGAAAAAAAAACAATTAGAGTTAAACACACAAAGCAGATTAAAGCTTCTATAAATATATAGAGTATATTAACTTTTTTATATAGATTAATTATCTTATTTAACTTAGGGTACTTTAGTTCGTAGTTTCTTACTTGAATTAAATAATGTATAGTAATATAAAATAGGACATTAATCAAACAAAGTAAAGCGATTAAACTTAATAAAAATACACCATAAGCATAATTAGAGAAATTTGTATTAAATTGGGTTGGGTCTATATCCAACCAGCCTAAAATTAAAGGTAAAGAAAAAGAATTAATAATATATTTGCTGTTATTTATTTGTACTTTTTGATTCATTGGTAGTATTTTGTGAATAGTTGCCATCTCCATTATTACTACCATTACCTCTATTATTGGGTTGTTAATTGCTCCCACCATTATTCGGTTTATTAGAATTATTGTTCCCATTATCGTTTTATCCAGAAATTTAAGTAACTTATTTTTATCTTTTGATCTATTTTGTAAATTAGTCAATTCAATAAGAGCAAGTATTAATTCTTCTTGTCTTTTTTTTAATATTTAGGAGTACCAATGATAATAAAAACTGCCTTTAACCAAAGATTTAATTGAAATTTATTATGTTCCAGTAATGGGTATTTGTTGAAAAAGGGTAAGATTAAATGTAGAATAGATTTGGTATATGATACTATTAAATTTGTAATAAGGTTTTTAGAATGCTATTTTATATATCCAGTACCTATGTGATCACAAATAGATCTTAGTAAATAAGCATCTATATTTAACTGAGATACAAACATTTGCATACTAAAATAAACTCTTGTTTCATTAGTCTTCTTAGAAATTGTTACTGATTTACTAAAAGTAAAACCACCGTCAACCATAATAAAACCAACAATCCAATAAGGATTTATAATACTTATGCTAGTTAGAATAGGTACAGGAGGTAAAGCTAATAAAGGAATAGGACCAATAGTTTTTATTATTTTATCTAAAAAATCCTTTTTAATAGGTTTGTTTAAATAATTTATGTAAGAAACTGCTCTTAAAAACCCAGAATCAGTTAAATGTTATTTTTTATGCATAATTTCTATAAGAATAGAAAAAATAAATAAACTATATCTTTTGGTACTTTGTAGAGGATATACTTTTAAATGATTTAATTAAAAATTTGTAAATTATAAAGTCCAGTTACCTGATAATGTGCCCCAGTTTTATAAGTTATAACACTTCCGACTCCAAAGAAATTTTTAATATAAAGTATTTCTAAATAATTTAAATGCTTATGGAAAGAAAAAAAAAACAGGTGCTATAAAAATTTTTGTGTTTTTATAGTTACTTAGTCTAGCTGAAAAGCAACCTTCTGCATCTGTAAATCCTGTAACTAACCAAGGATTTAGTTTTGTACTAACAGATTGCTATGCAGATTTGACTATTTCTTTTTTTCAGATGAATGATAGTATCTTTTACCACCAATCTTGTTGAATTTTCTATAAAACTCTTGATTATTAAGACCTTTTAAGGGGGTTAAGTTATTTATTTATTACTTATTTTTCTAGGTTTAGTAATAAAGATTGGTGCTACCATAGCCAATAATAAAATAATACTAATAATAATTAACCAAGAACCACCATAAGTATAAAGACCTTGCCCAATAGCTTCAATTTGTGAGAAATTAGTAATAGTAGTATCAGCAATAGTTGGATTTATTGCAATATGTACTACATTATCTAAATTTAAATTACTGTTTAACAGTAATCCATTTAAAATATTAATTAGATTTAACAAATAAGAGATAAAGGATACATTATCAATAGAAAATGGAATAATAGTATATATTTCATATATAAATAATATACCTATTGAGAATGCTAAAGGTAAATTTTTGGTATATTGATGACTTGTTTCTAAGATATCTGTTAATTTTATGTTAAGAAGCATAATCACAAATAAAAATAATACTGCAATGGCACCTACGTAAACTATTATATAAGAAATACCTATAAATCCTATACCTAATAATATTAAATATCCAGCAGCATTTACAAATACTGAAATTAAGAAAATAACTGCTATTACAGGATTTTTAGATGTAATAACTAAAACACTAGAAAATAGTGCTGCAAAGGCTAATAAATCAATTAAGAAATTTTTCATATTTTATTTATTTTAAATTTGATTTGACCGAATATATATTATGTATTATATTTCTAATTTGGTCGTAAACAAGATATTGCCATATCAAGTAAGTTTAACCTAAAAACATTTTATTTATTTTTATTTTTAAATTTTAAGGATTTAACCTCGATCATTAATAATGATTAATGGACTCTTTTAAATTATATTAATAATAATATCATATCATTTAATAAATATAAATATATTGTTATTTAACAATATATTAATAATAAAAAATATTGTTGAGAATTATTTTTAATTAAATAATTTAATTATTTTTGGATTTATTTAAAATCAATTAAAAACTAAATATTAAAAATATTTAAAAAATAAATAAATATATTTTAAAAATTTAAAAAGAGTTAGATAAATTAAAAATAAGTATATTAGGTATAAAACAAAAGAAGGGGGAGATTAAAAAAATTTATGTCCGATAGATACTGTAAAACTGAAAGAACCTCTTTTGTTTTTTTGAGTTAATCTAGCTGTAGTTACATAATTAGATTTACTTCTAGCTAAACTACCGTATTGAATTTTTTTAACTGTTCTTCTAGGTACTATTTTACCTCTCATTAATCTTCCACCTAATTTAATATTAACACCGGTTAAAATAGTAGCAAATCTACTAAATTTATTTAAATTACTTCTAAACATCATTTTATGAGATTGATGTTTTAAAAATCTTCCTATAATTCTAGAAAAAGAATTTCTTCTAAATAAACCTAATTTACCTAAAATATTAATTAAAATTTGACTATTGTGACTAACTGAATATAATTGAGTTAATTCTAATTTTACTGGTTTTTTAAAATAATTACTTAATTTAGCACTTAAACCTTGTAATTTATTGATATTTAAATCTAAAAAGTTTTTGTTATAAAGTTTTTTATTAAGAACAAAATAAAATAAGTTAATAATAATATTATTAGGTGTTATTAAATAATAAGGTCTACTTATTACACTATTCATTTCAAATAATGAATATTCTAATATTTTAGATACATTTTTATTTAATATTTTTGAATTTAAAGTTTTTGATTGAAATTCATATAAAGTATTTTGAGTTTGAGCTAAAGGTATATCTAAAGTACTAAAAGATTTTAAATAATTTTGAATCACAGTTTGTAATTCATCATCTTCTTTTTTTTTTGGAACGTAAGTTAACATATCTATTTTATCATAATATGATGTTTTTTGTGAAATAGGTTTTATTTCATTACTTATTATTTTTTTACTATTTAAAATTATTTCTTCTTTATTTTTATCATCTTTGATTAATTGATTATTATATTTAGCTATTTCTAATACTGGTGATATATCTATTCTTTTTCTTTTTATTAAAGTTGGTGTTTTATAATTATTTGATTTTAATGTTGGTAAATCTATGGTAGAATATTGATTATTAATTGGTAAGAAAAATTGGTTGTTTTCCATGTTGAATGATTTATTAATTAACGTTGGTTAATTTATTTATTACTTTTCATAACTGAGCTATTTTAAATAACTACCTTATTTATCCATTAAATTCTCGGTAATATACATTCGTTTCACCTTTTCTACTAATGATTTTATTAGTAGTGAATATAATGTTTTATAAAAGTTTTATAATATTGATAAATAAAGTTTTAAGCTAATAGATAATTAATATTTAAATTTATATTTAGATTAAATCACATTTTTGATTTTAAAGAAATTAAATTTTTTTATTTAGCTTTATAGGGGGGTACACATTATTTTATATTTGCTTTATAACTATAAATTTTATAATTAAAGACATATAAAATATGTATTAAAATTATATATTTATATTAATTAGATTATGCTGCATCTATCCATGCTAAGTAATCTTGAATTGATACTGCTTCAATAGCTATTGGCATGAAACCGTGGTACACTCCGCAAATTTCAGAACATTGACCGTAGAAAGTACCAGTTCTTTCAGCTAAGATAGAAGTTTGATTTAATCTACCAGGAACAGCATCAATTTTTAACCCTAAAGAAGGTACTGCAAAAGAGTGGATAACATCGGCTCCTGTAACAATTAATCTAATATGTGTATCAGTAGGAACAACTACTTTATTATCAACATCTAATAATCTAAATTGACCTAATTCTAAATCTGAATCCATGGCTAACTGAATTTATCAAACAAAAATTTATCTGTTAAAACCCAAAGTTAAAATACTGTTCGTTTATCATTCATATTATTCCGAATTTCTTGGATTTGGGCCAAACCCTCAGGACTTAAATGATCTTTTGATAAAATAATATTATAAATAATTTTAAAATCATTATAATCCATTTTCTTTACTCCTAAGACTGGATATAAATCAAAAAAAGGAATTACAATATTACCTATATCCTGAATATTTGAAATATTTAAAATTACAGTTTGTTTTGAAATAAAAATACCTTTATTTGTTCTTGATTTATATTTGTTGAAAGAAATATTTGGAAAGTATTTTGAAAGATAATCGTATAAACCTTCTAATAAGGCTGTATCTTTAAGATGAAGAGTTATTTTAAAAACACATCCTGCATAAAATGTATCTTTATACTGTGTCAACTTAGTATAAAAAGATCCATCTCCACTTACAAATCCTGCAACCCACATTCCATGAGGAATACCCCTAAAATTGTAACACATAGTATCAATTAAAGAAATATTAAAATCAGGAAAAGCTTCTTTCAAACTATCAGATAATCCGTAATTAATTAAATTTTTTAATGTAGCCAATTTTGTCATACCTTGATAATTAAAATGGTTTTTTGTTGCCAAAATATTATAAGCTTGTAACCAATATTGATACACAAGATATTTACTGGAAACAAGAGGATATAGTTTAAAATGGTTAACAATAACTGCAAGATCTTTAAATGTTTTAACTGTATAACTAGTTACTTTTCCTTTTGTACTAACAGTTCCCACTCCTAATGTTTCCTTAAAACTTAGAAGAATAGGTAAATCTTTAACATGTAAGTTAATTCCAAAAACTAATCTAGGAGTATACTTAAATTTAGCTTTAGAATCTTTAAATAATTCAATACTAAAATAACCTTCAGCATCAACATATCCAGTAATAAACCAAGGATCTAGTTTATTTAACTTTGGTCTTTTTGTAACAACTACATTTTCAGAGTCATTATTTTTGTTAGAAAGGATTTCAGTTTGATACCCCCTTACAGAGGCCATTAGAGTGCACCTTAACAGTTCTTCTGGAAAACTGTAACTACCGTCCACTCGTTGCTCTTTTACCAGTGCGATAGCGCTGGATTTAGATCCGCGATAACCCATTTCACTTTCGTTCATATCATAGCTTGTTACCGTATCCAGGGAATTAGTCTGGCCACACATAACGTTTCCATTATGGCTTGGTACTATGATCTTTAGGGTGTCCCCGGAGTTTGATAGTTGGGCCCACGGGATCGATTTCCCAGATCGATCAGCAGGCAACATATATGAATCAAATTCTATTGATTCACCACTAACATTAATATAATCACTATATTCATATGACCAATACCATTGGTGCCCTACTACTTTAATTGTAACTGTTGGAGAAATTACTTCATCTAATAAATATAATAATCTAAATGAAGGAAATGCAATAGCAATTAAAATGAAAGCTGGTGTAATAGTCCAAATTAATTCTATTAATGTCAGCAAACCCATTATCTTTCAATAAATGGCTGGACTATATCTTCATCCTTTATTAGAAATTTTAAAGGAGTTTCACGTGTAGTCTCTGAGGATCCTACTCTCTTTAATTATATAAAGATTTGGTTTCCTGCTGATTGTCCATTGTTACATCCTTTAGGGTTATAACTGATAAAATTATTAAAATTAGATAGTACCTAAAGGCTTTAGGAGTTTCCAGCATACAGTGAAATTTTATTCATAGTTTTTTTAAATTTATTTAGATGAAAATTTATATCTATCTTTATATATTTCCCCTGAATTTATATATCTTTTTACAGTAGAACCACTTATACCTAAAAATTTAGCAGCCCTTCTAATTGAAACAAAGCTACCTATTAATTTAAACCCTTCTGACTCAAATTTTTCATAAACATAAACAAAAGAACCATTAGCAATACTCAATTTTAATAATGTTTCATAAGAATGTTTTCTACCTAAAGCTTTTTGTCTCATTAACTCTTTAGTTTTTTCAGAGTGAACTTTACCAAATAAAGGATTATTTACTTTAGATTTTTTTAAACTCATAAGGACTTTAGTTTCTTCTGTATGGACTCTACCAAATAAAGGTGATTTTTCCTTTACATAAACTCCTTTCAAAGATTTACTAATTTTTGCTTTAGTTTCTTCTGTATGATTATAATTTAAAGAACTACCTGCAACTTTTAGTATATTATATTTAGGATTTAACTTATCAAAATAATATTGTTCTCTGATGAGTAACTCAGCTTCATCGCAATATTCAAATATTTCTAATGAAAAGTTAGAGTAACCATATTTGATTAATGCTCTACTTATTATAAGACTATTTCTATCTCTTAGATAACTAAGATTAAAATATTTTATAAATCTTTTTGATAAATACTTCGATTGTCCAATATAGGTTTCATTTGTCAATTTATTAGTTCATTGATATATTCCTGATTTACCTTTATTTTCTTTAATGATAGATTTTCTCATTAAATAGGCATCTTCATACAATTTGATACTATTAGGAATATCATTAGAAGGACTATTAAGTGAAGTACTGTAAAACCTAATATATGGTTTATTAACTATATAAATATTATTAAATTTAAAACACTTTTGAATAGGCACAACTCTACCGTGGTTAAGATATTTATGTACTATAGGTGAATTATTATTATTAAAGTAATACATTATTGAACCTATAACCCAAAATACACTTACACATATTACTACTAAGTAGAAGAAGATAGTATTGTGTAATTCTACTATCCCTGTAAATCCTGGTGCTGCACTATCTTGAAATCCTAATTGCCAAGGTTGTGGAGCATCGTTATAAATTGTATTAAAAATTGAAAAGTAATTTAACATAATTGTAATTAATTCATTAATTTAATGATTAAATTTGAACTTAGTATATTTTACTCACTATAATTTATTTATATAAAATTTATATAAATTTTAATATTAATGTGTTTAATACCTTGTCTATGAAGACAATCATGATTAAAATCATTGCTTAATTTAATAAATTAAAGGCATCCTAAGTTACATCTTAAAAATAAAACATCTTTTACTAAGGTAAAATTAAAAAATAAAGGAGAATTGAACTCACTATATATTTATCATTATTTGAATATAAATATATACTTAAACCATTAAGCAACCTTATTTTGAATTATTCAAACATCTTAATGGAATTGAACCATTATTATGAATTTCGAAGATTCTTGTTTTAACCATTAAACTAAAGATGCTTATAAATTAATAAAAAATTTATTAAAGCAACCATTTTAATACGAGTAAAGAGACTTGAACTCTTAAAACAATGAAAACCTAAGATTCACTCGGCTACCAATTTCGACATACTCGCTATAAGTTTTACAAATAAAAATAATTTAAATTTAAAATATTTATAAGAGGTGGGGGATTCGAACTCCCGGTCAATAATGTGTAAGATTACTGCTTTAACCAACTAAGCTAACCCCTTCCCTTAATTATAAATTTATTTAATTTGATCTTTCCTAATTTAATTATAAAATATAGGGGGTTACAAATTAATTATTATCCAGCTGCACTTTCCAGTACAGCTACCATGCTATGACTTTTGAGATGTTACCTCAATGAATTCACTAAATCCAATATGTTTAACATAATACTAAAAATACTTTACTTAAAGCAATGAGCTACTATGAAAAAAAACAATATCTTACTCCAGTTTCCTCCACTAAAAGCTTCTTCCCAGCGACAGACAGTTAGTTCATCACGAAACTAGCTTCACCGTTGCGCTACTTATCAACGATTACTCGGAATTCCTTCTTCATGCCTCCGAATTACAGGAGACAATCCGGCTTATATTTAATATAAATCACTTTTTTTAATGATTAGCTCCACTTCTCTTGGAAAGTATTGCATCACTTTGTAAAAGTTTTTGTGGCACGTCTATAGCCCAGAACATGAGGGCCATAACGACTTGTCTTAGCCCCCGCTGAATCTCTATCAGATTCATTAGTTATTAAGTATAAATTAATAACAGGGATTTCGTTCGTTAGTGGAATTAACCTAATGTTTAACAACACGAACTGAAGACAGCCATGCAACACCTGTACTTAAGTACTTTAATTGATAAAATACTCCTAATCTTTTCCTTTGACAGAAAATTTATAGTTTGTATGCAAGTTCTGGTAAGGTTTTACGCGGATTATCGTATTAAATAACATGCTTCACTCCGTTTGCTTCGAGACCGACTAATTTTTTTGTTTTCTACTTTGCAGTAGTACTCACAAGGCGGAATGGTTATTGTGTTAACTTCGCCTCTAGTTATTTAATTTAACTAATGACTACCATTCATCGTTTACAGAAAGGAGTACCGGGGTATCTAACCGTGGAATCAGAACTTCACAGTTGTTCTTCCACAAAGAACCGTACGTGCGACTTTCATCGCATACGGCTCAAGCAATTCTAAAGTATTATGTGCCGGACGGCATAGAAATTAAAAATATTTTAAGGAGGCTCTATATCCTTAGAACCTTTGTAAATTTAAGTTTAACTTTAACTAATATCAATACCTAAAATCTAAGTATTAACTTGCCAATTATTATATTGTACTAATTTTTGACCTTCTAATTTATTCAATAGAGGATTACAAACTCCTAATTGCAAGTATATCTTTTTTAGAAGAGATAGTTAAAGAATATGTATCTTTTCTGGTACTATTTCTATTTCCTCTATCTAAAATACTAGGACTTAAAGAGAGTCTTGTTTTAATGAATTCTAGTACTTGTTTGTCAGTATGTTCAATATAAAAAACTAAATGGCCTTTTTTATGAACATAAAAACAACCTTAACCATTAACAAAACCTAAGATCCAATTATCAAAAGCAGTTCCTGAAGTATAATAATTATCAGGGATGTTAGTTTCTACATAATTTTGATGTATAAAATTTTCATATTCTCCTAAAGTTTCAACTCTATTAAAATTATTTAGTACACCATATTTTAGTCTTGCATATCTTCCTCTTTGATGTTCAGTTAGTAATGGTTGTTTCTCAAAGACAGTTTCAATTAGATAAATTAATTCTGTTTTTTTAGTTACAGCCCATCTAGCTTCATCTCTGTGTGAATACACATAAATATGGCCTATTGAATTTAATTGAGTTTTAACTTTTTCTAGGAGATGTAACTCTTTAATACTTAAACCAATGTGGAAACCATAACCAATATTATAATACTCATTAAGGAGACCTTCTTTTGTTAGATAAGATCTTTTTTTAGGAAATACTTGAAAATTAGCATCAGCATCACAGAAACCTACAAACCATTCTAGCCATAAATTAAACAATGCTTTTTCCATGTCCTTAAACATTATACTTAAGATGGAAATACTTTAGAATCACCCATGCGTTAGTCAGCATCCTTTCGAATTGGCTATCTTCTTTATTTATTTCTAATAAAGAGCCTATCCATTACATTACATAATGGCCTTCGCTTTTAACGCTGTCTTGTTTCCTATAATCTATAAGAAATTATTGCTAATTTCCTTGCTATTATATAAATAGCAGATTATAGGAGTTTCCCTGTTCCTATTTAAGTACGTAATAGTCTTCCTTAGGTTCCTACTTTAATTTTATAATTATTTGTCCATCTTAAAATCACCAAGGACTCGTGAAAATACTAATTAATAAAACCTTTAATACATAGATTCGATTTCTCTAACCATAGAAGACAGTTCAAACCAAATAATATTATTTAGTTTATACCTTAAGCTTTAAACTAGATTGTTACCAATGCTCGTTTATTAAGGCGAACTCTAATAAGATGGAATATTTAGACGGAGTTACTCCGCTATACTTAAATAAGCTTTTCAGGTCGCAATTTAAAATCCTATTTCCTACCCTAACCTTCGTTTCTCAGCGTCAATCATTAGTGGAGAGTGGCCTTCGCCCTAAGTATTCTGCCTAGGATCTATGGATATCAGCCCTCCTCTAGGCGTTATACACTATAACCTCTTTTTGATTCTAGCTTTCAATTAAATTACAATTGAATATTATAAAAGCTGCCTACAAACCCTTTACGCCTGTTTATGATGATTAACGTTTGCGTCTCTGGTCTTACCGAGTCTTCTGGCACCAGATTTGGACGACACTCATAGTAAGGTATTATCATTATTTTCCCTTACGACATCATGAATTTAAAGAAATTCTATGATTTCAGTTAGCTAGTTCACTCTTACGAGCATTGACTAATATTCTCGACTGCTGGTAGTGTTATTACTACTTGGGAGATTTCATCCCCAATGTGGCCAGAGGTTCTTTCAAACTTGACTTTTGATCGTTGGCTTGGTAGGCCGTTACCCTATCAACTACCTAATCAAATTAAATAGAATCCCATAGCAGAAATTTTCCTTTACTTTATATCTCCTAGCTAAGAAGACTATAGGGTATCTTATTTAACATACTCACCTCTACACCTTATCCCCTAATCCCATTGACATTATAATATTAATTATAAAAAGGACGTTGGAAACAACGATTTGCATGTCTTAAACTACTGAAAAACGTTCAATCGGAACCAAAATTAAATTCTTACTGAGAATTAAACTTTCATACCTTTACAGTATTAAGTTGTATTTTATATGCTTAACGCAATGTTTACAGTCTCTTTTATTTTTATTTTTTACCTTAATATTTAATTTTTTTTTTATTTAAACTTTTTTAGTTTATTTTATTTATTAGATATTTTAATATTGGTTATAATAGCTAATAATTTACCTAATTCTATATTAAATTTTATTATAATCTCGATCTGTTAAATCTTTTTCAACATTATGTTTATTTGAATAGAATTTTTCTATCTTTGACTATTTTCCCATTTAAATTTTAATTGTTACTTAATTAGTTTTAGTAAAATATTTTTTTTATTTTAATTGACTTAAAATTTGTTAGTATTTAAAGATAGGTACAGAAAGGTTCTCTTTAACACTAGAAATAAACTCTCTTTTTTCATTTCTTATAGTTACTCTAATATATCCTTCATGTTATTTTACTTAAAATAATTTATTAAATATTAGACTCCATTTTCCTTATGGTACCCTAAACATAAATATATAAATAGAACAAGAAAATAATTTGAATATTTAATTAAAGCATTATATTTATAATTAAATTTTATTGTTCCAATCATATTTTTTTAATAATTTCTAATTGAATACTTTATTTAATTTTAAAATGTATCTTAAAATTATAAAATTTTTTTTTTAAAATATTTTAGATAATCAAGATCTACATTTAAATTAATCTTAGATAATTAGCTAATCTTCATTCTAATGTTAATAATGAATCTCTTTATTATGAATCAGTGAGTTGTATATTATGATTTGAAATTTTAAAAATGTTTTAATAAATCCATTATGTTTCCATAAAAACAAATAATGTTTCCTTATCCTTCAATAAATGTGAATGGAATAAAAAAAAATAGAATTAAACACTGATAATTTAATTTTTAGTTTTTCATGCTACTTTGATAAAATCATTATTAAAGTGTGTACTTAACTCCACTATACTTACATTAACAATTCAACTATATTTACATTAACTTATTATAGCTAATAGCATATATTTAATTACTAAAATTAGTATCTCTATACTCAAATTTAAACCATTTTAAAGTATAATTAATAACTCCAATGGAGTTAACTGAGTTGTTTCCAAATGTATTATACATTATAATGAATTTAGAGAAGAAAAGATTTATAACCTTTAACCATTTTATAGGGGGTGAAACATTTTCTTTTGTTAATTAAATTCGGTTATACATTACTCGTTTCACCGATACTTTTATATTTAAAATTTAACTGTTTAATTATATATTATTTAATATATTTTCTTGACTATTAACATTTACATTAACATTTTTACTTTTTTAAAGTTTGATATAATGAGACATTTTGTGATAACCATCTGTAGGTTAACAATAATTTAGTTATACCATTTACAAATCTATCAAAATAAATGGTACTACCTATGTAATAGGAGATACCTTTTAGAAAACTCTAAAGGTACCTTATTTTACTCTATATAGGGTTTTCCCTAGTGGATTTGAACCACTACCCAAAGTTTTGAAGCCCTTTGTTCTGCCAATTGAACTAAGGGAATTAAATTTATTTATTTTTTGAAGCCCTTGCTTAATGACCATATATTTATATATAAATTAAATTATATAACAATAAACAACAAGATACCAATTCTAATATAAATATATTATATTTAACGGTATATTTAGATAATTTAATTCTGTAATTTAATATAGGATATTTAGTTAATAAGTCGTATTTGACTATTACATAATTACCAATATAAATTAAAGTTAAAGAGAATAAAAGAAAATTAGAATACTTCCACTTAAACTAATTAAAGTTAAAGTATCAGCTTGACTAAAGATTGTAGAAAAGTAATCCAAATCTACTAAATTAGAAGTTTTGGATTTTACAATTTCTTCTACCATATCAATAGATCTCTTAACTAAAGATAAATCTTCTTCTACACTATTATTTATTTTAGGAAATTTGCTATCTAGAACATTTAAAATATCTGAATCTGTTACTTCTAAATTTTCTGTGTTTTTAGAATTATTTAGTTTTTTAACATTATCAATAAGTTCTTGAAATTTATCAGTAATAGCACTTCTTGTATCAGGTCTACCCTGACTAATTAAATTAGTAGTAGTTTCAGAAGTTTGATCTAATGAAGAATCAGTTGTTGACTGGTAACTTAATCTTTCTCTTTGTTTAGTTTCAATTTTCTATAATTTATCTTTAATTTCGTGTATTTCAGCTTTAACTGTTTTTTCTAGACGTATTCTATATAAATTAAGAGAAACTAAAGTTTAGAATTTTATAACTCAATTAGATTTAGCTATTTAAGGATTACAAGATAAATTAGCTCTTGTTAATTTTATGTTAATTGACTCTAAAATTTTTATTTTTTAAACTAATTGTAAATAAGATATACTGATATTATTATATCTAGTTAACTCTATCTGTTAAACTAGTTACCTAATAATTTATTTTTAAGAATAAAGAATAACACTAGAATGAATAATACTTTTATCAAATTTATTTTTAATTTGAAACTCTTAGGGAAATGTTCTATATTTAATTTATCTTATTAATGTTTCAATTTTAAATTTCTATTAAGAATAGATACTTGTTACTATTAATCTTAATAATAGATATAATATTTTAAGATAAAGAGGGAGGGGGAAATAGCTTACCATTTATTTTTGATTAGGATAAAGAGCAAATAATAAAGTAGCTAAATAAATGATAAATAATCTATTTTCATTTAAAATAGAATTATCTAATAAAATAGGTGAGAAAACTAAGAATACTAATGATAATAAACCTATAGTAATATATAATGAATATGTAGTAATAACTCCAGTATCTAATTTTCCGATATTAATACCAGTTTGACTTAAAGTATTACTTAAACCATAAGGTCCAACAAATTCAATTACTCCTCTATCTAATACTTTACTTATAAAATAACCTAATTGTAAACCTCTACCAATAAAGTAATGGTTATATATTACATCAAATAAATATTTACCATTTAAAAAAGTATAAATTTTTCTAGTAATAGGACTTTCCATAAAAAATAAATTAGGTGTAAAGTGATATAGATAAACAGCTAATACTGCTCCTAATAAAGATAAAATAGTTGGTAATAATTTAACTATTCTATCCATAGAGAATTCTGCCTCTACCATAGTAATATGATTTGGATGAATAAAAATAGAATTACCAAAGAAATCAGTACCTATTCCTACAAATAAATCAGAGAATACAAAACCAAAGAAGATACTAAATAAAGCTAATACAAATAAAGGTATAATCACTGCCAAAGTAGCTTCATGTGAATGTAAATAAGATGTTTTAGCCCCATTAGGTTTTGTTAAGAATACTAATGAAATTAATCTAAATGAATAGAAAGCTGTTAAACCTGCTGTTAAACTACCTAAAATAAAGGCAAATGTTCCTTCAAAACTATATTGTGCAAAAGCTAATTCAATTATTAAATCTTTACTATAGAACCCTGTTAACCATGGAGTAGCTAATAATGATAAAGTACCTACTAACATAGCTGTATAGGTAAATGGTAAGAAATTAATTAAACCACCCAATCTTCTTACATCTTGTTGATCAGAGAAACTATGAATTACAGCTCCTGCTCCTAAGAATAATAATGCTTTGAAGAAAGCATGGTTAACTACATGCATTAAAGCAACATTATATTGACTAAGCCCAACAGCCATTACCATATAACCTAATTGACTTATTGTACTGAAAGCAATTATTCTTTTTAAATCATTTTGCACTAAACCACATGTTGCAGCAAAGAAAGCTGTAGATGCTCCTACTAATGTAATCACTAATAATGCAGTGGAACTATATTCTAATATTGGTGAACTTCTAACTAATAAATATAATCCAGCAGTTACTAGTGTAGCAGCATGAATTAATGCTGAAACCGGTGTAGGACCCTCCATTGATCCAGGTAACCAACTATGTAATGGTATTTGTGCCGATTTAGCCATAGCACCACTTAATAATAATATACCAATAATATCAATAGCTGTACTATTCATAAATGGAGCTAAACTAAATAATGTTGAATAATTTAAAGATCCTAATAATGCTACTAATGCAAAGAATCCTATACTTAATCCCATATCACCTACTCTATTCATAGTAAAAGCTAATATTGCTGCTTTATTAGCTTGTATTCTAGTAAACCAGAAGTTAATTAATAAATAAGAAACTACTCCAATCAAATCTTAAAATAAAGAAATTTAAATTTATAATTTATCTATAGGCCTTTTATGACACTGATAGAAAGCTTTTTTCTTTATTCCCTGTACATTGAATACCAATCAGGTTTTACTTCATGCCTTGGCATCGTTGTCAAATGAAGTAGAGACAATGATGAAAATTCTGACTATGCATTAAGCACCATTTCAGGCACCCATTATTGGACTAGTCGATAGCGATTTGAAATTAAACCGACGATCTATATAAAAAGCTTATTAATTTTTGATCGTTTTCAATAATGTCGCAAAAATTGTTATTCACATTTATAATTCATTAAATATGAATGGATCTTTATTCTTAATTTCAATTTTCTAAAGATTTACAATTTTTACTATGGTATTAAATTAATAGTCACCTAATTTATAATATAAAGTAGGTAACATAAAAGGTTTAACAATGTTAGAAAAAGTAGTCATAGATTGACTAGAGATATATAAAGTATATCCTTTGTTTTTCCCTCCTGAGTGTATTGTTACTGTAAGATTGAATTTGTTTTTTAAATTTTCACATAATTGTGAAAGTTCTTTATAAGTAAAACAATTAGTAGCTATTTTTGCTCCTTTTTTTAATTTACTTCCATCGTCCATAAACCATATAGCTAAAGCGAGTGGACTTAAATATTGTTCTATATTATGAGGTATTATTTTTACATATTTACCTTCTGAACACATATAAAACATATCATGAATCCAATTAAAACTAGAAAAAGTAAAAGTATTTATACTATAATGAAAATAAATTTCTCCATTTTTTCTAATTCTTTTTTTAGTTCAGGTTTATTAATATTACAATAACCTCTAGTTGAGAAATAAGAATGAAACCACATTAAATATTCTACATTTTTATTTGATTGTGAAAATTTAATTCTGGTCCCTATTCCTCTATTTCTTTTTTCTAAATGACCATCACCTAATAAAGAACCTATTATTATGGAAATTATATCTATATTATGAGGTCCTATTCTTTCTAAGGAAGTGATTCTTGTTTTATTTAATTGCTTAGATATATGCAACGGTAATGAAAATAAAACAAAATTAAATTCACTAGGACTCCAATATAGATTATTAAGATAATACCATTTAAGGCAATTTAATTTACCTTCCCAACCTACAAACATTACAAAATAATTAGCACCAGATACTAAAACTAACATAAAAAATGTGAATAATGATAAATAAGAAAAGAATCTTTGATTGTGCATGGCCATCAAATTTATCATGCAATTAAATTATTTTTGAGTTCTACCTTTATTCATTCCCTCTTTAATTATTCGAATTAAATTTAATCCTTCAATTGTTAAATGAGAACCACCAATCATTAATTGAGCAATTTTACACCAATCAAGATAATCTAATATTTTTACCCCGTGCAAAGGATTTTTTTCAAAAAAAGGAATTATTATATTAGTTATATCCGAAAATTTAACTATTATTAAAACAATTGCATCTTTTCCAGGATATTTATATATTGTTCCTGAACCTAAATGTTTAACTAATAACTCCATTAATTTGAAATCTCTTTCATGTTGACTTATTCTAAATCTTAATTGTACTCGAGTTCCTATTTTATTAGATAATTGTTGGGTAATTCTTACATCAAAATTTCCTTCACCGCTTACAAATCCTGCAATCCAATTATTATCAGGAATGTTTTCAGTGTTAATAACTGGTCTTTTAACCGGAGAAAAGTTTAAAAACTCAGATTTTAGGAAATCAGATAAACCTAAATTCATTGATCCCTTAATACTTATTATTTTATTTAAGCCATCAATTGTAAGATGAGATTTACTCATCATTAATGTTATGACTTCTTTAAACAAAATAAAATCTGCGGCTTTTTTAGTTAATAAAGGATATTTTTCAAAATGAGCAATTAACCTTGTTAAATCTTTAATAGAATCAACTGAATAATTTACTTTGTTTAAAGTTTTATTTATATGTATTGAACCAATACCTCCAAAAAATGTTTGGACTTGTTGTATTAAAGATAAGTCCCGCAAATGCATACCCAATTGAAATTTTGTTTGAACCCGCCAACCTAATTTTCGAGATTTATTTTTGTCTATTATAACTGAGAATGAACCTTCAGCGTCAATAAGACCAGTGATAAACCATGGGTTTATGTTACCGCGAGTTGAGAAGGTAGAAAAACTTTTAATATTTAATTGTTTAGAAAGGATTTTGACTTGATAATTTCTTTTGAAACCCATTAGAGTATACCTTAAGTGCAATGGTTTTTTGCTCCAACTACCGTCTACTCGTTGCTCTTTTACAGCTTTGTTGGCTGACTTAGATCCGCGATAGCCCATTTCATTTTCATTCATCTTATGACTTGTTACCATACCTGGGTAATTAATCCAGCCACTTATAATCTTTCGAAGATAGCTTGGTATCATAAGCTTTAGGGTGTCCCCGGAGTTTGATAGTTTAACCCACTTATGTGTTTTTCCAAAACACAATGCAGGATCTTCTGCCATATAATTAGTTGAAAAAATATGAATTAAAGATGAAATATAAAGTACAGGAATAAACATTGATACAGTTAACTGATCAAATAAAAATTCCCATTGTACACTTAATATTTCTGATTCTAGCCATGTACTTAAATTAACTGATACTGGAGAACCACATAATCCTACTTCATAAAATGCTAAAGTAGCTAAAATTGAAGATATTATTAAGCAAGTACATGTGATGATATGAGCACCAGTCACACCTATTTTTCTACCTAATAAACCTGATACAAAACTTCCTAATAAAGGAAAAATTAATATTGATAAATACATTATGTTCTTAAAGAGATACTTCCTCTCAATCTATAAAAAGCAACTAAAATACTTAAACCTATTACTGATTCTGCTCCTGCTATTGATATAATAAAAATACTAAAATTTTGTCCGATAGCATCGTCAAAACTAAATGAACTTATTAACACTAATAAGGTGACAGCTAATAGCATTATTTCTATTGCTATTATCATTAATATAATGTTTTTTCTATTTAGAATAAATCCTAAAACACCAATTAAAAATAAAAATAATGATAAATTCATAAGTTTAAATATTTAGCTTATCCTTTGGGTACTTGTAATATGATAAGAAAATGGAGACTACTCCATTTTATGTTTTATTATTTTATAAATAAGGTAATTTTCTTTTTAACCTTTGATTTATTTATAAAATATAATTATATATATTTATTATTTCTAAATATACATAGTGTAATATGATAAATATATAATATTCTTTATTTTTATATATTTATATTTTTAGTGATAGATATTAGTTTCCACCCCAGTAATATACTGCTATGAATAAGAATAACCATACAACATCTACAAAGTGCCAGTATAAGATACTTGCTTCATATCCAATATGGTGACTATTAGTTAAATGATAGTTGATTATTCTAAAGAAACCTACTGTTATAAAAATTGTTCCAATTATAACCGTGTCTATCTTTACTTCAGCATATCAAACGATTTAGACGTGTGTAACTTTTATAGTTATTACATATGTATGTACAAACACGCAAACCTTATAAATCTGACTTAGCTAGGACGTAAAGTTATTTCCATATTTCTAAGGAAGACTGAGTACACCTTAATTACAGAAGAGGTACTAGACTCGAAATATTAAAGATCTATCCCTTCTTCTATAACAACTACCGTCTACTCGATGCGCTTTTCCATATTAAAAAGATTAATATAGGTTAGTTCCGCGATTACCCATTTAAGTTTCCTTAATACAATAACTTATTACCTCACCCATTATGATTAGTAATGGTACTTATTATTAGACTTTTCACTATATATAAGGTGGTATTATTGTCTTTAGGGCTTTCCCGGAGTTTGGCAGTTTAGTATAAACCTAAGATTAAATTAAAAATTTACTTCTTAAAAAGTATAGTACAAGTACCAAAAGGGAGTTATTATACTTTTTATATCCTTCCTTTTTGCCACATTTAATTTATATAGATAAATTAAAAAAGAGCAGGGAGACCTAAATAGCATCTTACCCTAATTACTATAGCACGGAAGGAGTCCGTAATTCAACCCTCTGCGGCAAAGGGGTGTCAACCCTTCTAAAAACTATGCTGACTATCTTCCTTTATTCATCTCAGATTTTATTTGACAAACCAAATCAAATCCTTCTTTGGTTAAATGATCCTTGGCTTTGATTATTTTGGCTACTTTACACCAATCATCAAAATCTTTCGCTTTTCTACCTCTTATGTTGAATTCACGGAAAAACGGCATGATTTTTTCATAATTGTCTGAAAAACTCAAACATTCAAAATATACCGTAGTTCGGTTGACGGAGGTTGAACGATATACACCGCAAGTAAAGAAATCAACAAAACTTCTCATTAGAGATGAATCTCTACTATGTTGAGAGATACTAAATACTAATCTTACATAAACTTTAGAAGAAGATTTGTTTTCAGTAACCGCAAAACAACCATCCCCGGAAACAAAACCCGCCATCCACTGTCCAACTTTCATCAATTTTGAGCTACCCGGCGTGGTAAGAGGAATTTCATAGTTGACCGAAGACTTAGCTTTAGCAATTATCTTCGTACTTTCAACTAAAGGTCTTAAGGTTGGCACAGTATCAGGGAAAGCAACCATTAATTCATTGTTTAAACCGAGATTAATAGAAGCTTTAAGAGACACAATTCTCTGTAAACCTTTCATTGTTAAATGTTCCTTGGTATTAACAATATTTACAGCGGTTTTAAAAAGGAGGAAATCTGCAAGCTTTTGAGAAATTATAGGGTATTTAACAAAGTGAGGGATAATTACAGTTGTTAACTGTTCTATAGAAGATACGTAGTACCCACAACTATTTTTTCCCTCTATTATTATACCTACACCCCCAAAATAAGCTTGAATTTCTTTTAAAAGTGGATAGTCTCGAGAATGAAGATTGATTGAAAATATACATTCTACATGCCAACCTATTTTAGTTTTTATAGATTTTCTAACTCTAATAGAAAAACAACCTTCTGCATCGATAAAACCTGAAATAAACCAAGGATCTATAAGGTAAATTTGTTGGTCTTTAGACCGCATGTTTTTTTTTATTATTACGGGAAGTATTTGTAAAAAAAGATCTAGAGTAAATATACTTTTTTACACTACTTTTCCTGTCCCAATAGGAAATTGAATGTACAAATTTGTTATCATAATACATTTAATATTATTTCAACAACTTACGCTGTTGTTCAGACTATTTCATCAATAGATAAATCTATTGGAGGGTGTTCGTGGAAAGATTATTGTTTACATAAATACTCACTTTCTAGTCGTTGAACCTTCAAATATTAATTTTATTTGCATATTCTAAATACTATTCTATATAAAATAGATATATGATTTTTCTTAAAAACAAAGAAAAGTTTATTAAAACATATGTTTTTTTAGAATAATTATGTTTAATATAAGCTTGGCTGCAAATTGTCCAAAAAAAAATTTAGGATTTCTATGCAATTAACCCTCTTTTCTGTCAAAATAAATAAAATTGTTAAATTTAAACCTATAATTTTTGTAAATCTGACCGTTAAGTAAATATTTTTTTATATTATACCTATCTATCTGTAATATTCTACTACATTCACTAATACTTGAAAAAACTAATTCATTATTTAAATGATCAATAGCCGTTATTCTTACTTTGTCAGATACTAAATTTAAAGTATCTCTATAAAATCTTAATCCACCATCTTTAATTATAAATGGAGAAGGAATATTAGATAGTATTTGATACTTTTTATTAAAATCTATAAATGGAGTTTTATAAGTTGATAATCTAAAATTATTCCAATTACTTATTATTTCTCTAGCTAAAGATTCACCTTCCGCTATGGTATGATAACCATAATAATAAATATTAACTAAAACACAAAAATCATTAAAATCTTTTTTTTTCTTACTATTTAATAATTTAGTTCTAGTAAAAAGCGGAACAATGACATTTTTTAAAAAATGTATATTATTAAATTCTAATATGACCATTTGGGTAGATTTATTTCCAGTTGTTCGTGTATTACCAAATTGAAAATAGTCCTCTATGACCCTAAATAAGGGTAATTCTTTTACATGGTTTTCAAATTTAAAAACAGGTCTATTTAAACGTGCTGAAAATGAGGCATCACCATCAACGAAACCACCTAACCAATATTTATTTAAATGTGATAGGGCTGGGCTTGCCTCTAAATAGATGGAAGGATTTTTTATTTCATGATAAAATTTTATAATTTCATTTCTTCCACTATCGGTTAGATGACCTTTGTTTTTAATTAAATTTACTGCTTTTTCAAAGATTAAAAACTGAAAATACTTAGAACTTTTTAATGAAACTAAATTAAAAACTGGGACTATAATATTAATTAATGACGCTTGATCATTGACAAAAAAATTACATCTGTTTTTCGAAATAGTTATTTTTCCGCATCCTAATTTTTTTTGTATAAACTTTAAAACTTCTAAATCGTCAATATGAAGACCTATTTGAAATGTAAGAATTAAACTATTGTATTTATTGTCTTGACTTTTGTAATTTCGCAAACTAATATTAAAATTACCTTCAGCATCTACAAAACCTGTAAGCCATTCTAAAAATGGTGTATCTATTTTTTTAATATTGGAGTGAACTTTTCTAATATATACAGAATTTTTTTTATTTAATTTGGTAGGAGCTATTGTTATTAACCCATGTAAACCTGTTGAAGCATAGAATGTTGTACCAAATACTGAATCTGTTATAGTAAATGGTGCATTAAAATATTCAACATATTGTAAAGCAGTGAAAACAATAGCTAAGATAATAGTTAATAATCCTCCTATTATAGCTTTTTTTCTATCTCCTTTAATTAAAGCATGAACTAAGGTCGCAGTTCCTGTAAGGGAGACATACGCCTCTTTCCCGAACCCAGCGGGATACTTTCGCATCACTAGGCTCTCCATGAATGATATTATTTGTTTGTGGGATTCTTAGATTTATTTCTGTGATGATAATCCATGTGACATTCTCTGCAGAGAGGAATTTGCTTTCTATTAGCTCTAATCATTAATTTATCAATATCACCTAATTTGGGGTTCAAGTCTTTCATGAATCTTACGTGATGCATTTCTACTCTGTAGTCTGATTTGCAGATAGAGCATACCAGATCATCAAGGGTAGATAGCGAGACAGATCCATATAAGGCTTTGATTATAGGTGAGCTGTTGATTAAGAATTTTAAGGTGATTTTGTAACTAGGGTTTAGAAAACTATGTACTTTCTTCTTATTAGAATCATTGATATGAGTAACGGAAAGGCTTCTACCAAATTTATCGAAGGTTTTGGCCATTGTACCTAAAGAGAATTTTGTGGCAAGTAGTTTGGCGCAAGACTGTCTAAGTATTAGGCCAAGTCTACTTACTATTCGAGGGTAATTATGAGTAAAGCTATAGTAATTTAGGTACCCTCTAAAGACAGCGTTGTATAAATGGATTATCTGTCTATGTTCTAGGGGAAGCCACACTAACTTAGGGCTAGGTTTACCGTTTCTCCAGAAGTCAGCGTCTTTCAGCTTGTTTAGAATATGTTCTATTGGAGCTTCCAGTCTAAGTTTCTTAGAATTTCTCTTAAGATACTGGCTGTGACTAGGTCTTGAGAAAGAGTATTCCGTAGCTCTATTTATATAGGTCCCTAGAAATAGAGCTCTCGAGGTGTTCAGATTGGTTATTTTGGTTTTCTTTTCGCTAAGAGTAAGACCCATCTCATTAAGATGACTTCTTACCAAATTAAGGATTTGAATAGTTTCCTCGTAGGTACCTTTAATACCTATCATCCAATCATCAGCGTATCTTACATACGATAATTTCTTGAAGTTGGGATCATTAAAGTCCGCGGAGGGATATCTTCTAGCCTCTTTAGCGAGACTTAGAACTAAATCCATTCTGCCTCTTTTCTTAGCGTAGGCAATTCTGTTGTGATAGTTGCTAGCTACGGTCGACAATTTTGATTTATTACCAATATCAAAATCTTTTTTCAATTGCTCAACCTTTTTATCTAGCTGGGACATAAAGATGTTCGCTAGAATAGGGCTAATAATTGATCCTTGTGGAGTACCAATTATGTTGTTGTGGTATATTGTAAATTCAAAATACCCAGCTTTAAGAGATTTCCAGATCAGTTTGGTAAACTTTCTGTCTAGAATTTTATCCTCAATTATTTTCATAAGTTTAGAGTGATCGATAGAGTCGAAACATTTTGAGATGTCCCCTTCGATGATCCAGATGGAAGGTTGGAAGTTTTGTCTTACCGCTTTTAGAGCCGTATGGCAACCTCTTCCTGGTCTAAAACCGTGACTTGAGTCAGAGAATGTAGGTTCGAAAACCGCTTCTAGAATCATTCTCATGGCTTCTTGAACTAATTTATCTCTCGGAGGGGCGATGGTTAAGGGTCTAGTACCTCCGGAGGCCTTCGGTATAAGAATTCTTCTACCTGGATGAAATTGGAAAGATTCATCTCTCAATCTGTCAGAAATTTCTTTAAGGACTTCCTTGGACATTCCGTCTAAGGTCTCCGGGCTTACACCAGGTGTCATTTGACCTGGTTTGCTTCTAAGTTTATCATAAGCCAAACTTAGTAGATCAACATTACATAATAGTTTATACAAGTCTCTGTCGACAGGTTCAGAAATAAATTGTGAGGATCTCACAAATAAACTTTCAAGTTTCTTTGTTACATTGACTTCGAGGGTCGTAGCACTTCCTGTGCTGTAATTTCTGTTGCTTGAAACACCATTCACTACAACCCTTCCCTGGTATGACTTGTTTTTAAGTATACTAGGTACTATGATTGTTCTGTTACCATAGGAATTACTTCCCTTAGGCAATCCCGTGGTCGCACCGTTTATTCAATTACCTCCCTTAGGTTGTTCACTCTTATCCTTGATTATGTTTATTACATAACTTGTAAGAACTACCCATATAGACCAACCACCATGCAGTTGGCTACAGTTTTTAAACATCCCATCCCTTCCAAGATGATCCCCTTTGGGCGAGGGCAATGGATAATGAACTTCAAACAGTATAGTCTTAACCATAGGAGGAACAGTCTGGCTGTGAATACTGGTTAGAAGGTTTAACAGTATACCAGCTTTGATGTGAGATGCTATGTTCAGCCTTGGGCTTTCCCCTCGACCTAACTCACCGACTGCATATATGTATGAGTGATATATATTCTCTTGTGAGAATTTGATAAAGATGCGCGGACGGCGCACATGGTGTCCAAATGTTATAGTTGATCCACTACTTAATAATAAGAAAGTATTTAATAATGGTATTCCAAATGCTGATAATGCTTCTATACCTTGTGGTGGCCATACTCCTCCAATTTCTACACTTGGACTTAAACTTGAATGGAAGAATGCCCAGAATACAGATAAGAATGCAAATACTTCACTAACAATAAATAAAATTACTCCTATTGTTAATCCTTTTTGTACTTGAGTAGTGTGACATCCTAAATAAGTTGCTTCTAAAATGATATCTCTAAACCATAATAACATTCCTAATCCTGTTGAAGCTAAACCTACTATAAAGGTAAAATCACCATATCCATGCATTGATAATACTGCTCCTAATGTTAAATTTAATAATGAAAAACTCACTAATATAGGCCATGGAGATATAGTTACTAAATGGAATGGAAAACTTTGAAATAAATTTCTATTTATGTTTAATAACATATATATTTGATTTTTATTAAACTTTTTTTATTTAATAAAATTAATTTTGTCTGTTAGCATTTTTATGATTTGTCTATAAAGACTTCATAGAAGATTTATAAATATAAATTATTGTATCATAACTAACAATAATGTTTATATATTTTTTTAATAAATTATATGATTGCTTGATTTAATATTGATTTATTTATCAATACTAGTTCTTTTAGTTTTATTTTATAAAGGAATATTTAATAAGGACTTTACTAAAATTGTAAAACACAATTACATAAAATAATTACATTATTACTTTAAATATTAAGGATGATTTTTAATTTAATTTTTTTAGGTTTATATCTAAAATTTTTAAGAACCTTTTATTTAATAGTAAGCATATTTTATTTTTAGAATTAAGATACTTACACACCCTTTTTTTTATTTTTTTTTACACTGTAACAATTTAGTTTTTATTTGGAGTCATTTGATCTTCATTCTATTTTGGAATCGAACCTAATTTGACATTTTAGAAGAATGATGTTCTACCATTAATCTAAGAAATTTTAATTTTGACTAGAATTAAGAAGGAATCGAACCTTACTATAAATTAAATTTACTACAGGGACCAACTGTAAACATAATTCTATATTTTTTTTTTAATTTTTCTTTCTTAGGGTAAAGTTAAAAAATTAAATTTTTATAAAAGGTAAACACTCATTAATATCTTATTACAACTTTTAAAATAAATTTAACCTTCATAAGGCAGTGTCCTAATTTAAAAAGCGAACAAATAGGCCCCCTTATTTTTTTATTGAGATTTTGTATTCTATTAATATTAAAAAACAATTAATAACATCCAGTCTTTATAATAAATTAGTAATGCTAAACTAAATACTTTACAGCACTTTCATTTGCATCCTATTTAGAAATGTTCTATTTCTTATTCACATTGATTAAAAAGAAAATTAATAAAAATATTAATTAAAATGATAATCAATAAGATAGTATCTAGGGGATAGCTTCCTGCTTAATATTCATTCAGCGCTTATCTATCATGTTTGTGGCTACCCAACTATGCTTTAATCTTTCTTTAATCTTTTTTTTAAAAACTAAAAAACAGAGAATTACAATTGGTACACTAGGGAAACACAGCCTATTGATCCTTTCGTACTAGAAGGTCTGCCCCTTTTTACTATTTATCCCTCCAGAAGATAGGGACCATACTGACTCACGTCGTATTAACAATTTTGTTATCATAGAGTAATTTAAACTCTATCTCAGTAACTCACGCCACTGTTCAGACTATGTCATCGTTAATTTGTTTTATTAACGCCGGATTTTCGTGTCAGGTTTATTGTTAGTGATACTCACCTGTTAGTCGTTGAACCTTCTTGATATAAAAATACATAAAATATTTTTCACTTTATGCAAGCTTTGGCTGCAAATTGACTTTAAGATTAAAGTTTTCCTTGCAATTTATCCGGTTTTCCTTAAACCAACCTTGGTATAAGGGGGCTTATTATAATATAATAATGTAGTATAAATCATTATGTTAAATTCCGATTCTATATAACATGCTAGGTTCAAAATGAGATTTTACAATATCTCTTAATTTATCTAATTGTAGTGCTCCTATTGTTAAAATCCATTGGTCCTTTCTATCATGCATTACACCAACATAAATATCTAAATTAGATTGAATAGATTTAGCTAATCTTTCCACTTCTACTTTTGAATAACTATTGGTATAAATTCTAATTCTATTTCTAGATTTATCGAAATTACCATCAGACATTAACAAATAAGCTAAAACAACTGGATTCATTAAAGAATTAATATTAGAAGGAACTACTTTTTTATATTTCAAAGTGACATTATTTTTTACATAAAAAAGATCATGGTAATCATTAAATAATGGTAATGTTTTAGTTTTGAATCTATAATTAAATTTAGAGAAAGGTGTACCTTTTTTATAATAAATTTTTATAATTCCAGTATTAGAATAATCTTTAAATAGATTAGCTACCCATTCAGCAAAACTTACTCTATCAGTTCCAAAACTCATCTCAAATCTACTGTTACTTGTCTGAGAAGTTTTATATAAATAACCGTCCCCCAACATTAATCCAATTAAAACATCATGAAGATGTTTTGGTAAAGTATTACTGTTTTCCATATAAATTTTAATTTTTATTTTGATAGTGTCTAACATATGTAATTAATTTATTACATACTCTTTTAATATGTTATATATACGCTGTTTTATTAACATGATTATTTATACAAGTCGTTATTACTTGTTAATTATTAAACCCAACTCGCGTAACCTTTTAATCGGCGAACAGCCGAACCCTTCCAAGCTTCTACCCCCGGAGGATAGGTTGAGTCGACATCGCAATATTAGTATATAAAATATACACCCCTCTTACCTTTATTATTAATAGGATTGAGAGCTTAAATTTTCAATTAAGATTAGACTATATCTTCATCCAGCATAAGAATACCTTTATGTAGCTACTGGATGTTGGCGTGTAGTCGTTGAGGGGTTACAAATTTTACAGTTGCTATAACCTAAATAAGTAACTTCCCTGCTGATTGCCCAATCATTAAGATTATTACAATTTATTATTTAAAATAAATGAGTACTTAAAGCTTTAGGGTGTTTCAGCATATAGCCAATTTCTATATACATATTTCTATTTATATTCCCCAATGTATTTAAGGTGCCAAACAGCCGGGACAATGTGTACTCTCACCAGCTATCAGCCTGTTATCCCTAGCGTAACTTTTCAATTTTGTTATCACTTAAGCTCTTTATCTTAAGTATCCATTTATCACTAAACGGTTCAGACTATGTCATCAACTATTACAGACTAGTTGAAGGGCGTTCGTGGTGGGATTATTGCTAACTGAACTCACCCACTAGTCGTTGAACGTTCTACTATTATACTTATTTTTGCTTATACAAAAATTAAAGTACAGTTAATAGCAGCTTCGCTTCAAATTGTCTCCCTCCCCTTTTCACCTTTCACCATAGATGGGAGATAGGAACTAAAGGGAGATAGAGATATCCTTGAAATTAACCCAATTTTCTTTTAATTATTGCTAATTAAAGCGACAAAAGCTACTAAATAAATTAAAGTAGTAAAAATTATGATTAAAGATCACAATATTGAAATTTAAATACTTTTCCGTTTTCTCTTAATTCTTTTCTAATACCTCTGGCACATCTACTTATTCTAATTCTAGAGATTCCTGTGGCTTCACTAGCTAATTGAATAGATTTAAAATAACTTAATACTTTATTATTTTCATTTAGCATTGCTACACCTTTGGCCTTTCCACTTTTCTCTCTAAATAAAGCTCTTGATTCTGGTGATAAAACAGCTCCTTTTTTATTTCCAGGTTTTCCTGTTTTAGCCAAACTCATTTTTTTTCTAACTTCTGTGCCGCAGGCGGGGAGAAAAAACTCTTCCGAAGTTACTACCAGCCTTTAGATTAATATTATATTCTGGTTTAATTTCATCAATATAATATTGTTCTCTTTCCAAGAGTAATGTTCTTCTTTCTGATTTAGTATTAGAAGGTAAAAACTCAATAGTTTCTAATATTTTAAATTCAAAATTAAGGTAACCATACTTCAAAAGAGCATTAAGTAGTTTACTATTACCTTTTTTTAAATTTCTAGTAATATACAGAGGATTTGAATATTCTTTAAATCTTCTTTTTAAAACTACAGAACTTCCTACATACTTTTTACCGTTAACCAAATTAGTAATTAGATAGATACCAGATTTATTTAAAGATAAGTTTAACAAATTCATATTTAAGTTGTTTTCGCTTATTATTTTCATTTTTAATTCATTTTTATTTTTTTTTGTAAGTGTCTAAGCATGCTCTATTTTATATTAAAATAGAATAGTGGAATTCTTATTTTTCCTCAACTTAGATGAAGATACCACCATTTAAACCAATTCTAAGTTTTGAGGGCCCCAGGGGCACACTTACGGTGAAACATAAACTTTTTTTTATTTTATTTTATCGATTGATCCCCGTCTATTCCATAATATAGCGAAGGGTCACTATGCCCTACTTACGTATCTGGTCGACTTCTAAGTCTTTCAGTTAGGCATGCTTTCCGCCATTACGCCGATTACAACCTTTCACACTGGTTGATTGATTTCCATTCAATTTTCTAGCTATACCTTAAGTTAATAAAAATATAATAAATTATATTTATCATAGTTTATATATATACTATGATTTTTTAGTTAGTATCTTAAAAAAAGATTGCTTATAATAAATAAATATCTTTGGATGTACTTTGCTACTTTATCAAAGACGACCGCCCCAGTCAAACTGCCAATTAGCCACCTATCCCTTATAAGCTCCATACCATATAACACTATATAACAGAATACGAATATAATAAACAAAAGAAAAATTTGAGTCATATATGATATATGACTTAAAAAGGTAAATATTAACCCAACCAAAGTCAGAAGGTATTCCATCTTACGTCAATCGACATCCCTAATTACTATTAACTAAGGTTGTTGTAGATCAATATGATAGCTAACTACAGTAAAGCTGCATAGGGTCTGTTGAGGCTCCGCCAAGTTTTACAACTTTGACATCCTCTAAGAACTGTACGTGCGACTTTCATCGCATACAGCTCAAGCATTAAGTTTATGTTAATTGTTTAAATTTTTAAACTAGGAATTTAATCACGTTTAGAATTCATTTTTGATACTATTTCATTTATTAAGGCTAAACCTTCTTCAGTTTTATGTAAACCTTTATTTTTTAACTCTACAACTTTTTTCCAATCTATGTAATCTAGATGTTTTCTAGTTAACATAGGATATTGATCTACAAATTGGATAATAGTTTCTGTATTTCTTAGAATAAATCTATTTAGAGATCTTGAACTTTTACATTCTTCTAAATCATTAAATTTATATTTAGGTTTTATATAACCACCATTGAAAAATTTTTTAAGTGCTATTAAAATAGCTACATCATGACTATTTTGACCTAATTCAAGAGAAGGATTAATAACTGTACCATTTAAATAATGATAAAACAAACCTTCACCTGTTAAAAAACCTTGTACCCAATGATTTGGTAAATTAAAATTTACTTCATTATCAGATAAACCTAAAAAAGATTTACAATGGTTATATTTATCTTCAAAAGATCTATTTTTATTCATTAATGATACTATTTGGTTTACTTCTTCCATTCCTGATATGTTCAAATGTTCTTTTTTACTCATGATTAGACAAATTTTTTTCCAATCTTTATAATTTAATTCTTTAGAAGTAAGACAAGGATACTCATCAAAATGAGGTATTACTTTTTCTAAAAGATGTTTTAAAGAATTAATATGAAATTTTTTAGTATCTGTTTTTCTATTATCTATAACTACATTACCACACCCAAAATATTCTTTAAGTTCATAAAGTACTCCTTCTGAATGTGTTTTTTGTGTTACTTTAAATTCTAAACTTAATTTTTGGCCTGTTAAGCCTTTCCCTGTATTAGTTATAGAATAAACAAATGATCCTTCACCATCTGTTAATCCTGTAACCTGCCAAGGTATTAAATTTTGATTAGGTTTAGTAAAATTTCTATTTATCATATTCATAGTTTTTTAATTTAATTTAAATATGTTATTAGCATACTAAATACATTAGTGCAGGGTTAACCTACTTTGGATTAATTGGAGCTGGTACTAGAATGAAATAAAATTTCAGTTTTATTACTTCCAATAAAAATTTATAACAATTATCACTTAACACTTATTCAAAGTCAGCATCCTTTCAGATTAGTTCAACTGAACCTATCCTTGTCATTACAACAAGACTTTAGCTTTTTTGAATTTCCTATACCCACTAATAGCTATTTATCTTCGCAGATAAACCTCCAATTACTAATTCTTGTAAATTGGTTATTATTGGGCTTACCTAGTTTTTACTATAATACTTTAATGATACCCTTAGAACTCCACTATACGTTATGAGACATTTAGACCCATTAAGAAAAACACGGGAACGTCTTTCTACAATCAATCATACCGCTTCTGACGTGAATTCACATTACATTGTTCATAGGTATCTAGCTCTTATATGAAATATTCAATTTATTCACTTTTCCCATATTGAATAATTACATATAAACAGGCTTCATGATTTAGGATTACTCCGAAAACATGCTGTTTGAGCTCAGATAATGGGTTATCTGGTTGGTTTACACAACATTATTATAGTAAACTTATCTAGTCGCATTTTAATTTTATTCCAGATATAATTTAAGTTTCCCGTCCACCTGGAGGCAACCCGCATCTGCACGGGTAATTCAATTTCACTGAGCAAGTTGTAGAGACAGTGAGACCATCGTTACACTATTGATACCAGACCACATTTAATGGCCAATTTATTTTGCTACCTTTGGATCCTCATAGTTAAGACCGCTATTAACCAGACTTTCAATCAGTTACAGTTACCCATAACCTCTTTTATGTTAATGGCATTGGGCAAATTTCATCCAGAATACTATGATTTTTCATCATTGCTCTGAATTGTGTTTTTAGTAAACAGTCGGGGCCTCCGATTTTGTGCCACCCTATAAAGGGTTCCTCTTATCGTCAAACTTATGAGGAGAACTTGCCGAGTTCCTTAACAACTTTTAGCTCTACGCCTTAGTATACTCTACTTACGAACCTGTGTCGGTTTAGGGTACGGTAGTTAAGAATATATTATTTTCCTGGTCCCTTTAAATTTTATTTAAAATGGACTTTCTAATTCATACTCATCAGACAAAACTTTGGTTTTATTCCTTAGAGGCCGCATTAACATAAGGTGGTTTAACCTTTCCTTACAACCCTTTCGTATTCGGCGAGAAGTATTATAACTTCTTTTTACGTTACTCATGTCAGCATTCTCTCTTCAGTGACCTAAAAACAATGAAACACTGTTTTATCATCAGTATACTGAATGTTCTACTACCTATATATTGAATATTAAAATTTTATTATTCAAAATAAACACGATATCGGTTGATTTTTTGAGACCCGTTAAATTTTTGGTGTAATATTCTATTGTATAAGGCTGCTACGTTGTTACATTACGTTTATTAAAAGATAGCGACTACCCAATGTCCTATAGCTATCTTTGTTATTAATTAAAACAAACTAAGGGGGAAATTTAAATATAATTTATTTAAACCCCTATTTTATTTATTATGTTCATTTTTAAGTATTTCTATATATTGTGTTTTACTTAAATTTCTATGTTTTCCCTTTTTATTCATGTCATAACATAACTCAACTATTTGTAACTTACTATCTAAAGTTAAAGGTTTTTCGTTATTTAACTTTAAACTAACAGTTTTAAATTTTTCATAATGTAAAGCTCTTTCTGAAAAGATTGGATTATTATCCATAAATGGTATTAAAACATCATTAATCTGATTTAAACCATTAACTGTATATACCAATTCATTTTTAGAACCTTCATGGATAGATCCTATATTTTTTAATTGTTTTTTTATACTTTCTAATAAAGATTTAGAAGCTTTATCACTAGTTATATTAAACCCAGTTTTAATTTCTCCATTATTTAGGAAAGAAATAAAAAAAGATCCATCCCCATCTATTATACCTGAGATATGTTCATTAGATAAAGGACTAGTTAATTCTGTTTTATCATTTAAAAATAAAACTTTATCTCCAGGATCTGTTACCCCTAATAAAGAATATAGAGAATCTATTCTTTCTTCTGTTCTATTTGTAGTAGTATTCATAGATAAAGCTAACTTTAATAATTCTACTCTTCCTTCGATCGTTCTTTTGTCTTTATTAAATAAAGCATTTACTATTTCTTGAAATAAATTAAATGCATGTAATTTAGCACAAAATACTGGATAATTTAAAAAATGAGGAATAATAATATTATAAAGTTCTTCAATTCTTACTACTTCAAATTCAGCAGTATGATTTTTATTATTAACGGTTACATTACCACAATTAAAAAATGATTGGATACTATCTAAGACATATTTAGAATCTAAATCTGCAGTTATAGTAAATTTAGGTCTAAATTGAATTCCAAATCTATGTTGTGCCGCAGGCGGGTGGAGAGATTATAACAGAACAAAAAAAGGAAGCTTGAGTTAATCCACTTATATAACCTGAACACATAATAAAATTATTGTTAACTTGGTTCTTTAAATTCATTGTTTCTGTAGTTTGCTTTAATTAATTTTTTTATTTTTGTAGGTAAAAGTTATTTTTCATTATTTGAACTTAAGTTTGGGGTACTAGCCCTCTTAGTGAAAAGCAGAACCAACGGCTTTTCTAATTACTATTTAACTTTACCAAAAGAGATACAAAAATGATTTATAGGAAGGCCGTTTCTTTCTCGACCCTATTCAATTTCTTTCGTGAATTGTTTAGACTATGTCACAATAATTAATATTTAGTTAATTATTCCAAGCGTATAGTCGTTGAGGATCCTACTTTATAATATAAATTATATTTGGTTTCCTGCAAATTACCCATTGTATTATCTTTAAGATTGTTACTATCTTTAGATGAGTACTTAAAGCTTTAGGGTTTCCTTGCAAATAGCTCGGTTTTTGTTATGAGCCCAGTAGTCCTATGGTTTAGGCTCACTTTACAGCTGCATTCAATATATTACTTCCTTCATTTCACTTAAAAATCATTTGGGACCTTGTTTCGTGTTCTCGGCTGTTTCCGTCTTGACTACCCAACTTCGCATGAGCAGTCTGAATATCTAACATCAATTTATGTCATTCCGAGATTCTCTTCCATTGGTAAGATTTTCGACGTCCCCGCAACCTAAACTTTTCTTTTAAAAAAAGAAATAGTTGGGAACTCAGTGCTGTACCACCATAAATTTTGTTTAGATGTCATACTTACATATGTTTCGTAGAAAACCAGCTATCACTAGGTCAGATTGGCATTTCACCGCTTCCTAAAACTCTTCGGAGAATTTTGCTACATTCACCCGTTCGATCCATTATAATCTGGTCTTAGGAAGATCACCTCATGGAGATCAAATTTATCATGCAATTAAATTATTTGTTGGTTCTACCTTTATTCATTCCCTCTTTAATTATTCGAATTAAATTTAATCCTTCAATTGTGAGATGTGATCCATCGGTAATTAGTTTTGCTGCATTACACCAATCTAAAAAATCATTTTGTTTTATACCAATAAGAGGATATAATTCAAAAAAAGGTATAACTTTTTCAATTAAATCTGAAAATTTAACTATAACTAAAGTTACAGATGGAAATTGAGTATGTTTTTCTATTTTACCTGAACCAAAATATTTCATTATTAACTCTATTAATTTAGTATCTCTTTCATGTTGCGGAATTCTAAATCTTAATTGAACGGCATATCCGGTTTTAGTTTTGGAACTATATATTTTTATATCAAAAGTTCCCTCTCCATTTACAAATCCTGTTATCCATTGAGGATCCGGGATATTGTAAGTATTTACATTGGGTCTATTAACCGGAACAATGTTATTAAAATTTGATTTGACAATTTGAGAAAGACCTGTATTCATAGAGGCTTTTATATTAATTATTTGATTTAATCCTTCAATTGTTAGATGGACTTTATTATTTATTAGAGAAACTATGGTTTTGAACAGTAAAAAATCTGCGGCTTTTTGAGTTAATAAAGTATATTTTAAAAAATGTGGTATTATAGTATTTGTTAAATCTTTAACACTAGATACTGAATAAAAGACCATACTTCCACTTTGACCTATTGACCCAATGCCCCCGAAAAATTGCTGTACTTGTAACAATAAGGCTAAATCTCGTTCATGTAGACCAATTTGAAATTTAGCTTGAACACGCCAACCCAGTGTACGTTTTTGATTTGGATCAATCATTACAGTAAAGGTACCTTCTGAGTCTGCAAGTCCTGTTACAAACCATGGATTTAATATGTTTAAAGATTGTAAAGTAGAGAAATAATTTAATTGTTTAGAAAGGATTTTGACTTGATAATTTCTTTCGAAACCCATTAGAGTACACCTTAAGAGCATTTGTCTGGATTTGGCTTTTATAATGCTCCAACTACCGTCTACTCGTTGCTCTTTTACAATATTATTCAATATTGATTTAGATCCGCGATATCCCATTTCGTTTTCACTCATCTTATGACTTGTTACCGTACCCAGGTAATTATTCTGGCCACTTATTATCTTTCGAAAATAGCTTGGTATCATAAGCTTTAGGGAGTCCCCGGAGTTTGGTAGTTTCAGCCAATTTAGTGTTTTCCCAAAACACATATCAGCTTCGGGTCTAATAGAAGTAACTTATCCATCACTATACACCTAGAAAATATTTAACTTCTTAGCCTTATGACTATGAAGGATACCCTATTCTTAATATCTATGAAATTAAAAATACTTTTAGCTAGTTAGTGTGGTCGCTTTCACTAAGGCTTTTAACCTTGCTACTCCTATTAACTTGCTGACCCATTATGCAAAAGGTACGCCGTCATTTATAATTATAAATTTCGACTGCTTATAGAGTTACTAATTCAACTATTTCATTTATGTCTAAAAATACATAACTATTTCAAACTTTCCCTCACGGTACTTTTCACTATCGCTAAATTTATAAATACTTAGCCTTAGAGGATGGTTCCCCTATATTCCGACAAGTTCACTCTCGTCGTACTCATTATTTAAATAAATTTTAATTTAATAATACTTATTTAAACATTAATTTAAAAAGATTTAACATACAGGACTATTTTACCTTCTTTGGTTTCTGGTGTGTATTTTTGTTAAATTTATTTTTAAAAATAAAGGCTGGTCCGATTTCACTCGCCATTACTTTCGGAGTCTCGGTTGATTTCCTTTCCTTTCCCTAATGAAATGTTTTACTTCGGGAAGTTTAAATATAAAGGTTTCCCTTAGGATCGCCTACATTCTTTGTCAACATTAAATAAATCTAATGAAACTTGATCACCTTTCGGTAAATTGTGGCTTTTGGACTTGTGCCCTCCTTTTTTATAAATTTGCTAGTTTTTCCTTAATAACCCCTTTGAATTACTGTTTGATGTTATTACTATATTGTCATCGATACTTTTATCGATTTCTTTTTATAAAAGAATAATTATTTTATTTATTTGTATTTAAATTTATAAATAATAAATGATAGATTGATATAATTTTTTAATATTTATATTTTACTAAATAGAAAATATATGACTCTTTCATTTAATGTTGAACCATTTGTCAATACCAATTATCTTTATTTTTCTACTTATTAAAAAGGTTATTTTATAATTAAAGTTAAAAATCTATTTTAACGTACTTCTAAAAAAAATTAAATTTTTGTTTTGTTTTGTTTTTTTCCCTTAATTAAAAATGATAATTATCCCATTTTAATTAATAGTTAAGGGTAAAATTTTTAACCTATTGCTATAGTTTTGACTATAATCGTTTTATTTTATTTGTAGTAATTATATTTTTAAAGATATTTTATTATCAATACAATACTTGTACATCCTATTTTATATTTCCATTATAATTTATAATGAAAGAACAAATGATTCAACTATAAAAATCTTTAACTTTAAAGAATTGTTTTTGTTTTTTTTTTTACTAACATTTATTTTTATTTGCTACATTTGTTTAAAAAGATTATAAAATAGGGGGAAATAACTAAAAAAAAATAAAACTATGATTAGTATCACACCCCTTATTTTATAATAGATAGCTAGATAAAAAAGAAATGAGAATTAAACAAAAGAAATGAACTACCGTGTCTTTTACTAAAGAATCTAAAAAAATTCGGATTACTTTCTTTGAACTTTTATATTTGATAGTATTTAATCAATTTAATATAAATAAAGGTAAATACAAAGGTACTTTAATTAAATTTTTGTGAAATCAAATAATTAAAAATATACTTAATAAGGTTGAAAATATAAAAAAACTAGTCATAATACAATAAAATTTAACTAATCCTTTTACAGTCAAACCACTTAATAAAACCAATAAGGAATTTAAATCAGAAAAATTTAATAAAGATATTAAGAATATAATTATACCCATAAAAATTTTAAATTTATTGTTATTATTATTATTACTTAAATTTGAAGTAGAGTAACAGTGAATACCTTTTATATGTTTTATAGCTTTAGGTGTAAATAACAATAATGTAATAAACTTTTTTGAATATTTACCTCTACATCTTTGATGGTGATGGCATAAAATACTGATTTTTGAGTAATTAAAATTAAGAACATAGTTATAGCAGGCGCTGGACCTAGCATAAATCTTGTTAATTTTACTCTTCTGTCTTTCAACCATAATTAATGGCTTTGTTGGGGTCATTTGTTTAAATAAGATAATGGATAAACCATTTTTGCATAAGTATTAACAATACTAGTGTATATGAACCCTGCACTGATAATTTTACCAGGGTAAATATCAACTAAACCAATTATTGAAAATTTATAATGGTTTAAATTAACAATTATTTCATTTATAGTAGTTTAACCTAAATCTCCCAAGGGTCGAAGCGGAGATTGTGTATTAAAGAAGCAACAGAATTACTTACTTCCGGGGTTACAGTGTTTATAATAGTATCACTACTAATTAAATTATTATCCACACTATCACTTATTTTTAATTCATCAATTTTTGATTCATTTAAATGAAAAAATTTGTAATGTGTTTAATGATTTTAACTGGAAATATTTCTTCCTGAGGATTGTAAATAGGAAATGCTTCATTTAAGGGAGTCACCTCAAGATCTAATTCTTCTACTACTTTTTCTAAATTAGATTTTAATTCATTTTGTCTATTTATTAAATCATTAATATGATCTTGCATTATATTAGCTTGAGGATGGACTATAACTTGTTTGTCTTTATCTTGATTATTTACTCCTTGAAACAAGTCTACTATTTGTTGGTATAATTTGATTCTTTCCATGATTGATTTTTTAATTTAATTACATTTTAAATATGTTAGTACATATCAAAAACATTGATACTGGATTAACTGTTTTATAATTTGGATTAATTAGCTTTTTGAAGCTAGATAAGATACATCAGATTTGAACTGAGAACTCTAGTTTTAATAACTAGCATTATTCCTATATTTAATTACCAATCTTATTATTTTTTTATTAATTATCCAATATTTCTTTACTAGAAATAGTAATAGAAGTCGTCAGAGTAGAAAATTGTGAGTAATTCTATTAATAGATTAAATTTAGATTTATTATTATGATACTATACATAATTAAAGGGGAAATATAATAATTGTTGTTATATTAAATACTTTCCCCTTCTTTAACTTTATTTATATTCTGATTTATTAAAAATGAATAATGAATATAAAGACTGAATACAGTTTTAAGATTAATGTAAATTAATTGAATCTTTAATGTAAGAACATGTTAAAATTGTAAATACATAAGCTTGAATTACAGATACTGCTAATTCTAATGTCATAATAGCCAAGAATAAAGTAAATGGAATTAAAGTTAATATAGCTACAATGAAACTAGCATTAAACATTTGATATAAGAATGTTGCTAAAATTTTCATTAAAGTGTGACCGGCAACCATATTAGCAAATAATCTGATACCTAAAGAGAAAGCTCTAGCTAAATAACTAGTTAATTCAATTAATACTAATAAAGGTACTAAAGCTAAAGGTGTTCCAGATGGTACAAAATATGAAAAGAAGTGTAATTTATGAATACTTAAACCTAAAATAGTTACTGCTATTAAAATAGTGAAAGAGAAACCAATACTTACTATAATAGAAGTAGTAATAGTAAATGAATAAGGTATGTTACCAGTTAAATTAGCTATTAAGATGAAAAAGAAGATTGAGTAAATAAATGGTAAGTATACTTCTTTACCTAATTGTTCTCTTACCATTGAATGGATACTAGCATATAAACTTTCTAAAACAATTGACCATTTACTTGGTACTAATTTTACTTCATTATTACCAGCATAATGTATTCCAATTATTAAAAATAAAACTAATAAAGAGTATAAACCTAAATTAGTTAATGTAATATTTAAATATCCTAAGATAGGTGCATTTATTCCTATTAAATTAGTAACTTCAAATTGTTCTAATGGTGAATTTACCATTAATTGGTTTGTATTTAATAACATATTGTGTGTTTATTTATTTTTTTTTTATCATTTTTTGGTTATATTTTTTTTTTAATTTAATTTTTTTGAATTCCTTACAAAAATTTTATAAAGATAAATCCTTGTTACTATAAAACAAAGTAGATATCTATAAATAGGATATATTTATAGTATAATAATATAGTTATATATGTATATTAATTCATAAAGCTTAAGGCTCCTTATCAAATAATATTTTAATGGAAAGATACTTTTATATTTAAAGTACAACTACTACTTATTGTGTATATAAGGACTAAAGATTAATTTAGTTTCCACAAAGTGTGGGGTGATGTTAATCTAAATCCATTGTGAGAAACTTCTCATTAATTAATGTTAATATTTTGTTTTATTAGGTTAAAGTTTAAAAATTTTTAGAAAATGAAACTATGGAAGGTTATATCACCATCACAAAAATAATAAATATTTTTTTTACTATTCTTTGAATTCTGTGAAGTTAAAAGAAATTAGTCATTCATCGGTGAACTTTAAGACAACCCTGTCTCTATATCTCAATTCAACTTTGATATTTATTTAATTCAAACATTTTTAGTGGAAATTTAAAGTAAGACGTAAAATAGATACTTACTTTTCTTTTATCTGAAAAGTAGGTTTTATCGGTAACAAAAAGCTGATAAAAAGAATTGAACTTTTATTTTATCGTCATGAATGATAAGTTTTAACCAGTTAAACTATATCAGCTAATCGAGATAGGGAGTTAGATAATTGTAAGAATAGTTTTGTAAATAGGAACTGAATTTACTATAAAAATTCATAAGTAAATATAGGTCATCATATTGCACATTAATATAAAAATAAAATAAACAAACTAAAGTGTTAGAACTGATAATTTATATGTAAATTTACTGTATTTTGAAAAAGAAAACTTATATTTTTTTTATACCATACCTTCAGGTATCTATTATATTTAATTATTACTTATAACCTTACTAAATTAAATGAGTTAATCCCAGTTTTAACTATCTTAACTCTCTTTTAAGATAAATGAATGACTCTATATCATTCTAAATATTTAAAGGGTAAAATCAGAGATTTGAACTCTGATCAGCGTCGCCACAAGACGTTATTTTGCCAATTAAACTAATATTACCTCTTTTACTAAATTATTTTTTTTGTTAAAAAATTTTTTATTATATTTTATTCAAAGTGATTATAATGATTTTTAGTTATTTTATTTGATCGGGCACTGTGAGATTTGAACTCACGACTTTTTTAGAAGTACTTATTTTCAAGATAAGCGCCATAAACCAGACTCGACCAAATGCCCTTTAAAGAAAATATAAAAATAATATTTATAATAAAATAAGACCGAAGGGAATTGAACCCTTATAAGATCCATTATGAGCGAATTGCATTAACCTATTATGCTACAGTCTTAATAAAAATAATTAAAAAATTGAATTGAGCAGTAAAGGAATCGAACCTTTTACGGTATAAACCAATTTTTTTACAGAAAACCACCATTACCAATCGGATCACCTGCCCTAAATATTAATTCTAATAAAATAAAAACATAATTATTTAATTTACATTATCTATTTATATAAAATTATTATATCCTATTTTTTATAAGTATGAAAACACTTGGGATCGAACCAAGACCATTCTCCTTAAAAGGGAGACACTCAACCAATCGAGTTCTGTTTCCTAATATAAACTATTAATATAAATCATATATTTTATTTTAGAAGATCACTATATATTAATTCTCCGTAGAGAATATTCATACTGAGTTGACCAGATTCGAACTGATATAAGCCACCACCAAAAAATGGTGTTTTCCCAAATTAAACTACAACTCATAAGCCAAAAACAGGAATTGAACCAGTATTAGATTCTTACAAGGAATCCGTTTTAACCATTTAAACTATTTTGGCTAACTTACTTTTATAAACTTTTTATTTATAAAAATAAGATATAGTGCCTCAGGAGAGAATTGAACTCACTTCTTTAATGCTTCAAATTAACGCTTTTACCATTAAGCAACTGAAGCTAACTATCATTAGGTTTTATAATAGTTTATATGGAGATAGATAGACTCGAACTATCATACTTGTAATGCAACTACAATTGATTACCAATTATCAGATATCCCCTTTAATAATATTTTATATTAAATACTCTTTTACACTTATATTATATCAGACCTTATTTTCTTTTATTTTAATAATTTATTTTAATTTATTATTAGATTGAATATTTAAAGAAGTTTTATTCTCGGATAACTATTATATATAATTTTATATATGTTTTATATATTATATTTAATGTAATAAAAATATTAAAACTATAAATGAAAGAAGGTAAATTATAACATTAATGTTATATGACATTGTCCAAAAATTTAGAATTAATTTTTATGTTCTATATAATTATTAAACAATTATTGTTAATTATTATTTACATTGACACCAAATAATTTTATAAAATTTTATAATTTAACAAATAGGATACATATTTTTATACACACAAGTATTTAAAGATATTTTTTTAATTTAAGTAAAAAATACTACTTATAAATAAAATTTCAATTAACCCCTAACTAAAATTGGTGCATATTAATCTTATTAAGATTAATAAGAAATAATAGTTTTTATTAAAAATGAAATAAATAAAGTTAAAGAACATCTCTTAACTATTTTATTATTAATAAACAGGTTCATTACCATAGGCTAGCTATTACAATATAACCAATTGTTACAAATGGTAAAAAATAGGGGGATGATTTAATTTATTTGAATTTAAAGATATTTGTTCCTAAAAATTATCTCTTAAACATCTTTAAAAAAACATTTTGTTTTCAATAAAAAACTTAATTTTTAAAACAATTTTTCACAGAGGTAAAAATAAACAAATTATTAATAATAACTTATTTAAAATTTTTAAGATAAATATAAATTAATTACAACCATTATAAAACAAAGTAAACCTTATGGTGAACCTTATAGTTGTGCTCAAGATTTAGATTGTGGGTTATTACACCTTAAAATGGGGAAATTATTTATAAAATAAAGCATTACATAAAAATATTGAAAATTTCCCCTAGTCTAGGTTCTAAGATCATAATGTAAACAACTAGTTGCGGTATCACAGCTAAAAAAATCCAAATGAAACTTATTCTTAAATAATAAGCTTGTAATGTTCTTCTTAGGTTAATTAATTTGGCTAATCTTGGGTATCGGTTTTCCAAATTAAATTTGTTAATAAGATAATCACCATACAGTGTTAATATAATAGAGATCGTATGACTTAAGACTAAACTATTTAATAAGATACCAGCAAAAGCTAATAATTCTTCTGTAGATAATGAATTTAAAAAAGATTGTAAATCAAAGTCGATTACACTACTTTTTGAAGGTTTATTTTCGTTTAAGGAGTTTTTGATTTCTTGTTCACATTCTTTTTGGGCATTAGTTGCATCTAATACATCTTTTCTATATTTTGCTTCTAATTTTACTAGGTCTTCTTCTTCTTTTGTTAAAGAAGCACCAGAATTTTTAGCTTTAAGCTGTTCGATTTCATTTAATTTATCCAAAGAAAAAGTTACTTTTTCTTTGGAGTTAATGTAATTATTAGCTGTAGAGATTATTTTTTCATATTTTTCTTGGTGTTGAGTTTCCATTGTTTTTTTTTCACTTTCTAAGTTTTTTATATGAGCTTTATGTAAGCCTATTTCTTCTTTTTGATTTTGGATTGTAGCTTTTAAGTTTTTTATGTCCAATTTATTATCGTTTTCTTTGGGGGTTACAATTGTTTGAGATTCGTTTTCTTTTGGAGCTGTTTGAGAGTTAGAACTGGTACCAGTAGAAGACCATCTATCTATTAAACTTTGGTATGCAATTAATGCAGGCCCATAAATAATAATGCCATCTCTTAAATGTTTGGGTAATTTACTACTACTTTGTCGTAGTGGTTTACTATTAACCCTTGTATTAATTTCATCCTCCAATGAGAGTAAATAAATAGTTATTAGAATAAAAAAAATTAAATAGATAAACTTTATTATTAAACTGATACTAAGGGTAGTATTGATAAACATATTGAATGATTTGTTAATTAACGTTGGTTAATTTATTTATTACTTTTCATAACTGAGCTATTTTAAATAACTGCCTTATTTATCCATTAAATTCTCGGTAATATACATTCGTTTCACCTTTTCTACTAATGATTTTATTAGTAGTGAATATAATGTTTTATAAAAGTTTTATAATATTGATAAATAAAGTTTTAAGCTAATAGATAATTAATATTTAAATTTATATTTTTGATTTTAAATAAATTAAATTTTTATTTAGCTTTATAGGGATAAGGGGGTTCATAATAAAATGGTAAATTTTAAATAAGCTAATATTATTTAATATTAGTTAAGAACTTAAATATAATATCGATAAGCCCATTATTGTATTATTTAATGGGTCACTTATATGGGGTAAATAGCAATATTGTATATTAAACTACTTACAGATAAATGAAGAGAATCTAAAATAACGTTAGGAAATATACCTAGTACTATTGTAGGTATTAATAAAGCTATTAATAAATTAAACTCCAATCTACTAATATCTTGTACTGGTTTTAAGTGAGGAGAGTATAATCCGTATGATAATCTATTATAAAGATAAATAGAATAACAAGCAGATAAAACAATACCTGTTGCACCAACAGCTGCTACAATTGGGCTATGGTTCCATATACCAATTAAAGATAATTGTTCTCCTAAGAAATTTAAAGATAAAGGAACCCCAGTATTAGCTAAAGTAAATATAAAGAATAAAATAGTGAATACTGGCATATAAGTTACTAAACCTCTCATATAATGAATAATTCTTGTCCCTGTTCTTTCATAAATGATTCCACCTACACAAATGAATAAAGCAGGAGAAACAAAACCATGTGCTAAAGATAATAATATAGCACCTTCAATACCTTGAATACTGTTAGAGAATAAACCTAAAATAACTACACTCATGTGAGCTATACTTGAATAAGCGATTAAAGATTTAGTATCTTGTTGTATTATAGTAGCTAAAGAAGAATAAATTAAAGTTACTACAGCAATAGTTTGAACTAAAGGGCCAAAATAATGAGAAGCATCAGGCAGTAAATTAATTAAAACTCTAATATAACCATAAGTAGCAAATTTTAATATAGTTCCAGCTAATAATATAGATCCTGCTAAAGGACTATCAGCATGAGCTCTATATAACCAACCAGTGAAAGGCCATAAAGGTGTTTTAACTGCAAATGCTAAGAAAAATGCTAACCATAAAATTTTTTGACTTTCTAAACTTATTTCATTTAATGATATAAATTGGAAATCTGTAGAACCTACATAACTATAAATTTGTAAAATAGCTAATAACATAAATAAAGATCCAGCTAAAGTATATAAAAAGAATAATAAAGCACTTCTTATTCTATTAACACCTGAACCGTATACTATAATAACAATAAATAATACAGGTAATACACTTTCAAAAAAGATATAAAATAAGAATAAGTCTAATACTACAAATAATGCTATTTGTAAAGTTTCTAAAATTAAGAATGAAATTAAAAAGTATTTAACATTTTTGTATATATTTTTATAGTTTGATAATAAAGCTATTGGAGTTACAAAGGTTGTCAGTAACACATAATATAATGAAATCCCATCTATTCCTATATTAAAATGACAGAAACTTAATTCGTTAAATTCTAATATAAATTGATATCCACTTATATTTGAATCAAATTGAACCCATAATAAAATAGAAATGAATAGATTAATTAAAGATGTTGATAAAGCTATTACTTTCATTCTCCCTTCATTTTGAGAATTATTTTCTGGAATGAATAGTAATAACAGAGACCCGATTAAAGGCACAAGTAATAATGATATAAGCATAATTTATTTATTTATTTTAAATTCATTTTTATTCAATGAATTTGAGTATCATTTTCATTTCTTGAAAATTATAAAATTATTTAAACTGAATATATTGATTTTAAATAAGAAAAAGTTTAAAATAGGTTACAGAACTCTATTTTAGAGAGTGGAGGGGGTAATATTTCATAGAATATTATTAAGATATCGATCTCATTAAATTTTTTTTGATGATATCCTAAAAAGAATAAATATCAATTATAAATTAGTTTTTATATTATAATTATTTAAAACTAAAGTTAAGATTAATTTAAGTAATAAAACTTATTCTAATATTATTATAATATCTTAATAATTTATGTATTAAAAAAATACTTTTCTTTTTATTTTATATTTTATCATAACTGATAATATAAATTGATAACAAAGATATACAAATATTTATAACATTTAATAAAATCATGATTGAAAGTTAAAAAAAAAGAAGGACAACTGAACTTTTAAGGGGGCAGATTAATCTAGATTAATACCCAAAGTATTTAACAATACCAAAAATTCTTTATTTAATTTAAGATTGAACAGGTAATATATTAAATGCATGGAATGGAATAGGACTTTGTACTGACCATTCTAATGTATTAGCTGTTTGTGCTTCATTATTAAATTCATTTGTAGAAGTAAAGTATGAAGGCACTAACCAAGGGTTATTATTAACTGCTTTACCATTAGCAAAGATATCGTAAATAATATAACCAAATAATACTGTAGCCACTACTGAGATTAAAGAACCTAAACTAGATACCGCATTCCATCCAGCAAAAGCATCTGGATAATCTGGTATTCTTCTAGGCATTCCAGATATTCCTAAGAAGTGTTGAGGGAAGAATGTTAAGTTACATTTATACCAAAGTATTTCTACTAGGATTGGACTATATCTTAAATTAAATAAGCTAAATTAACTTTTCTTGATGGAAATAGTTAACCCTTTATTCTTGAAAAAAAAAATAAAGAAGAAAGGTTTGTATTATTTAATTTTCCTCCGTGTAGTCTCTGAGGATCCTACTTTAATACTTACCATAAGTATTATTTGGTTTCCTGCTGATTGTCCATTGTTTTATCTAAACCATCGTTACTGCCCTCTGCCCTATTTAGAGGGTAGAGGTGGGAGTAGATTTAGCTTTAGGAGTTTCCAGCATATAGAAGGATGTTTTCTAATTAAAAAAAATTAGGGGGCTAATTTACATTCTTAACCCTCATTCTTAAATTTAGATTTAAAATAAAAAAAAATATAGGTAGCATTTATGAATTAGAGGTTGTTATAGACCATTTTACTCCATGAATGTGAATAGATTTATTGATATTTTTGGAGATAGTACTAAATCTTACTTTAAAATGTAATCTTGCACTATTTATTGATGGAAATGCAATAATTGTTCCTTGTTCATCTATCATAGTTATTTTTGTCCCACCTTTTCCAAATTGAGGAGATAAGTTACCTTTTTTACCTTTACCGTGATGGTCATGTTTCTCATAGTATTTTTTTAAAGCTAAACTTGTTAAAGCTTTTTGTTCATCACTAGCTTTAGTCCCAAATCTAGGATGAAGATTACCAGTATGCAATTTTTTAAGTTTAGCGATAGTTTCAGGAGAGTGTTTAAAACCTTGAGAAGAACCAGCCAATTTTAAAATATTATAATTAGGGTTAAACATATCAAGATGACTTTGTTCTAACCCTAAACATAACTCTTCAACAGGTTCACAATACTGTAAAATTAAAAATACAAAGTTATTAAGACCATATTTGTTTAATGCATTGTATAAAGGTAAATTAATAAAACCTATGCTACTTAAATGAATTCTAAATCTTCTGTCTAATTTAACACTACTTCCTATGTACATACCCCCATTCACTAAATTAAAAAACATATAAACACCAGCCTTATTTTTAATGTTAAGTAATATATCTGTTTTATTATCTTTAATTCCTATAAATTTAACTTCAGCAGAAATATTATTAAGTTTATTTAATATTTGTTTTTGTTTATTGTTTTCAGGATCAGGTAATTTAGGATTAGTAAAATTATTCATAATGTTATCTAAAGTATTATTATCAATATCATTTAAATCAACATCCTGTTTTTCTTTTTCTTCTCCATCTGATGGAGAAATAGTCCCACTTCTCAATATTTGATTAACCCCTACAAATAATGTCCAGAAGTGAATTTTTCCTAATAATTCATTGTATGTTAAACCTATGATTTTTGGAGTCCAGAAATAGAATCCAGCAAATAGAGCAAATACAGCTCCCATTGATAATACATAATGGAAGTGAGCTACTACGTAGTATGTCAATATATTAAATCTTTACCATGGAGGCGTTTGCTAACCCCTGGTTGAAAAATTAAGGCGCTACTCTCGCGAGTAGGATTGGACCATATCTTACAATGTATATAGGGCTAATAGTAATCTATTATACATTGCTAACACGTGTGGCCTCTACGGAGTCCTTTTTTGTAAAGCAAAAAAAAGGTTCCCACGGTATTTTCTTATGACCCGTAGTGTGTTCCGCATTTAAAGAACAATCATAAGATTTCCACCGTTAGCATTAAAAAATAAAATTTAATACCGGGAGCATAGCCTTATATCTCCCACAGTGTTATGACAACACGACACATAATGACAATTATTTTTGTTTATACCAGAAAAGTTCTCGAAGATTCTCAAGTGCTTGTACTTTGTGTACAAATTCTGCTAATTGCACATATTTGTACCCTTGCAGTAAAAGTTGACAGTGTTTAATTACAGCTGTAATACCTGCTAATGACCCTACAGATAATTCATATAGGATTTTACCAGATTTTTGAGTTTTAGCATAAATAGTTAAATGGTTTTGATTCAAAAAAGCTCGAATAGCATCAATTAAATATAAATCGTTTAATTGTGATACTGAAAATGTAATTACATTTTTAGTATTTCTAATAGAGAATGATCCTTCTGCTTCAATAAATCCTGCTAACCAAGATCCAAAGTAAGATGGATAGTTATTAGCTGAAACAGGAGAAATAAGACGATCGTCATATTTTCCTTTAATTGAGTAAAAGTATTCATCCATTGTCATACCATTAAGTGCTTTAACTACGAAAGCTAATTGAAGAGCTACTCGACTTGTTAATGGAGGGTATTGTGTTAGTAAAGGTACAATTACTGTTTTAATTATGTAAGAATCATCAATAGTCCATTGTACAGTTTCTACTCCTGTACGTTTATTTAAAACTACTCTAACTTTTCCTCCGTATACTGCTGCAATTCGACTTAGCATTTCTAAATTATAAGGTTTGTGGGCTAACTTTACAATTAAACGATATTGTAATGATTTACGTCGCCAATGATTAACTTGTAGTGAACCGTCCCCATCAATTAAACCTACTGTAAATGCTGCTAAGTTATCTTGAGACAAATGTTTAGGTGCGATTAAAACTAACTCAGTTACTGATAATAGTGGAATAATTGTCATTTGATAAAAGATATCGTGTAATGCTATATCCATTGAAGCATTAGCTAAAACTACTCCTGTTACAAAAATAGAAGAAATAATATTAAAAAGAATATTAAAATTGAACTATTATACAGTCAATTAATCTTTCAATCTATCATAACTAAAAATATATCCGTTGTACGGTATATTTAGTAATGCATGTTTTTTTATTACATCATGATTAATATTTAATTCTTTCTGAGCGTGTGTAACACCTTCAAATTTATATATAAATTCTTTTTTAATGTTATAAACAAAAATAGCCTTTTTAACATGAAAATGTTTAATTATTTCTAAGATGATATTATTAGATTCATTTGAACACCAATTAGAGATTAAAGGTGTATCAGTCAAATTAAATGGTAAATAACTAAAATACCATTCTCCTCTAAACAATGTTCCATTTTGAATATTATTTTTTATAGAAGATTGATTTGAATTAATTAATTTAGCTAATGTTTTAACTGATGGAAAAACAACTAATAATTCTCTAAATGAATTATAAATATAAACAGAATATTTAGAATTAGCTTCTATCATTCTTAGTTTAGACTCAAAATAATGATTTTTATTGTAAAAAGGATTATTTTGACCAACTAAAGCTCTAGAAATTAAAACTTTTGTAGATGAAGAATGTACTCTATTCTTAGCTAATTCAGTAAGCATTTTTTTGGTTTCTTCTGTGTGTTTAAAGCCTAAAGAAGAATAACCTTGTTTTAAAACGTTATAATAAGGTAATAACTGAGTAATATAATGAGTTTCTCTAATAGCTAAAATTTCAACATCTACATATTCTACAATTAAAACAGCAAAATTATCTTGCCCATATTTTAACAATGCTTGTATAATAGGCATATTTTTATTTCTTTTGTTTTTTAAAAAAGTAGTGTTTAGGTAATTTCTCATTCTAACTGCAAGGTTAATAGAACTACCAATGTAAATATGACCATTTGTTAGATTGACTAAACAGTAAACACCTGTTTTTTCTTTCTGATCTCTAATTAATTGGTCTCTATCTTCCTTAAAATTATTATAAACTTTGATTGGTTTTATTTGTTCTACAATTTTACTTAAAAAACAAGTTGAGCATCCGATATCAAAATATGGAAAAGGCCCGTTTATAATTACAAAAGAATTTAAAATTTCAAAGATGTGTTCACACATAATTACTAAATAATAAAATATTTTATTATTTTTGGACTATCTCTTATTATTTTCTTTAGAGTTACCCAAAGAAAAGAATGGCCACGTATAGTCTCTGAGGTTCCTACTAACATGCTTGGATCTTACGTAAGAACCATTGTGCGTTGGTTACCTGCTGATTGCTCAAAACTAAGCTTTGTTACTTAAATATAATTTTCCCAATTTAGAGTATCTTAGTTATTAGAGGTTCCCAGCATATAGTAGCCTTTAAAGTGAGCTAACAAGAGTGTTCTAACCCACCTATTGTGAATAATGCTAAGAAACCTAAAGTAAATAATAAAGGAGTAGTAAATCTTAAACTTCCTCCGTATAAAGTTGCTAACCAACTAAAGATTTTAATTCCAGTAGGTACAGCAATTACCATTGTAGCCGCAGTAAAGTATGCTCTAGTATCTACCTATTAAGATTTTATACTTTAATATAAACTATGCTTAGACCTTAATAATTAGCCTAAACATATATTTAAATTAATTAAACCTTAACTTGGACTATGTCTTATCCCTTCAATTTTAGTGATTGGCTAGGGATTTTCCCGTGTAGTCTCTGAGGTTCCTACTAACATGCTTGGATCTTCATTATTCATATTTAATAAAAATAAGATCAAATATGTGTTGGTTACCTGCAAGTTGTATAAGATTTAGTGATTTTAACGTACTCTATATTATTTTCCTTATATCTTCTGATAAAATAGGAGTAATCGTACACTAATTTTTAAATAGTTTCTTGCATATAGGGAAATTATACTCCATACTCTTTCAAATATGGACGACGTAAGGAATTTAGCTATACTCCCAACTTATAGGTCATAGTTTTATGCATAAAAGGCAAAATAAGATTTTTAACTGTCTCTACAGATTTAGCTAAAATATAAATTCTATAGTTTCCTCCAGATTTATGGATAGAGCATTTAATATCGTATTTATTACTTAAATACTGACTAAGTCTTTGAACATCAGCATGAGTAAAACTATCTGTACAAATATATAAACCCTTAGAAGTTCCTCTCGATCCGTCTTGCATTACCCAATGAGCTAGGGCGAGAGGAGTTAATAAAGATAAGTCTAAAGGAACTATTTTTACTTTACCTTCATAAAATTTTAAATAAAACTCATTTAACACAGGTAAAGATTTACTTCAAAAGTTTAAATTTGTATAAGTTTTACCAGTTCTTTGATCTAAATAAAAATTTTCTCTATACTTTCCAGAGCATATTTCAGCTAAAGAATTTAACATACTTAAAAAATAATCCTTTTTATCTAAGCTTTGTGTAAAACCAAATCTAGCATTTAACCCTCTAGGAGGCAATTCTAATTTACCATCTCCTAAGAGAGAACCAAATAAAATTTCCTTTACTTCATTTGAAATAAAGGGTTTATTATTTTCTATTTTTACGCCTATAAGTTGTGAGTAAAGAATTAAATTTCAAAATTCATCTAAACCAACAGCGAACATGTGGTGACTCCATACTAAGAATCCTAAAATTCCAATAGAGAACATTGCATAAACCATTCCTAAATACAATAATTTACAGCATTAAAATGCCGGTAATATTGGACTGTCTCTTTTTCTAACTGTCTAAATTGTTGGTTGCTTCCCATCGTTTAACAAAACTGATAAAACTTCGACCTAGAACTGAATCCTCCGGTGCTTTAAGAGCACCAATTGAAGATAGATAATAAAAATGCTTTACCAAACCAAATTTTTTGTTTTTGGCAGAGACACAATTATTCCAGTGAAAGTAATTATCAATTAGATTAAGAACATCAATTTTTTTAGATACTGTCCATTTAAAAGCAGTAGCATTCTTGTTAGAAGATCGTACAACTCCACCATAAACAGGAACTAAAATATCGAGTAATTCTCTACCTTTTTGTGTAACAGTGATAAAAACTTGCATTGATTGTTTATTGAAATATACGCTACCATCTGTATCAAATAAACCTGAAAGATATGCACTATCATATTTAAGGTCAACTGAAGGTATAGTTTCTACATTATAGAGATTACAAACCTTTTTAAATTGAAGTAAACGTACAGGATTTTGAATTAGACCATTTACATCTTTAATGACTTGTTGAATTCCAGCCATATGATGTAATCGAAAACGTATAGCTTTAGCATGTGAAGTAGCTTTTATAGAACCTCCGTATCGTTGTTTAATTTTATAAAGACAAGCAATATCACGAGGTTCCATGACTACAGAAAGTTCAACATAACCTTTCTTAGAAATATAAAAATTTCCATCACCATCAATAACACCAGCAATCCATTGACGAACTTTTAAATCAGTATCGTCATTCCCTTTATTATGTTCATTTTTAGAACATAGACAAGTAGAAAACATACGTACAGTCTCTGAGGTTCCTACTAACATGCTTGGATCTTCATTATTCATATTTAATAAAAATAAGATCAACTGTGCGTTGGTTACCTGCGGATTAGAGAGTACTGAATAGATTATTACTAAAAATACTAAGCTAATCACGAAAAATCGTTTACCTTTAGTACTAAACAGAATAGCCTCTCCTTCCTGCATATAGTATGTTGCGATATTATAACATCGGGAAAAAATGTTAATATAAGGGCCATTCATAAGAATTGTTTGACCAAAGATTGGTTTACCTGAAAATGTAGACACTACATGACTTACAATACCAAATCCAGGGATAATTAAGATATAACAAAAATTTTGATTCATCGAATAGTTAAAATAATCTATTCATACCCTTGAAGAGGGGTGCATGAATACTCAAGAACTTACGTCCTTGTTAGGACTCTATCTTAAACTGTAGCATCACTTAACCTATCCATTGTATTTTTTAATTTAATCAATTTATCTTGACCATTTTCTGTTAAATTATCTTTATTTTGAATGATTAAATATGCTTTTCTCCACTTTAAATAATTTACATGTTTACTAGATAATAAATGGTATTTATCAAAATAATTAATTACATTTTTAGCGGAACCAAAACTGGTTGATCCATAAAAATAAATATCTTGACTTTTTCTATAACCTATATTACCTCCTAAAAAATCTTTAATTAATAACAAAACATCTTTATTTTTTTGATCGATTTGAAAATTTAATCTTACTTCAACTTTATTATTTCGATTAAGTATTTTTATTTGGAAACTAGTATATGATTCAGAAAAACCTGCTAACCAGTGATTTTTTAAATCTTTATTTAAATTTAATTTAAAATCAATTTCTTTTTTAAAATCGGCATAACTACTATGATTTAGTATATTTTGAATTATTTGATTATATTTATAATCAGTTATCAATTTCCCATTTATTAAATGGATTACTTTTTCTATACCTTTTTTAGCTGATATTACAAGAAGAAAAGCATTTTTATCTTTAACTTTCTTAACACTTCCAAAACCTAATCTATTTTTTATATAATAAGCTAAGGAAGCATCCAGGGAATTAAATACAATGACAAGTTGTTGTGTACTATTAAAATTACCATTCCCTTCTATTAAACCGGCTAAATAATGACCAAATGACTCATCATTAACTGGTTTTAAATGTTTAGGTACATGATCAGAAATAAGTTTTACATTTTCTGTTTTGACTACAGTTTCGTTGCGTAAAGTCTCTGAGGTTCCATTTTGATTAACAAAACTGTTACCTGCTGATTGACTCCATTGTTTTAACTCTTTTACTGTATCATTTAAGACGGAGTGTTTAAAACTAAATAGCGGAGTGGTTCCAGCATACAGCAACGTTAAGAAGCCTATATTTTTAACTTCTGGGTGACCAAAGAACCCAATTCCTTATTCTATAGCCATTTCTTCACCCTCAGCGATAAAACCAGAGAAATTTTTTATTTTTCTGCCTTCCACAATAAGGTCAAATGGAAGAGGAATCCGACTGTACATTAAGCAGCATTTCAGCCACCCACCAGTGAAGCAGTCTGTAGCGGTCTCTTAGAAAACCGACGGTCTTGGCCTGGGTAGCTTTGACCGTTCCACTAGCATAGCTTTTGCATTTTATTGTTTCTCTCTAAGAATTTGCACAATAAATAATCTAGCAAAAACTAGGGTTATGGTATACTATTATTTAAGTATTCATCAGTAAAAGTCTTATTTACTTTTTCATCTGCTTAAACTGATTTTATTAGCTTTGGCTAAACCACACCCTTTTTTCCCGAATATTTTATATATGTTTGTTTATTGATTTTGAAAGATCTATTAATTCTTTTCTACTTATATAATTTAAATGTTCTCCTTTTTCTAATCTTTGACAAAGTATTTTCCATTTATTATAACTTTCTTTTTTCATAGTTTTTAGAGAATACTTATCAAAATAAGGAAATAAATTTTTTATATTTTTTACCCCATTAACTCTTAATTCATAAACATTTTTAGCAGAATGAGGAGATACTGATGTTATGGATTGGTTAAATAAAGTACTAATATATTCTAAGACATATTTATTTGATTCCCATTTTTGAGTTAGTATATATCTTATTCTATAAGCACTAGAATTTAAAAGTAATGAAGAAGTAAAACAACCTTCTCCGTCACTTATTCCTGAAATCCAACCATCATTTAATGTAGGTAGAATAGTATTAATTTTAGGTATAATAATAGGCAAATTTATTTTTAATAGTTTTTCATTAAAAGTCGAAAGAAAAGTTAAAAATCTTGCATTTCTACTTGAAAATACCATATTTCCATTAAATAATAAACAAATGAGAAATAGATTATTTTTATCTTGAATTACAAATCTATGAGTATTCCCTTTTATACTTTGTTTAATTACTTTACCAAATCCAAGATTATTTTTAATATAATTCAAAATTTGTACATCTTTAGTAGATTGAGTTATTACAAAAGATAGATCTCCCCTCTTCGCTAAAATAAAAGAACCTTCACCTTCAGTAAATCCAATAAACCATTCTAAAAATTCTTTTGAAGGTTCTGTATTATTAGGATAGTATTCCTTAAATTTAGCAAAAAAAGGCTTAAAATCAAAAGTTTTTTCTTTATCCACAGTTAAAATTTGAGTAGAAGCGAATAAAATCGAACATATATAATCTATTTTATTTAAGAAAAGATGTTGATATAAGATTGGATCACCACCTCCGGCTGGATCATAGAAACTAGTATTAAAGTTTCTATCTGTTAATAACATTGTAATACCCAATAAAATCTTGATTGACTGGACTAGGTCCCATGACTAAAATAATTATTCCAATTTTTAGCCTCAAAAACATAAAATGTTTAAGGTCAATTCTCATACATTCACATGTATGTTGGGACTATCTCTTATTAATCTAAGTTGTAAAATTTGTTTAAATGATCCCAAGTAAAAACAGTCCTGTTATCATTCATACAAGATTTAATTGAAATAACATTTTCAATATTATCTTTATGTTTAAATTGTCCAGATTTAAAATAATCTAAAACTTTGATCCAATCTTTAAAATCTAAGTATTTACTACCAAATAGAGGAAATGTTCTTAAATAATTTTCTAAAACTAAGTTTCCATTTAAACTAGTTGTTCTGACTCTATATTCAGGATGAGGTCTATTAACTCTAACAGCTTTAACTGAAGAAAGTAAATAATTAGCGAGAATATCTAGAAAATTTAAATTACTTCTACAATTATGATCATTTTGTCTTTGACTTAATTAAAACTTACATTCTACTCTTGAATATTTAGGTGTAGTAGTAGTTCTTACAGAAAAATGGCCATCAGCTTCAATAAAACCAGATAACCAAGCATTAGAATCTAACTGACTATTATTTAAATATTTTTTAGGAATGTTAATTTCTTCAAATTTTAAATTTAACCAGTCAATTAAATTATATAAAGCATAAATTTTAGGAGTTCTCATATTACCATTAATTAATGAAGTTACCAATAATAATCCATCATAACTATTAATAGTTAAAATATATGCATTTACTCCTTTTTTCTTAGAAAGCGATCCATTTTTAATTATTTTTGAACCATTAACGCTAATGGGAAGTCTTTTAAATGAAAAACAATTTGGATTGAAGGATAATTAATTTTACCTTTGACCGATCTTTCAGTTTTTGGTACTACAATAGATCCATCTCCCTCAATTAAACCGGCCAAATAAGAACTAAATTTTAAATGAGATAAATCTTTATAAATTTGAGTTTGTTTTGTTTTTACTTGAATTACAGGTAAAATTTTACAACAGATTCTACATATAATTTAAATTGTTAAATACTATAAAAATTTAGTAAATGGTCCCAATTAAAGTTAACTCTTTTGTCATTCATTCTCCCTTGAATGTTTCTAATTTCATTAAATACTTCATCTGATTTATTTTTTGTATTATATACTTTTTTAAATAAATCTAATGCATTTAACCAATCAGAATAGTTTAAGAATTTACTAGACCAAAGAGGAAATTTTGTTAAATAATTAATTAAAATATCATTACTTTTTATACTTTGTGTTTTAACAGTTAATTCTATAGAATTAGGAGCTTTTTTACGTTGATAAGTAGATACTTTAACATCTAAATATTCTGCAATAATACTCATTATTGATTCATTTGAAGACCCAAATTTATTTGTACTTGATTGACATAAACTAAATCTTATTCTAATAGAATTTTTGTTTAAAAAGATTGAAAAAGAACCATCGGCTTCAATAAAACCTGATAACCAGGCATTTGAAGCAATAGGACTAGAGTCCAATGGTTTTTTAATAATATTTAAATTATTAGATTTATAATTCAACCAATCGATTAAATTGTATAATCTATTTATTTTAGGTGTTCTCATATTACCATTTAACAAATTAACTAATTTTAAAACTCCTTCAAAACTATTAATTTGTAATAAATAAGCATTTACTCCTTTTTTCTTAGAAAGCGATCCAGTCCCTAATTCTTTTTGAATTAATTGACCTAATGGAAAATCTCTTAAATTAAAAACAATTTGGATTGAAGGATAATTTAATTTACCTTTAGTAGACCTATCGGTTTTTGGGACAATAATAGTTCCATCACCTTCTATAAGCCCTGCTAAATAGGAACCAAATTTATTATAGTTAGATTCTTTATTGATTGTAGAATTTATTGAATGTTTTACCATTGTAATATTTACAACAGTTAATTCCGGCGTATAGTCTCTGAGGATCCCCATAAGATTTAAATCCAATAGGTTTCCTGCTGATTGTGTTTCTAAATTAAAGAAGTGAAACAGTTCCCAGCAAATAGCCGAATTTAAAGCCGGCAGTATAAGTTTACCGGCTAATACTGGTAATGATAATAATAATAATATTGCAGTTACAAAAATTGCCCATACGAATAAAGGTAATTTATGTAAACTCATTCCATTAGTTCTCATATTAAGTACTGTAGTAATGAAATTGATAGCTCCTAATAAAGAAGATACCCCAGCTAAGTGTAAACTGAAGATAGCTAAATCAACAGATGCACCAGAGTGTGATTGAATACCAGCTAAAGGTGGATAAACTGTCCACCCTGTTCCAGCACCATTTTCTACTAAAGCACTTAATAATAATAAAATTAATGAAGGAGGTAACAACCAAAATGAGATATTGTTTAATCTCGGGAAAGCCATCAATTTTGTAACCATAAAGGCTCTTTATCCTTTATTTCCACTTTTCACAAAGTGGTTCAGACCATGTCATCAATGAATATGAACATATTTAATTGTCGGGTTTTCGTGGAAAGATTATTGTTAGCATTACTCACTTTCTAGTCGTTGAACGTTTTTAATTCTTTATCTATACTTAAATTTTAGATTTTAATATGCTGAATTAAACTTCGCTGCAAATTTTCTTATTTCCGAAGATTTTTTTGCAATTTACCCAATGCTAATTATAGGGTTACTATAATTAGGACTACTATACTTTATTTAAATAAACTAAATGATCCCAATTAAAGACTTCCCGTTTTTTATTCATATTTGATTTAATATTTTTAATTGTTAATTTACCATCTTCACTTAAATGTTTTTTATCTGCTATTAATTGGTATACCTTATACCAATCTTCAAAATCGTTTCGTTTAGCAGTTAATAAAGGATAATTATTTAAATATTCTATAAGAAGGTTTAATCTATTTAAACTAGTAACTTCTACTATCCAATAAGTTTCACCTTCATTATGTTTTGATTCTCTTAAATCCGTATTAAAACAAAAAAAAGAATGTAATTTTAACATTATAGGTTTATAAGATTCTTCATTATGAGGTCCTATATTTTTCCGTTGTTCTAACGCAAAACGTACTTCTATTCTTCCTTTTGTTAATACTTTATTAGTTTTTTCATCTATCCGTTTTTCAGTATAACGTACTTTAAAAGCTCCATCAGCATCAATAAAACCAGATAGCCAACCATTACTATTTAAAGAACTAGAATCTACAGAATGAATCGGAATATTATAATGATATCTTTCATTTAACCATACTATTAAAGAATTAAATTTAATGATTTTGGGTGTTCTTAGATAACCATTAATTACTGTAATTAAATTTATTAATTCTTTGTGTGTATTAACTATCCATACTATAGCATTTTCTTTATTTTTAAATCGTAATCTGCCTCCAAACATTTCTACCAATTTGTTTATTAATGGTAAATCTTTGTTAACAAAAGTTATAGCTATGTAAGGATAACTTATTTTACCATTTGCAAACTTAGGTAAAATAATATGACCATCACCTTCTAATAAACCAGCTAAGTAAGAACCCACCGTAGGTGGTGTAGAGTTTATTTTAATGTTAGATAAACCAGAAGATAAATTTAATTTATTGTTATTTGTATCAATAGAATAAAAACAGGTAATTTGTTTATTTAAAAGACTTAAGTAATCAGGTGCTCCCACTTGAACTGGTAATAAGTAGTTACCAAAACCTCCAACTAATGCAGGCATACAATAATTTCTATACCTTTCAGTATAGTTTGGACTATATCTTCACCTGATTGAAATTAGGTGTCAAGCGTGTAGTCTCTGAGGATCCTACTCCTAATAATTTTTAATTTATAGTTTGGTTTCCTGCTGATTGTCCATTGTTTTATACTTAAATTTGTTACCATTAAGGTATTTAAGCCTTTAGGAGGTTCCAGCATATAGCTTGAAGAAAGACATATATTACTATATATCCCGGCCATGCCTTTGATTATTATCCCTAAAGAATAAATAACATTTAAGTTAATATTGTAAATTTCCACTGTTTTCGATATAAACCTTTAGATATCCCTAAAATATCATTTTTTATTGTACCTCTATCCCCCTTTAAATGTCTAGATGATTAACCTATACTTGAAAAGGTACGATTTAATTTGTTGTTATTTATATTTTAAGCTAAGATTTGTTTACTCTTAGGTTGTTTTTTTTTTGGTTTATATTCTTATCTAACTGTTTTAATTAATAAAATAAATTCTTCAGTACTTAATAATGACTCATAAGAAAATTCAGATATAATATCTAAAGAGAAAAAAAAATCTATTTAAATATAAATTTTAATCTGTTAAACAATTTGTTAAAGAAACATGGTGAATACTTATATTTTGATATAACCATTCTTTAGATTCTGAAATATATACAAGTGATTGAGTTTTAATATCATACGTATATATTACAGTTCCACGTAATGTTCTGAATCTTTAACCTGCTTTTAAAGTAATAGGTAAATGATATCCATTATAACTACCTGCTACTAAATCAACATTAAAGTTAGGTGATAGAGAATCAATAAAAGATTGTTCTAATTCAATAACTTGTTCCCACGTAAAATGCTCTTATAATATAAATAAAGTTAATTTGACTTGACTAAAACCATATTTATTAAAATATCTTATAACTTTTCTATCTGCTTTACTAAAAATAGAAAGCTGGGCTTGCAGAGCCAGCCCCTTAAAAAAAGGGAATAAATTATTATTTATTTCTTCCTCTATTCATACCGTGTTTTAGTTTTATTAGCTCGTTTAACCCTGATTCTTCTAAATGTTTTTTTATTTTCAATTAAATTTAAAGCTTTAGAAAAATCGGAAAAATCCAATTCTTTGTAACCTAAAATAGGATACTTTTTAAAAAATGGAATCATATTACTAGAAATATCTGAGAAACTACTTACAATATAATCTCCAATTTCCTTGTTTTTATTTAAGTAAAACCCACCACAATTAAAATAGTTTATTAACAATTTGAATAATTCAGCATCTCTAGAGTGTTGAGTAATTTGGAATCTTAATCACACTCTATATCCTGTTTTAGTATTTAAAGATTTAGCAATACTAATGTTAAAAGAAGCCACTTACAAAGCCGGCCACCCAAATAGGATGTGATATTTTTGTAGTATTTACTAAGGATCTTAAAGTTGGTTTTATATCTGGAAAAGAGTTAATTAATTCTTCATTTAAACCTTTATTCATAGAAGCTTTTAAACTTATAATTTAACTTAAACTATCAGGTTTTAGATGATATTTATTTTTAATAATTCTACAGCTCTTTTGAATAGTTTAAAATCTGCTTGTTTTTGAGTACTTAAAGTAAACTTATCAAAATGATCCATTAATACATTTAAATCTCTTAAATATATTTTTAAACTAATAGAATTTTCATTTTCAATTATATTACCTATTCCTCCTCAGAAACTTTGAATTTTTTTAATAATAATAAATCTTTTTTATGTAAATGAATTTCAAAAACAGCTTTTACAGCCCAACCTACCTTAACTACACTGCTTTTACTTACTACATGATAGAATGATGATTCTGCATCACAAAATCCTGTTACAAACCAAGGATCAAGTTTACTAGGAAAAGATAAATCTACATGGTGTTTTTAACAGGAGTATGGCTCATATGAAAATAAGAACAAACTCTATTATAAAGATTTATAGAACTACCCACATATTTCATGTTTAGATTTTCTATATCAAACAGATAGACACCTTTAGAATTTTTGGCGACTTTAGCTATTTGAGTACGATTATGATAAGGATCTAAAATCTCTACCTTTTTATGAGGAAGATTAAAACCCTTTTTGTGATTATTTGGTCCTATAGATTTATTTTTAATTGCTTCATTCTTAATATCTGTGTTTAAGGGATTATTTAAAATAGAGAAATTAATATAACTTAATGTTATTAATTTAGGCCAATAAATTTTAACCATAAAGAAGATCATTATAAAGGCATGTGCAGTAATGATCACATTAAATAATTGATGGTCTCCTTGTAAAACTTGCACTCCAGGTGCTGATAATTCTAATCTAATTAATACAGAAAATGCAGTACCTATCATACCAGCAAAAACTGAGAAAACTAAATAAAGAGTACCTATCTCTTTAGCATTGGTAGAAGATAGCCAAGAATTCATTGGTAAATTTAAAACAAATATTTTTGTTTTATCCTATCTTCTTTTCTGATTAGCTCTTGATTGCCAATGGAATCAATATTGTTCCTATTAGCTATTGGGACCAAAACCTTGGTTATTAAAATTTAAATTTGATAACTGATTTCAGCTTTTTAGTATTATAATAATAAATATTTATATTTTTTTTATACTTTCTTTTATTTTAAAATTCTATGCATATATAATATTTTTATTTTAAATTAATGATCTTTACCAGAATCGAACTGGTACTAGCTTCTTGAAGGGGAGCTGTACGACCTTTATACTAAAAGACCTATAGAGAATAGCGAATACTGGAATTGAACCGAATCTAACAGGTCATGAGGCTGTTGTGCTAACCGTTACACTATATCGCTTATGAAGGATACACTATCTTTGAAACAATACGAACAAAGAGACTCGAACTCTTAAGGAATTACTTCCACTCCTGCTTAAGAGGAGATTGTTTACCAATTTCAACATGTTCGTTAATAATAAATACGCTCTCTTTTACTTAAAAAAGAAAAGTGATTATTAAATTAAATTAAATTAAATTAAATTAAATTAAATTAAATTAAATTAAATTAGGTGTTAAATTTATAATTAATATATGTAAAATATTAAAGGCGTCAAGAGGAATTGAACCTCTGAAAAAAAGTATTAACAGTACTCCGCAATTACCACTCTGCCATGACACCCATCTAAAAATAGAAATATACGGTAGGCGCGATTCGAACACGCTATATATCTCCTACCCAAAAGGAGCGACGAGCCAATTTGTCATCTACCGTTAAAATTTTCAATTATAATAATAATATACTCTTTTATTTCAATTTAACATAGGATTTAATAAATAAATTACTTATATCTTATAAATTATAGTTTATTAAAATTGAACAAAATAAACAAATGATTACTATAATATTCATTATATCAATATAAAAAATAAGAATACTATACTAAATTTTTAGTTATTTTCATATTTCAACTTTATTTTAACATTTAATTAAAATTTTTAATGTTTTATTTAAAAAAATTATGAATGGATTTGTTTCAATTATAATTTATTTGTTAATTAATAATTTAAAATATTTTTAATGTAATACTTAATATTTTGATAGAAGTAGGGGGATTTTTAATTATAATTATTTTGTTTCAGTTGCTAGATCCATGAAAGTATTTTCTATTAAACCTAGTACAGGAACTATTACTAAGAACCAACTAAAGTAGAATGCTGTTGCTATTTTACCTATTTCAACATAAGGACTGTTTGGATGTTGAGAACCAATCCATATTAAAATAATAAAATCAGTAACAAATAACCAGAATGCAAATTTAATTAAAGGTCTAAATAAAGAACCTCCATTTGGTACAAGAATGTTGCTAAAAATTTAATTCAAATACAACCGGCAACCATATTAGCAAATAATCTGATACCTAGAGTTAAAGCTCTAGGTAAATAACTAGTTAATTCAATTAATAGTAATAAAGGTACTAAAGCTAAAATAGGGGGGTAATTATAAATAATTACTTATTAGAATAGAATTTGATAATCCCATCAAAGTTATCAATGAAAAACCCTAAGTAGTATCTCGAATATGCGTTACAAATTGTTAATAATATAATAAAACAAATAAGAAAAATTAAACTAGTTTTCTGGTAAACAGACATAGATCTTACGTACCATATTACAACAATTGCTGGTAAAAATCTTACTAAGAAACCTTCTAATTTAACTAAGTTAATATGGGTGAAGATTATGTTATAGCAGATTAGAATAATAAATAAAAATTGTAGTTTTTGAAAAGATTGAATTATATTTAATAAATCTAAAGCATCATTACCTGTTAAATGAAGGGTATCTTTTAGGATAGCCATGATTTAACTATTGGAAATAAAATTACTTTTTACAATATTTTCAGTTAAATTACCACTTAGATTTTTAGCTGCTATAGCTAATCCTCCTGGCAATTATTCAACCACACACACACATCAGTTTCCCTCCCGCTGTTGGTACTTTTTGAGTTAATTTGAACCCTGCAGTAGCAGTCCCAGCCATTATTAAACCGTTAGTAGCATTACCACTAGGGTTTGAAGGGACAGGTAAAGTAGGATTACCACATGAACACGGTTTATTAGAATTAGAAGCCATCCAGTGATAAAGACTGGGATCATTTGTAAGTGGGGCAATATAATCATGAGCTAATGTCATTATAAACATAAAACACATAAAAATGGTTAACAGAATTATAAATAATTCAAAGAAACTTAACCTATTAATAACTGACACTATGGATTTAGGTAAAAATTTTAAATAAGAAAAGTAACTTATTAGTAACCATGCCGAAACTAAAGACAATTTGTGTGATAAGTAAACTACTGTTCCATTAGAAATAATTCTTTCTAGTTTTACAATAGTTTGTTCGTATACCAATTCTATGTCAATTACAATTAAAAGTAAACTTATGATAGCAAAAAACGAAAAGATAGCAAACAATTTATATTTTTGAAATGACATTGTTATTTTTTTTTTATATTGAATAGGTATATTGTTCATATACATTATTATGTTAATATATTAGGGATGATTTGAAGCTTATTAAATTCATCCATATTTTAAAGGTTACTTACCAATCTATTTAAATATAAAGGGTTTTATTAGGGTAAATAAAATAAACTTAGAAATAAATAAATCAAAATGATATTTGCTTTCTCTATACTATACTTAAGCTAATCAGAATACTCAATTTTCTAGGACTAAATTTTTATCTATAT
>JABMLP010000042.1:0-96474 GCA_013176395.1 Venturia oleaginea | reverse complement strand
TCCTATTACACCAGGGTCGCCTTTTTATTCCAGAGAATGATCAACTCCGCCGAAAACTACTTGATGACGTACATACAACATTACCCTCTGCCCACCCTGGCCGCAACAAAACTCGAAAGAGTGTCGCACGGCAGTTTTACTGGCCGCGGATGAATGCAGACATTGATCAATATATTGCGGCATGCCAGGATTGCAGGAGGTCATCAGTTCCTAGGGACAAGACTCCGGGATTGCTGAAACCATTGCCAATACCTGAGAGGCCCTGGCAGCACGTTTCAATGGACTTCATGTCCCTCAACAAAAACAAGCACGGATATGACAATGTTATGGTAGTAGTGGATCGTCTAGGAAAGCGCCCTTTCTCCCTACCATGTCACAAGGAAGTGAAGGCCAAAGATGCTGCATGGCTGTACTACAAACACATCTACCGCATCTATGGGCTGCCTGATACTATTGTCAGTGATCGGGATCCGAGATTTGTGTCGCAGTTCTGGGACGAATTGAGCCTTATTCTGGGCATCCAATTGCGTAAGATTACCTAACATGCTCAACTGATGGCCAGACTGAGATCGTCAACCAGGCATTGCAACAGAAACTAAGGATCTTTGTCAATCATTACCAAGAAATTGGTCTGAGCTGTTACTGCATGGACTTCGCTGCAGCGTCGCACCTCATGAGTCTACGGGCTTATCGCCATCGGAGGTTGAAATGTGTTTTGTGCCTAGAATGCATTACGATTGGGAGGCTCGCAAGCCAATGAAAGGACAATCGTCGCTTGAGAAGCTCAATCGCGGAGAAGCACAACGTTACGCCACTCGTATGTACTAGGCATGGAACTTCGCAAAGACTCAACTCTTCAAGGCCAACAGCGGCAATCTTTGCAGGCAAACAAGAAGCGCAGGCCTGAAGACTTCGGCTTTGACGACACCACAAGCATGGGCGATATGGTGTACGTCACCAAGAGAGCCTGGAGCACTGATCGACCGTCTGACAAGTTGGATAACTCTGTGGTAGGTCCATTTCCTATCATTGGAAAAAAAGGACATAGTTGGGAGGTTCAGTTACCACAATCGTACAAGATACACAATGTTTTTCACTCTGATCGATTGAGGAAAGCGGCTACAGAGGGGCTCCCGGGTCAAATCAATACCAACGATCCAAATGATGCCTGCGAAGTGCACAGCCATGTCGAGTGGGAGGTTGAGGCCATCCTTGGAAGCCGTATTCACCGACAAAAGCTACAATACATGGTATCATGGAAAGGTTGGGACCCAGATAATACATGGTATGATTCTGAGAGCTTTAAGAACTCACCAAAGCTGCTCAGGCTCTACCACCAGGATCACCCCGAGCGAGATGGTCCGCCATTGAGGTTGACAGAATGGCAGGACGCCTATGACCAAGAGACTGAGGATCCACCGCATGAGGACGATAATGCGGCGGTCTCCAAGGGGAGAATGACGAGAATGCGCACAAGGATGAATAGGCGCTAGGCTATGGACCTTTTGCTCCTTTGAGTCCTTTCTCTCCTTCCAACTATGGGTGTTTTGTATTCTCAAATCAATGGCAGTAGGGATTCAGATTGAAGGGGCGTTTGGTATATGTTTTGCTAGCAATGTGGCCAGCCAAGTTGATTCCTCTCGGGATAACTGGGCTTTCTTTTTTTTTTTTTTTTTGGGGGGGGGGGGGGGGGTAATGTGACGGCACGGCATGGCTCCTTTGCCGTCACGTTACTTCATTGCTCGGGCGTATCGGCTTAGCCACATTGTGGCTAAGGCGCAATATCTTCGCGCCCTCGTAGTAACTCTCTCTCTACCGTAAATTCTATGGTCACACTCAGTTCTTAGAACCCTAGTTCATTCTATACATCTTATCGCTGCCGTGACACCATTTCATGTGCTATCTGCTGCGCGCCTTTACTCAACTGCCTGACCTGCTCATCAATAGAACTTGCAGAGGATCCTGGGCGCTTTTGCATCCTCTTTCGAATAAGCGTTGCCTGCGCCTCAATTTCGTGGGCGTTGCGCGGTGTATTTGCCTCCCATGCGACGGTACCTGATCGTGGTGGAGTCGGCGTACGTAGCCTCACATCAAGCTTCGATAACACTGCATCTGGGTTGTGTGGGACTAGCCCAGCTGCTCTAAACCCTGCGCAGATATTCTCCCTTGAAGATGCCTTGTCGTAGGCTGCTTTGAATGCTGGTAGGAAGTCTTCTTTTGATATATGGTAGGTATGGTTGCGTGCCAAGGCCGAGATCTCATCGCTGTACCTACGTTTCAATGGCGAGAAGCAGGCAACGTCAAGAGGCTGTAACAGGTGCGACGAGTGTGGAGGCATACAGAGAGTAATAATCTTCCTCTCTCTACATAGATCCTGGAAAATCGACCGAGCAATGGCTCTCATGGCCGTCGATAATAAGTAGTCTGTATACTCCAATTGGTTTCGTATACGTGTCGAAGTGTTCAAGCCAGGCAAGCGCTAGGTTATTGTTCGTCCAGCCATTGGGGCTAACTTCAATAATCCAGTCGCGAGGGATGCCTTCGAACCAAGTAGAGATGAGGACCTTGCCCGCAAAGATAAGGAAGGGTGGGATCGCCTTCCCTGTTGAACGGACGCCTGTTATCAGGGTAACCCACTCACGATCGCCTGGCTGTAGTTTTTTCTGCTTGCCAGGTTTCTCTGAGCCTGTAACGACTAGCTGAGACGATATCTTGCCTATTAAGAAGCCAGATTCATCAAAATTGTAGGTATCCTCGTCTATGATACCGCACTCTGCCTTTATCCTCTGAACAAGTGTGAACCAGGGTATAATAACCGCCGGGTCTTCGCAGGCAGCTCGCTGGCGATTGTATGGACGGCTCCATTGGGTGGTAAGCTCTGGCGTACGCTTACCAAGTTGTTAACCCAGTTCTTGCCAACATGTTTCCCACCCCGCTCTCTTAGTAGTTTATTAGCCATATCTTGTACGTAGGCCTTCGACGGCGGTAGGCCGCGTAAGCTTTCGTTAAAGATACGCTTTATAACCACCTCTTCTTCTAGCTTTGTCAATCGCTTCGAGTTCGGCTCGCATTCGCGTCGAGGGCGCTGTCCGGCGCGTCGGCGTTGTACTGTTGTTCGAGGTACGCTATATATTACTGCAGGGCGTCTTTCGCTTTGGATTTGCTTTGAATTGATATCTGAGATAGCAAGGAATATATCTCCTTCTTTATAGATCTTCTGCTTTTCGTGTTGTTGAGGCATTACGCGACGTTGTTACGAAGGCGGTATACGTTTGTGAGGTGGCCCACTCGCTTGGATGGCCCACTCGCTTGTGAAGTACGTAATTCCTATTTAAGTCCGTAAATCGCGACAATACTATTGTTCCTAGGTAAAACAAAATCTAATAGACTTAATACTTGCCCTATCTCCGGTTCTCTATAGGTATTACTAAGAACACGTTGAATTAGTTCAACTTCGTTGCTTATTATGTTCGTTATGAATTAAATTGGTAGAGAGCGACAAAGGAAACTACACTTGGCCACCATGAAGAACCAGAAACTCTATTTAGGCATAGGTGTCTACTGTTCGTAACTGCTATTTAATAGACGATTGCTGATCAAACTAAAGATTTTATTGACCAGGCTTTCAGATCTCGTCCAAGAATCTACCGTCGACTAACTGGAAAAGATGGGGCGGATTCAGTTCAACTGAAATTCTAATACTTAACTCAATGAGTCTATCCCGCTAATGCCATAGACAACTCTTCAATCTACCAGCTCAATTCAAATCCCCAAACCCAGCTTTGTTGAAACACTTTCGCATTCCAACTCCTAACCCAACTCCAGTGCTTTAACATACTCCATGTCATCTACTTACCCCTTCACCTCAGCCCAAGAGCCCGCAATACCAACTCTTCTACGAAATCAGTTTTATTTCAACACCTGACCCCAACAGCTCCATGTTGTTGGAACGGGTGGTGAAAAGGGTGCTTAGAATGATCTGTAGGGTAAATTGTGAGAATGAGCTGTTAGGATGAGCTGTTAAAATAAGCTGTTGGGGTGAGCAAACACCAGGAATTCATTGTGAATCTCAATATCGTTCGCAATACCAGTGAAGAACACCAACCAAATCGGGAAAAAGGAATGAATTTTCAAACAAACATGCATTACCTGCTTACATACCCACATCCTTCTCCATGGGCATCAGCCCACAACCATCCGCAATCCACGCAAGGAGATTCAAGAAGCCATAAAACATCATAGGAATAACACCAAAGAACAGATTCCCCAACTTCCCTCGTCTCAGGATAGTCTCTGCCAGCTCGCCCGTAGTTATACTTGGAGCGTCCGCTGACTCGAACGGTCCCACGAGTCGGTAAAAAGTGACAAAGCTGGCTCCGAAGCAGTATGTAAGCAATACCCTCCATCCATGCTTCTGCCATAGCTCCATGATGCCAGGAGCACCTCCGAAGTCCCTTGCTAGAGTGCTCATATATGCCGAATGATCGACGCCATACTTTATCCTGGCTCCTTTGCCTGCAAGAAGATGATAATGTGGAGGATCCATCGGCATCTGCATCTTGCCGGTAACGAGAGCAGTCCACCACATGGCTTGTTGTTCTGCAATTGGTGGTATGGCTCCGACACCTGGGCGGACGAATCCAATGTACGCTATTGAGGGATTGGAGGTGGAGACTATGTTGCGGATGTTTGTTTGGTCTGCCGTGGGGTAAGAAGGATCGAGACAGGAGAAGGTTTGTTTGTAGCTGTGTCATTTGTTAGCAGTAGGATATGAAGCGAAACGATAGACGTACCCCGTGCAATAGATCACGGTGTTGGGTCGCACGGTTTTGTCCTTTATCCTCACCCAATCCTTCCTCTCAGGTCTCGGTTGGAAGTAGACGCGTCCAGATTTGTCGATTGAAGTGGGAAAGGTGCACGTATCCACCCATTTCTCTGATTTCGCGTCCTCGGGAAGGTCAATGTACCTATTCCCGATTGCATCCAAGAACGCGTTCGACTCTTTATAAGGCCGATTGAGGTAAGGCATAGCCTTGCTGCTCTTATTCAAGAATACATATGCCCTCCCCAATTTCTCCTTTGGCAAAGCACCAACATGCTGGTTCATTCCTGCTTGTGTGCCAGTCAAGAACCACAGCACGCGTTTGATTACAAAGTCTGAGACGAACCATCGCATGCGACTAGCAGCAATGGAGCGGTGGACGTACGCAGTTTCGAACAGATTCGTGATGAGGCCGTCGATGGGGAGGCCACCTTTGAATGTTTTGCCGAAGACTTGAAAGCGGGAGAGGGCTTTTGGGAAGGAGAGGAAACCGGTTCGGAAGCACATTGTGCAGGAGGCGGCGTTGGCTTTCATGGATTCATAGGCAATGTCTGTGTCACTCATCAGCTTCAACTCAGAATGGGGTGGGGAGCAGAGTTGACTGTACCCATTGCAGTCTCTCCACAGCCCATAATTAGGACATCCCGGCCTGCCAATTGTGACCTGTGCTTATATTGCGACGAGTGGAAGACCTCGCCATTGATGTTCTCGATTCCTGGTATTGAGGGGATGGCTGGCTCTACGTGGAGCCCCGTACACATAGCGATATGCGAGCAGTCAAATGTATCCTCGTTGCCATTCTTGTCTGAGTATTTCACCCAATGCTTCCATTGTGACCTTGTCTCTCCATCCTGGACAAAGGGCGAGACCTTCACCACTCGATGTCCCAGTTTGATGTGTTGTCCGAGGTCGAATCGGTCGATGTAGGATTGCAGATAGGCAACATATTGGGGCAGGGAGACGTGATCGTGTTGTTCGAGCGGGAATCGATGGTCCGAGAAGGCAGTCAACTGCTTGGAGGAAACGAGTTCGGCGTTGTCGTAGGCGCGATATCTGAATGTGCCGCCAATCTCATCCTCTCTGCGTCGCATTAGCTCAGTCCAATGCCTATGGTCGACAAAACTCACGCTTCAAAGAGGCAGGCCTCGATCGGGTGCTCCTTGGTGGAAGACTCCAGCAGCGTCTTTAGTGTAGTCAACCCCCCCGGCCTTCATGTTGCTATCAGTATGGTTCCACAGGTATTGAAGTAAGGGTGGCTTTGTACCCAGCACCAATGACGGCGACTCTGATTACATCCATAGCGCTGGTTGAAGGAGGACTTAGTATGGTGGCCGATCTGACCATTAGATTTCTCCTGACTCTTGACGACTACAACAACAACAACAACAGAGCTACTACGAGAAAGAGAGATGGAAATTTTACCATGGCAGTTAAATCAATCCAAGAGCATAGAATACCGTGGTATCGCGAGACACAGGATCCCCTTGGCACCGTCATTGATTGGAGTTTCGTGCCCACCTCCATTGGTGCATGGTCAATCATCCTTGCCTCGACGTATTTCGCATTCATGCCATCTACATCCTGCTTTGCCATACCGATTTGTCATCATTAGATTCCTCTCTTCATCTTGAACCTTTTAACAAGCAATTGGTCAAATTACGACACCATGTGCGCCCTTCCTTCCGCTCAACCTTTTCACCTCCTCAAATAATCTGGCAACTTCATCTCAACAACCGGAACCACCGAAATGGAGCCGCGAGCCAAGATCAGGGTTGCTGTCGTGGGTTCCGGCATGGCTGGCCTGGTTACTGCCTATCTTCTTCACAGGGATGCAAAGCAACACTATCAGGTCACCGTCTACGAACAGGTTACATGACTATTGATCGACGGCACGACTCAGTTCTGACAGATCATAGGGCGATCAACTCTCACTCGACAGCTCTTCGCTTTCCATCACCGACTCGTCTGGTCGAAATGTTGACAGAATCGATCTTCCAATGCGCGCTTTTGCTGGTGGTTTCTACAACCATCTGAAAGCCATGTACGACTATCTGGGAGTGGAGTATCATGAGCAGCCATTTCTCTTCACTTTCTCGGGCGCCTCTTCGAAATCGAGAAAGGAACCATATTTCATTCATGCATCGAATCTCCACCACTTCCCCCCGTTACGGCCGAAAGGAACTGCATTCGTTGAACACGTGTCTCGCGTTTGCTACTTACTTGTCTGCTACGTGTGGTACACGTTATGCTGCTTTTTCGTTCCTCCTATATTGAATGCGAAGACGGAAAGATCAGAGTCGTATGCTGACTATCTCCAACGAATTCGACTGCCGCGGCACTTTGTGGACCAACTTCTCGTCCCGCTAATGTCCTCAGTCACGACGTGTCCGCACGACTCACTACTGCAGTTTCCGGCTGTCGACCTGGTGGATTACAAGAAGAAAACCCACGGAGCTCATCATTTCACGGTTTCCAATGGCGTGCATGCGGTACAAGAAAAGCTGTCTCGGGGTCTTGATACGCGGTTATCCACCTCAGTTCTGAGTGTCGAGCCGACGGAATTGGGAATCAATGTTACATCGCAAAGTAATGGATACTCGACTATGGCGGTAGACACGTTCGATCGAGTTGTTCTTGCTGTGCCACCAAATGTGGTCGGAAAGGTATTCTCACCCTTGAAGGAACTGATGTCCCGCATCCCAACGATACAAGTGGAGAGCGTGGTTCATCAGGCCAGTGCGAAGATGGACCTGAGCTCATCGCAAACCCCAGCAAAGATCGGCATGGCCAGTCCGCACAGTTTAATTGGACAACCACAACTCATAGAATTAAGAACATCCATAGATGGAACGACACGAACAGAATCAGCACATCTACAACCATCGGGAGTCACGGTCACGACTTGTCCGCTCGCATCTGTGCCGTCAGCAGAGGTTATTCAGGCTGTCCCCTTCACGAGAGTCCTAAGAACGCCCGAGAGCAGAGACATCGTTAACGCGATCTTTGATCAGAGTTCGAGAGAGAAAGGCTGGAGAAATGGAGATGATGAGATTTGGCTCGCAGGCGGCTGGTGCTGGGATGGACTTGTTTTACTGGAAGGATGCGAAGTCTCGGCCATGAGAATTGCCGATACCTTTGGCGTGGAAGTGCCATGGAGAATCGAGCAATGTTAAAGCTGTCCTGCCATGTGAGGGCGAGAGTTTGACTTATGATTCTGTTGTAATTATGGGACGAGCTCATGTCTGAAGCAGAGCGTAGATACCTATTCAATTCATTGGCATTCGATTTTAAATGTCGCAAGAAGCCTGAATACCTATTTCCTTGCTCCCTGATCCTTGAACAGTCTGAAATATCTTGCCTTGGCTTGGTTATTGTCTCATAGCACTAACTCAGGAAATCGTGCGCATTCTTATCGAAGTATGAACATTTTAGACCGGCCAATGCTCAATCCAGCTAGCGCGTTGAACGACGAACCTGGACCGCGACTTTCCTGCTGCCTTCATCAACAACTCCTCTTTCTCAACCTCAAAAATTCCGACATGCTCTGACTCGTCCATCATTTGTTTTTTTTGTGTGTGTGTGTTCCAAGTCTCCTTTCTCTCTCTCTCCCTCCCTGCCAAAAAACCCCAAAATGCCACCACCAACCACAATCTTCATCAAACTCTTCCTCATCGCTCTCTCGTTTCTCTTCACAATATTGTATCTCGAAATGGACTTTTCATCATGTTCTTACGAGCTTTTTAAAGCGTTATCGATTGCTTTTGCTGCCAGTTTGGTAACGAGATATGGCGGGAAATACATCTTCTCGGATATGAGTGAGAAGAAAAGTGACGCGTTGTATGGACTTGAACATGGACGATTGAATTTGGAGATGCCGGTGAAGAGTATGTGGATTAATATGGGGTTTTGGAAGGTATGTGACTTGCATGTTCGTATCTTACTTCTTGTTGTCTTGCCATTTGTTCTTTGCCGAGCCCGACCAGCTTTTGAAATCCTTCACCCAAACTTTCGTCAAAAATTGCTGATATCTTCAATCCCATACTGCAACACCCCTTGCAATATCAAATTCCTGACCACGTTCACAGGATACAAAAGATTTCCCAACAGCCTGCTCAAATCTCCTACACGAAGTCCTCAAAACAGCAAATATCCCACCACTTTCCCAGATCCGCCTTCTCGATCTCGGATTCGGCTGCGGAGATCAAACTCTCGAATTGCTGACACTCGGAACAAAGCGTGGATATGGACATCGTCACCCAATTCTTAATGCGACTCCCGAGAAACAGAAACCGTTGATCGAGAACTATACCGGGATCACATTGAACGAAACACAATATCACTATGCGAAGACACGACTGCCCAACTCCGAAACAGTCTTATCACGTGCAGAATTATTTCAAGACGACGCTGCCAATCCGGGATCTTGGGATCATCCGAATCTACTAGCACGAACAACAGCAATGAAAACCTCGGACTTCGTGGAAAAAGACAAGGAGGGGGTACCAAAAAACTGGGTCCTAGCACTCGACACACTTTACCACTTCTCCCCTTCCCGTCTTCCAATCTTGACCTACGCACATAACGACCTCACAGCCTCAGTGATGACATTTGATCTTGTTCTCTCCGACAAAGCGACTCTGCTCCAACGCATCATTCTCTCCCTCTTGGCCAAACTGATGGGCTGTCCTATGAATACCTTTATGAGGGAGAGGGAGTATAGACGTATGCTTCGAGAAGCGGGGTACATGCTGGGAAATGTGGAGATGAGGGATGTCTCCGAACATTGCTTTACGCCGCTCGCTGAGTTTTTGGAGAGGAGGGGGGAAGAATTGAAGGGGATTAGTTGGGGACTGGGGAAATTTGGGGCGGCGAAGTGGATGTTTGGGTGGTGGGGACGGAGTGGGGTTGTTAGGGGGATGATTATTGTGGCGAGGCGATGAACTGGATGGATCGTGTATGTATGGGGGTTTCAAGTTTTATATCCATAGTCTGGCTAGCCGAACAGCCGCGTTAACAAGGCTGGTTGATTAACTTCACCTTTCCAAAGACGAGGTCTCTACAGAGAAAACAGATACAAGCGTGCTTTGAGTTGCCTTATTCATTCTTCATCCTTTCACCTCACTCCGAGTCAGGGCCGAACACGTTCCAGATCCCCCAACTCGCCCAGCAACAAATAACATCCCAACCCACAGAGCTAACAGCAGGATGGCTATACAACGCACTTCTTATCCCTGTCCACCCATTTTCACCAACAGCAGCATAAGTACTCCACCCGAACAACACCACACTGGCTATTATGATAGTGGTATACAATTTCTCCTTGACTCTCCCAATACTCTCAAGGATTCCCCTTGCAAATGAGAAATCGGAGGCGAAGTACGCGAGAAGCGGTGGTACAAGAAGCAAGAGGTGCGGGATAAGCAGCGTTGGCATGAACTGAGGTGTTCCCAGTAAGGTTGGAAGAACGGCTGCGCTGCCGAGACCGGGGAGGATTAGGAATTGGAGGCAGAAGAAGGAGGTGAGGCTGTCGCCGTCTTGTTTCTTCGAGACTTCATTTATGGCAGGTTCGGAGGTACTTGAGTCTTGTTTTGGGACTTTGTCTCTTGGGTCGGTTGTCGAGGCGGTGTCGAATCCGCACTCGCTGGCGCTTGTGGAAGACGTCGAGGTTGGTGGTGAGACGAGTATGGCAAGGAAGAATAGATTCGTCGCAAAGCTTATTGCCACGATCTGTCCTAGCAGCATGAATTTGTATGGCGAGGGAATTTTTTGGCGATATCCTATTAGGAATTACATCAGCTTTGAGCTCAAACTTTCACCAGTTCGTCAATTGATTCTAATGCCCTCGCTGCACACTTTTCTTGATGATTGATGATCAAAGTGGGAAGGAGTGACAATTTGGACGATAAGAAAGAAAAGCAGAATGTATACCTTCAACACCAACCCAAAAACTCCAAAACGTAGTCCACGAAAAAATCTGCTGCGTCCACCACCACCGCCCCTTCGTCGCCATCGCAATCCCCCATGCTTCCTTGAATAACTTACTATCCCTCAACCAACTCCCCAAGTCGATATTCCCTACCCCTGAAATGCCCTCAAACCTCCTCGCAGCCTGAATAAAAGCCCAATCGGAATAGGACCGTGCAAAGAACGAAAACATGTAAAACCACGTGACGCCCAGACTTCCTATTGCTAGGAGAGAAAATAAAGTGATTATATCCTTCCTCTCACTTGCTCTTTTCGCATTCTCGAAGTTTGATTTTGTGGTTTGAGCGTGCCGTGCGGCGATGGAATTTACGATTGAGATTGTGAGGGCAGCGGCGAGGGCGAGGTAAGAGGCTAGGATCGCTATCGGGCGGGCATTGTCGGTTTCGACGCCCATTTTGGTTTTGGGATGTGAGATGGAATCGTTGTTGTGGAGAGATGATGGGTTGAAGTTGAGATGAGACGGGAAGTCGATCTAGCCGCATGGAGAAGGTCGGGTTGGAGGCGGCTGATCTTCGTCGCGTCTTCAGGACTTTATAACAACAACATCAACGACATCAATATCAACATCAAGCATCGATACACTTCCTTCAGCAGAAACCACTGCCTCTTCTATATGCTGGGGGCTTTTCTTCGGTATCGAACTGCCCGGTTGACAATGAGCTAACACTCTTTGCCACGTAGATCAAGACGCGTTGTTGTTCCTGCGGACCAGCTTATCATATATCTGTTTCCAATGTGACGGCTCAAGCTGAAAAAAGGAGAAGCTAATCCAGTGCGCACGCAACATCTTCCCTAAGCAACATGTTCATATCAATAACATGTTCTTTAGAAACCAGATCCTACTACCCACGCAAACCAGGAGTATCTAAATAATATCATACGGCGCCAAACCGATTCTATCGCTAAGAGTTCAAATAAGAGCAACAGCCGGACATATCAATGCGTTACGCGTACATATTCGATCATTTTGTCCCTCTTTTTCGATTTCCCCGGCGTAACCGTCGACGTCGAAGAGACAGTCGTACTTCTATCGGGGCCACTAGAAGCACTAGCCGTGGCATCAAGTTCAGGCGGAAGGGGCCGAGGTGGCATAGCTCGCGAAGCTTCCCCAATTTCCATCATTCAGTGGCAGCTTGGAATGTTCCGATGGCGTCGTCTGGGCATCAACACCAGCGTATATACTACCCAAAATGACCTTCTGAAAGTTGCCGTTTGCGGGCTCCCAATCAAAGACATTGCTACAAAAACGAGTCAGTACCTTACTTGCAACGAAAGAGAAAGTATCGGCGACTTCAGGAAAGTTTGGGAACTTCTCAGTTTGGAGTTTATAATCATCAGTCATGAACAAGATATTGAGCTGATTGTCGGCGGATCTTACATGAATCAACATCTCCGGTCGTCTCGTGAGTTGCTGATGCTCTTTCTTCCAGCCACGATTTGACTTTCATGCCATCTTTACGATTGGCAGCATCAAGGTCCACAAGTAATTTTACCTTTATAATAGCTACATTAATTCAGTGTCCCTCGCAGTTTTGCCACACCGAAATAAATTAGGATAAATATTGATGTACCTCCGGCGATCCTCTTCTTGGAAACTGCCAGAAATTCATCGATGTCGATCTAGAGCAATAGGGCCCCAGGTATAAATAACGGTCATTTCGATTTCTTTATACCAGGGACGGAACTGAATTGATCAAGCCACTATGCTTCTTCACTTTATCAACTCACTTTCGTCAATGAATATTTCATGTCATTTTGCTACAGCCTTTCGCCACTACTCAATTGACTGGGTTGCTGCGTGATTTTCCTGGTCCTGGGCGAGAAGAAGAATCGTGTACGGGGCGAGGGACTTACAACTTCTCTATCGATAGGATCTTACACAAGCTACACCCCTCGGACCAACATCGCACTTTCCATTCGTGGCGCAGACGAGCCCGGGTGCATATTCTTTTCAAGTCCGACAGATGCCGTATTCAAGGAGGTATGGTGTTAGCAATGACAACTGCGTGAACATTGGGACATGTTCGTTAACGCGATTTTAATGCAATTAGCAGAGGTTTCTTGGCTAACATGTCGAATGCAGGGTTGAGTTCGTATTTTAAATGCCGATGGTAGGGTTTTTCAATTCTTTTAAAAAAAAAGATTCAAAACTAAATGCTACCAGCATCGGCATTAAGGATTCTAACCAATTAGCGAAGAGAATTCTCATTAATGAGAGAATTTGTCTCAATTCTTGTCGCAGAAAAACCTTCTAGGCAGGATCTAAGAACATATTCAAATCGCGATCACGTCTGTATTCAATGCATCGGGCTGGAAATGTGCTGCCAAGATTCTGCTGGCTGCATTGAAATTGAGTTCACGAACACAACCTTGAGTTGACGTGGCAGTTTTCGTCTGACAAAACTTCGGACATGCTCCGGTCTTTGGGTTGTCGCATTTCGCACTCGTCGAGCAGGAGAGCTCGGATGCACATTCCTTTGCCTTGGACTGTGGCCAATAGATACCTCCCTCGAAGGATAATTGGTGGATCAAACGGTATCGGTGTCTCCGTTGATCTTGGTAATGTAGAAGTTGGAGGACCCGGAACACATGTTTGACAAAACGTCGCGCATGCTTTCCTAGATAGCATAGGACAGTCTTCCCTGGTGCGGCAGAGAAGGCCTGAAGCATGTTGTTTATCATTGTGTTTGGTGAAGCAGATATTGCCTTCTTCCAAGTATGATAGGTCTCTTCCTAAGGCTGTGCTCAAGCGTGGTGATTCCAACATAGTTATTCAGGCCAAATTTTGTTCGTACGATGGATAGTGTCGTAATTCCTTTGGAAATAAGAGGAGGTGAGGTTCTGCGCTGACAGTAGGAGAATACCATAAACTAAGGTACAAAACACCTTAAAAAAGAGATGGGTCCCTGTGTGAGTTGGCGGTGACAAAAATGGGATAAAAGATCGAGGCTGTGCTAAATGGCAAAGGAGTGCAAGTACATATATATACACTGCTACACGCAGATACTTCCACAATCAGCTCCTCCATTTCGGGGATCACACTTATCCCTCGGATCATCAACACAGATCTTATTGTTTTCTTTGCACCTGATTCCAGCAAAGCCGCCGCAGAAGACTGGCCTGGTCATATATTAGTTTGGTATTATCAGTCAATACATACGCAAAACCTACTTGACGCAAATTCCGGGCCCATCGCAAGCCAAACCACAAGTTCCTTTAGGACGGCGTGGATTATCCACACAGACTTCGTCCTTTCGACATGATTCTTCGCCTGGGCGCAGAGCAATGAACCCGCAGGCTCTCTCATACTTGTCAAATAAACTCATTTCATTCTATCCTCATTTGTACTAGCTCGAATGCGAGTCTCAATTGTATAAATACGCGGATAGCCCACACATCAATTCAGACTTCAGTCTGCTTCATCTATCTTTTGACAGGTTATGAGCCCGGGCTTTGCGCTATCGCTGTGCCCACCATACAAATTACCTTCTACTACGTAGCAGACCGCAAGGACTTTGCTTGGCTCCGCGCCGTTGGCATTATTATCGGACATCTGGCCGAGTTACATGGAAACCCCTTTGGAGTTGAAGTGATACAGCCAATCACAGCTCTCTATACTTTGGATCAACATTTTCCCGTCTATTGAAGGCTTAGGATTTTCATCAAAACAAAACTATCTCCACAAGTATGATTGAGAGCTAACCATTCTGCAGCCTCACCACCACGATCAATGACTCTTGAGACCAATACGAGGCCTGCAGCTGAACTACCTTGCGTCGAGACCTACCAACGATCCTTAATTGACGCCTAAAAACCGCTCCTGCAACTGCACGACCCGTTTTACGACTCTATTATCGCACTTTAGTCGCCTCAACGTCAGAGACTTCACCATCATGCCCTTCCTATTGCTCAAAAGAGATCCTCATTGATTGCCGTGGCTCCCAAAAGACCTTCATTTTGGCTGTACAAACAACAGTGACAATTTCAAACCTCTGGCCGTACACATTTCTGTCGGTAACAAACAAAAAGACCTTTATTCTGGCTGTACAAACTACAGTAACAATTTCAAACCTCTGGCCGTACACATTTCTGTCGGTAACAAACAAAAAGACCTTTACTCTGGCTGTACAAACTACAGTAACAATCTCAAACCTCTGGCCGTACACATCACTGTCGGTAACACATCTAAACTTCCTGCTTCGGTAACCATCTCAATTATGTCTGAAGGCGGTTCTTTCAGAATCAAAGACATCCCGATGCTCGAAGATCGGTACTCTGTCACCCAGTGGATCAAGTTAGTAAATACATATTTGCTACACAACAACTGGAGATCCCTCGTCAAACATCCTTCGGCGCCAGCCAGCACTGCGGCCGCGGCTGTACCATTTGAACCAACTCTCAAGAGATTGCACTCTCTGGTATCTGTACTCGCCTCGGCATAGAAGCAGAATCATGGGTTGTAGATGAGGACAAGTACGACACCGTTCAGAAGTTAACAAATGAACTTCTCCGATTGAAGCCTCAAGGAGCTGGAACCTTCTCGCAACTGTGTAGAGAATGGAAGGACATCTCGTACACCAACTTTACAGATCTTGCTGCCTACACGGCTGAATTCAGGCGACTTCTTCGCGCTTTTAAAGAACTAGACTCCGGCATTGAGCTGCCAGGACCATTCATCGTCCAACATTATCTCGGAAACCTTGGCCCTGCCTTCACCACATCCATCAGCTCGTTCAATCAGACTGCCGCTATCCTCAAGGTTGGTGACAATGAGCCAATCTCTTTCGATGAGACTGTTGCCCGCGCCAGAAATGAAGAAAAGACTCACTCTGCCCAAGAAAATATCGCAATGTTCGCACCAGCACTGGCTGCTCCTCTCACCATGATTGAGAACGGAATCTACGCAAAGGAAGTCATCGGAGACACTGCTAAAGTGCACGCAAAGTATTGTACTTCCTGCAACAAGCTGTTCCACATCAAGGGCGAGAACAAGTGCTTCATCCGCAGACCTCAAGATCAGAATCATCGGAATCATCAGAACTATAACAACAAGCGCCCCAGGGCCGGCACTTCAGCTGCCAAAGAAGCCTCTACCAAGAATGAAGTCCCTTCGCTCGTGGCTCGCTCAATAAAGCCTCCTCCTTCGGACTCGTTTGCATGGGAGGGACTACTGAAGCAGTGGCTACTTGATAGCGCTTGTTGGAGACACCTTACCTGGGATCGAGATGCATTCATCAAATACACACCTCTCTCGCCCCTCGAACAGCGTCAGTTCAATGGTCTTTCTGGATCTACCGCCAAAGTCATCGGTACCGGAACCGTTCGCCTCTGGGTAACTACTACGAGTGGTTCTACAAGACCTATCGACTTCACGGGCGTCGAACATTGCCCTGAAGCCGGCGTTAATCTACTCAGTTTCGACCAACTCCTCAACAAAGGGCGCATCAATGGCGTCTTCCCTCTCCATCTTCGTCGAGACCCAGTCTCCTTTGCCGCTGTTAATGCATACACCTTGCAACTTTGGCATGAAAGATTAGCACACATCAGCCCTCCAAGGGTTCGTGCGCTAGAGAAAATGGTCACCGGAATGGACCTCTCAAAGCCAGTAAATCGAGACCCACCATGAGAGGCATGTATGCGTGGTAAGATGAAGCGGGCTTCGCACACAGGACATCTTCTTCGCGGGAGATTCAAACTCGATATCATCCATTGGGACGTAACTGGTCCCTACCCAACACGGGGCTTCCGCGGAGAGCTATATGTAGTCTCATTCATCGACGACTTCACCGGCTACTCGGAGGTTCACTTCATCAAGCACGAAAACGAAGACTTCCCGCTATTCCAGAAATTCAAGCTCACCCATGAGACCGCTACCCTCCGGATTCACTACTACCACACTGACAACGGTGGAGAGTACGTTGACAAGGAGAGCGAGGCTACCTTAGCTACCCAGGGCATCACACATCATCGCACAACTCCCTACAATCCTGAGCAGAACCCAAAAGCCAAGCGCTTTAATGGAGTTATCATGGCTATGGCCAACCCCTCATTCATCGCCTCAAGACTTCCAGCGAAGTACTGGCCTTTGGCCTACGCTCATGCGAACTACGTTCACGTGAGGATGATGCATCCCAGCGGTTCAATGACTATCTACGAGGCATGGTATGGAATGGCACCGACCTTTGAGAACTTCATCATCTTTGGCAGCGGGGGTTGGGCCATTACAAAGAAGTCCAAGGGTTTCAAAGATCGCTCATTCTACGGCACGTTTGTGGGCTTCGAAGGTAATAGTATCTACAAGATTCTGACACCAACTGGAGCCCTCATTCGTACAGTAACCTTTAAAGCCGACGAGTCAAAGAAGCGCAAGCGCCATTGCTATCACCCTTCTTCTGACGGCATTGCGAAGTCACTAATCTCGCGCTCTCCGTCACTTCAACGCGTTGAACCTCCCATCAATGATGAAGATGAGGCCTCCAACCACTCCGATTCATCAGGACTCTCTGACCCTCCATCAGTAATGGGGTCAGAGCCACCGCGAGACACTCATTCTCTTGCGACAAGAACACGCCGCCCCAATCTTCCAAGTCAACGCGCTCGTGAGGCCGCTGGCTTGAACTCATTCATATCATTACACGGAGTTGACAAAGCTATAGAGATTACGAAGCTCATGGCTGAATACAAGCCTACCCACGATCGCGCTCCCATTACCCTCACTCGAACTGAAGCCACGCTGGCCTTTCACGCGAACGTCGCAAAAGCCTCTGCTTACTACCTTCTCTCATTCTTAAGCCTAGCAGCTTCACCTGAACCCTTCGAACCTACAACCTATAATCAAGCCATCACCTCACCTCACGCCCCTCAGTGGCTCAAGGCCATGAACGATGAGATGCGCTCAATGGATGAGAATAAAGTCTGGACACTCACGAAGCTCCCAGCAGGCGTGAAGCCACTGACGGGTAAGTGGGTGTTTAAACTAAAGCGCGGCACCGATGGCGCTATTCTACGATTCAAGGCCAGATTTATGGTAAGAGGTTTCGAGCAACAATACGGCATTGACTTCCACGATACCTTCGCTTCTGTGGTGGAGCCGATGACATACAAAGCTCTGTTTGCAATCGCTGCCTCCCTCGATTGGGAGATCGAGCAGATGGACGTCAAGACCGCGTTACTCTACGGCAAAATTGATGAACGTATCTAGGTCTGTCAACCGCGTGGTTTCGAAATCGGTCATGACTATTGCCTACTCAATCGAGCGCTGTATGGTCTCAAACAAGCCCCGAGGGTTTGGTATGATACCTTCTCCGCCTTCCTCGTCTCCCTTGGCTTCTCGATGCTGGATAGCGACTTTAGTGTGTTCCACAAAGGGCAGCTGTTCGTAGCTATCTATTTTGACGATCTTCTGCTCATCGGTCCCGACATGCGACAGATTAATCTCCTGAAAAAGGCCTTAAATAAGCGTTTTCAGATGACTGATCTAGGGCCGGCAAAGTTCTATCTCGGAATGTTGCTTCACAGAGATCGCCAGAATCGCTCAATCTCCATCAATCAAACTGCATACATCACGAAGATTCTCGAGGATCACGGCTTCACCGACTGTCACTCTAAACCCATCCCAATCAACCCATCTGCGAAGCCAGAACCTGCGGAGGAAGGTTACCTTGCTGACCCTTACTTCAAAACCAGATATCAGTCTGCCGTCGGGTCACTGATGTATGCAATGCTAGGCACACGGCCAGATATCGCCTTTGCAGTCTCCCTCGTCAGTCGCTATGCAGCCAACCCGAACGCAGTACACTGGGCCCTCGTCGAGGATATCTTTCGTTACCTCAAGGGCACTCTCTCTGCATCACTCGTCTATCAGGGCGAACTCGAAAACCTCGTCGGATTCACTGACTCTGACTGGGCCGGTGACGTCGGTACAAGAAGATCAACCTCCGGATACCTTTTCAATATCGGCAGTGCAGCAATTAGCTGGCAATCCAAGAGACAAGCCACGGTATCACTCTCTACTTGCGAAGCCGAATACATTGGTCAGACGAATGCAGCGAAAGAAGCCATCTGGCTGCAGCGATTGCTTCACGAGATCAACCCTGAATTTGGTCCATCCATTACAGTCATTTACGCCGATAACAAAGGAGCTATTGCCCTCGCAAAGAACCCTCAATCTCACGGCCGAAACAAAGCCATGGACCTCAAAGAACACTGGATCCGCGAGAAGGTTGCCAATGGTTCAATTATCCTCAAATATGTACGCACTGCAAGGATGGTTGCTGACGGCCTCACCAAAGGGCTACCGAAGCCTACTTTTGAGCTGTTCAGGGCTGCACTTGGAATCGTAATTGACGCGATACCTTGGCCCTCATTCTGAGTCGATTGGCGACGCTTCCTCAGCTGTACGTCGTCTCAATGCGGTTAGCCTACTGGCGGTCTCTCTCTCTGCCCCTTTGGCACCTCCTCCTCCCTCTGGGATGTTTTTTGTGTACTCACTTCATTTACACAATTTTGGTCTGCTTCAAGCAGGGGGGCTGTCAAATAAACTCATTTCATTCTATCCTCATTTGTACTAGCTCGAATGCGAGTCTCAATTGTATAAATACGCGGATAGCCCACACATCAATTCAGACTTCAGTCTGCTTCATCTATCTTTTGACAATACTTGGGTGGCGTTGGTTCTTGAATTGCTATCTTGGCACAGATGCCAGGACCGTCGTAAGCTAAAGCTCCAGAGGTTTCTGGCTTATCGACGCATAGCTCGTCTGCTTTGCATGGCTGTTCTTTTCGACGGCCGCCGTAGATGGTTGGTGCCCTTTCCGGTTGTGACGTATTTGTTAAGGTCGGCGATGCTCTTTTAGCGGGATAATTCTATAATTGGGACATCAGCACCATGGCCGGTCCATCGGATGGCGAGCAGAATGATTTTCCGCCATAAAATCTCCGAGGGCCGTCGTTGGATAGGCAGTGATGATGGCAGAGCTAGTTGCAAGCCTCATTTGGTCGGCAACGGTTGTCTGCTGAACGCCCACTGTATTGAAAGGATTCGCTCACCTTCTTCACGCAGATACCTGGTCTGTCGCAAGCCATACCACAGCTTCCAGCAGGTCGGCTTGGGTCATCTATACATTTTTCGTCGCTTTCACAGTTGTAGACGCCTCCAACCATGCGTACGCCACAGCCTCGTCGTTGGGCAGTTGATCGTATTATGATTGTTGTTGGATCCGAAGTGTTTAAAGGTGGATGCTTAGCCTTTGGCGTTGGTGGGAGGATATCATTGTAGTATGGACCTAGTTGGCAAGTACCATGGCAATTTTCGCCTCTTATGCATGCTGGGTTGATGTTTTCGTAGACCATAGCTGTCGGACATGGTGCTATCTTGAAACCACATGGCCGGTCCAAGTGGGCAAATGTGTAAGTTGCTGAGAGGGCGGTAAAGAGGAGGGTAGGAAGCAAGGTGGTTGCGAGTTATCAAGCTGAATAGCAGAGAACCATGAGATTTTATATAACTAGACGTATTCATAGTGTTTCGGTCTGGGGATACAAAGTTGCAGGCTGTGTTTATTTTGGAGAGTAGCAATGTCAAAAGCAAGGATTGTGCGACGAAGTGAAATCCATTCACCCCAACTACTAATGTTGTGTTCAGTTCACAATAGTTTCTAAATATAACTTGTCACAGACGAAGCAGAGCTGAAGACATGTGTTAATTTGTGTCTTTCAGCTTAGCTATTTAGTTTACGCCAAGACGATGGCGAACTTGGCCGTCGTACTACTTTGACGCGAGGATCAAAGGTAATCTGACTATGGAGCGAACGTCGTCGACAAGAGTTGGAGGTAGTTGTTACTTTAGAGGTAAGGTTGTGCAGGCGATGCTGATCTTTCGGCCATCCCCTTCGAGTCTAGAACACTTATCCATCAGTCTTCGAAGGTTTCCTCGCTAGTCTGGCTGCCATGAGTGGCACGGGTACGGACGGCAGCTCGATACCGCCCTCAATCACTCACTTGGAGGAGATAGGACTTGCACCCCTTAAAAGCATGCAGACGTGCAATCAAGGCAAGCAAACCGGTGAGAGTCAGAAACCATCTATGTTTTCCAGCACATATCGGTCGGAAGCTTTGGCTCTTGCGAGCAGCTGATAGGCACATTTGAGAAGCATCAGAAAGTGATTCCATTTACCTGCTCCAACCCCGCCGTCTACCCACATTCACCCTTGCTGCCGTCTGCTCGCGAATGAAGAGGTCGATAATGATATTTGAAGGAAAAAGTTGAAAGATCCATGTCTATAAGAGTAGTAAAGCCAGACAAAGAAAACATACAGCCCCAACGCCAGTTCAGCGGCAACGGTGTATGGCAAAGATCTACCCATCTCGCCTGCCTATTGACAGACTTGATAGTATGCAGACAGGTCTATCCTGTGCCTCATCCATTCGCCTCCTCAATGCCGGTCCCGCTCCTCATCCACCCAAGCAAATATTAAACCATAGTTGTTCGTCACGGTTTCGTCTCCGCCGTCGTCTGCTATGCTGTCGTAACTTTTCGTAGATGCCTATCCATGGCGTGAGGTTTACTGCGATGCGCACTGCACACGTTCAGCACCTGGATGCATGTCATCGTCATCGTCCTCCATCATATTACCTCCTCTCGCACGTCCCTGCTCTTGAATTGGGTCTACATCTTCCAACATGAAGTCCTCGCTCATCGCGTCTGGTGGGGGCATATGTTCTGGCATACGTGGTGGCAGGACGCTCTCGAGGGCCTTGACTTGTTCTGGGGTCATGGATGTAACTTCGCCGTCTTCATTGTGGCTGCCGAGGCGCGTTGGGAATTTGACGTCGAATTGGATGTAGAGGTTACCGAAATCGTGGTGGCGGAATGATGGCATACCTTGGCCTGCGACCTTCTTGACGGCGCCTGTTCTTTTGTTAGCCGGTGGCTTCTCTCTGCAGATGTTCAACATACCTGGTGCAATGACTTCGCCTGGGAGGATGTTGATGGTCAACCACCGCTCGTCCAAGTGCTCAATGTGTAGGTGGCCGCCAGCCAACGCTGTTAGCAAATCGATCTCGGCGTGGTAGAACAAGTCGTCTTCCTTGCGTTGGAATCTCGGGTGTGGCTTCTGCTCGATTTCGAAGACGACGTCACCCGGCTCAACGCCCGGCAGTTGATCACCCTCGCCTCTAAACTCGATTTTGGTTCCAGTTCGGACACCCTTATCGACGTGTACGTGAAGGACCTTACGCTCGACAATAGTCTTCTTTCCAGAGCACTGCTTGCATCGATCCTTCTCTTTCATCGTCTCACCCTCACCCTGGCAGTCAGGGCATACAGTCTGAAATCGCTGGATCATAGGACCCATTTGTCGCATCATTGTCTTCATACCGCGACCATCACAACCTTGGCACTTCTTGACGGATCCTTCCTTTCCACCAACGCCGTGGCATTTCGGGCAGATGACGGATTTTTGCAGCGCAAGCTTGGACGTCTTACCCTTGTAAATGTCCTCCAGCGAGACCTTGTGTACGTGTGTGATAGTTCGGGCTTTTTTGGGTCCTTGTTCGCGCATTCCCGGGTGTCCTCCACCACCGAACATGCCGCCGAAAGCTCCTCCTCCGCCGAAGAATTGGGCGAAGAGGTCTTCTGCGGCCATTCCTCCTCCTCCAGCACCGCCTTGCTCAAGGCCTTCCTCGCCATATTGATCGTAAATTTGGCGTTTCTGGGGATCCGAGAGAACCTCGTATGCGTGTGATAGGTCCTTGAATTTGTGTTCGGCTTCAGGGCTTTGGTTCTTGTCTTGCCGGAAGTGTTAGTAGTGGTCAAAGTTAGTATTGGAACCAACTACGTACCGGGGTGGTATTTCAAAGCTCCCTTCTTGTATGCCGATTTCATCTGCGACTCTGTCGCATCTGGTGACACCTGCATCGATTAGCCTCTGGTATCATTCGCCATATCACCGAGCGCTACTCACGCCCAGCGTTTCATAGTACTTCATTTCTTTGACCATTGTGAAGGTGTGAGGGGTGATAGGACTTGAGTGTTGTTGGGAAAATTGCTTGAGGGTTGCGCCGGTGTTCGTCTAGGAGAGAAGATTCTCGTGGATGACAGAAAGGAGCCCAAGGCCGTTGTTATAAGTCTGCCTGCAAACGCTTTGTTAGTTCATGGAATGCCTTGGAATGTTTGAGGCTGACAATGTGGCGGAGGTTTTGGTGAAGGAAGTGAGATGGATTATGCGGCGAGGCGACGGGTGGAAGCTGAGCGGATAAGAGCCGTACCAAAGGTTATGAATTTCGCAGGAGTGGAACGGAACTGTGGATGCTCTTATGGTGATGGTTGTTTGGAGCCGCAGATGATTATTCTCGCTTTGTCGGTGGTCTCGGAGCTTTGATGATGTTGAAATACTTGAAGATCTCGAATCTTCTGTGACCTTCCAGAGGACAATTCCGCACCACGACAACACGAACAATTCGGATTGGATAAGACAGGCGAGCAGAAGATAGATTGTATTTGTTGTATTCTTTTTCTTCAGTCATCTTGAATCTTGTACGAACAATTCTCAACATCGCAAATCGCAAATCGCTGCTCGAGACGGAAACATACTCGCCACATTGGCTACATAGATTCAGTGCCAGTGCCCTTCCGAGAGTGTACAAATCGAAGGTACCGTTGGTTTTAGAGTCCCCTGCTCCCAGGTGGATATCGATGGATTTCCGGCAATCCGAAGGAAGAGGATGGCTAGAAATATATCGACATCCATCTCGAGTTGTGCGTGTTGATTGCAGTTTAGAATAGCCATACCACGAGGAACACTAACTGATGAAGCCACTGTGCCGCCTAAGATTATCATATCGCCCTGCATCTTTTGTGGATCGCCACATCAATCTCGGCCATGGAGAGTATACCTGGCATGAAAGAAGCCCTTCTGGCAAGATTAGCAGCCCACGACGACGACTCCACAATGCGCGAATCTAACAGCCCAGGCTTTAGAGCCGCCATGGAAGAGGCCGAAGCTGGCGCCAAAGAAGGAGGTGTTCCTATCGGCGCTTCTCTTGTTTCTGCAGATGGAAAAACCATTCTCGGACGCGGACACAACATGCGTGTCCAGAAGAGCAGTCCAACTATCCATGTGCGTAATCAGTGGCCTTGAAGGGGAGTTGAACATCGATGACTGTAAGAACTGATTACTGATTGGGTAAGCAAGCAACAGGCTGAAACCTCTGCTTTTGAAAATGCCGGTAGATTGCCCGCTTCCGCTTACAAAGGAGCAACGGTGTATACGAGCCTGAGTCCATGTATCTACTGTACCGGGCTTTGTTTGCTATATGGAGTGAAGAGAGTTGTGATCGGGTTTGTCTGAGCTAAGATCAAAAGATCGAGAAACTGCTGACCATGTCCAAGAGAAAACAAGACGTATGTTGGAGGTGAAGATTTGCTTAAGAAGAATGCAGTGGAAGTCGTGGTATTGGACCACGCCAGGGGAAAGGAACTGATGGCAAAATTCATTAAAGACAACCCCGGAGAATGGTACTCAAATACAATCATGGTCATCGGAATACCTAACTGACTCCCGTACAGGAATGAAGATATTGGCAAAGAATAGCTGGATTCAAGCCCTCGTCAGGTCGACGACTTTCGAGCTTGAAGGTATAGACGTTCCAATTGCAGAGCTTGGCCAGCTGGAAGTTCTCTCTTTGTTCTTGACAAACTACCTATCGTACGAATGTGGAAATGTTGATAAATGGAAGCAGGGCAGGCAACTTCTCGTAGCAATAGAATATAATGCTTTCATGCCCTGGATTCGTCCATTTATCCATCATCTACCTGGTATATCTTAATCCCTACGAAGTCCAACACCAAAAGTCAACATGCCAACCAACTGTCAAGGTTGACCTAGTCATAATACTCCAACTCTCTTGAGTAACAACCAAAACCCTATGGCCTGTAGCATCCGTCTTATCATCTTCACGACGGTCATGACGCTCGTCTCTTTGATGTCTATGAGCAAACCCATCTACTTAATCTCAGTCTTGCCCAGCAGATCCGCGAGATCGTCGACAGTCTTTCTCTTCTCTCGGCCGACATTCTCGCTCTCAACCTCATCCGCTTCCTCTTCGTCCTCTTCGTCGTCTTCAGAATCGAGCTCATCAAGCTCATCCATGCCCCAGTCGTCGTGCTCGCCATCCTCCATCGGTGGACCATGTTCTTGCCTTCGCGTATCCAGTGCTTCTTTCAACACTTCAAGACTAACATCGTCCCCGCTGAATTTGTTTCCGTTCAGCTCGAGGCGTCGAAGCTTGGGCAGTTTGTCCTGTGCCTCGGCCAAAGCCTTGATACTCCGTGCATCAATATCATTGTACTGTAACCGCAGAACCTCCAGTCCAGAGTTTTTGCCCGCCTTGAGAGCCTCACTGAGCATGACGCCACCTCGCGCACTTAACAAGCAATCACCCATGGCTAGCTCTTTTATCTGTATCCATTTCGGAACAACGTCGGAAAGAGCGCGTGCACCCTTGGCCGTGAAAGTGTTGTCTTGCAGATCGAGAGTCTCGAGAGCGGAAAGATGAGTCAGGCCATTCGTAATCAGCTGCGCAATTCCATCCGGCCGTATTCCATTCTGGACCATTTTGATGGATGTGATCTGATCGTGTGCGGCGTATGCTTTTGCCCATGCCTCCATACTGCCACTCTCCAGTCTGTTTCGTCCGCAGACTATGGTTCGCAGCGGCGGTCCGTTTTCTTCCTTCTTTTTCGCGGCGAGTTCTGTGAGAGCATCTGCAATGGCTATGCCAGCGTAGGGCCCGAGTCCGTTGTTATTCAGAATGAGATGTTCGAGGGGTGTGTGAGATTTGAGAAAAGCCACGAGAGGCGGTTGTAATCTGAGACCGAGTGCATTGTCTGACAGGTTGATTGTGTGTAGTTTCGGCAGCGTGAGGAGAGCAGGCAGTAGTGCTTCGAGCGAAGGTAGGATTTCATCGATGAGTCGACCTGTATAAATATCTGCCAGATTGACGTTCTTGAGAGTCTTTTTCGACTTGAGGACCTTGGCAAGGGCTTCACATGCTCCAACGCCTAACGTGTTGCCCACAAGGATAACCTCTTCTACCTCTGAGTTGTCTTTGAGTGCTTGAAGGTGGGGTTCTATGTCGGCGGCGGTGCCGAGTTTCAGGCTCTTGCCTTCGAGCGAGAATATTTTGGACGAAACCATGGTGATGTTATAGCTGAGGTCGAGGAGACTTGGGAATGTTTGGGGGTGGAGAAGAACGTCTCTTACTCTTGTGATGAGTTTGTTGTTTACTAATTCGTAGTGGCGTAAAGTCAACACCCCGCCAGACAATTATTCAGTAGACGATGCCTCCTTTGGCAAGCGTGAAATTCGATACCATTTGCCCTGACCACTTCTCCGCCACCACGACAACACCGAGAGACAAATCATGGGACAAATGGAAGGCATTTGCTATAATCTATACTGCCTGCCTCACGCCATGTTTCTCCAACACCGGCCACTGCCATGAAGACCCTTGTTCCAATCCGTACTCTCCCTGCCTACTCTCCTTACCAGCAGAACTTCGACTCGAGATCTATCAATATCCTTTTCTCGGCGATTCATTCTCAAAGCCTAACAACAAGCCCACCATTGCCATCAGCATGAATGCCGTTCAACGACGGCTTCAAAAGTCCGACCCTTCGACCAAGGAACTGGGCATCCAAGTGTTTTTGGTTTGCCGTCAATTGTATTTCAAGACTCGAAAAAGCTATGGGCCTTTTTGAATGAAAGATTGGAGCGTCTGGTGATCGCACTTGCCATTTCTGGCTGGCCTTTCAACTAGGAGCTTCACGATTGTTGTGATCAGGTTTCGACGTCGGAAAGAAAGGCAAAGTTAACAGTATGGGAATCATGCAATAATCAGCATTCTTTGATATCTTCCTGTCGAACGATCGGCCGGCCCTAGTGATTGCTTTCGGCTATTCGACCCGGTCCAGTGTATCAAACGCCTCTCTTCCATGCCCATATTGTGGACAGTGCCATGCCGCCTTGTTTCCTGCTCTGTCCCCTTCAACCCAAGGCCGGCAAATCGAAGTTTGACGGAAGGGGGTTCCTTGGATCGGGCGCTGTCAGACAGCCCTCTATCTGTGCTGCTCACACATCAACATCCATTTGGGAGAAATCCGACAACACTCACCTTGACGAAGCCGATGTCCTTTGCGTTCTCTCTGAATGCCTGACGACACATGTTGAGGCCGTACTTGCGGATGATTCCAGACTTCTTCCTGTCACCGTTGACACGGCTATATCACATATTGTCAGCATTTTGAGCGCAAGACTGTCCGACAGCTATGATAGGGAATGAACGAGGCACGTACCAGCCGCGGGAGCCTTTGCCGTAGGTGCGAGGGTGGGAGAACCAGACTTGATCGTGAGCCATAATTGCGATTGTTGTGGTTTTCGATGGGCGCGGGTGCGGTGTTGGCTTTGCGTTGCGATGTGTCGTTGGAGAGAACAGAAAAGCGGCGAATTTTATCGTGTGTGGAAGAGACGTTACTGATTCTGGTCGACCTGAAGGTCAAGCACCAAAATGTACAATGATGGCTACGCTTACCGAATTAGGCATCGTCTATTAAATGAACATTTGGCCAGCCTTGTCCGCAGCTTCTACTTGGGATGAAGATCTTCATCATTGCCTGCGCATTAAAATTGCCCTCTTGTTTAGATGCAGAATAACATTCAGGTTTGCTCCTTGTCAGAAACAAGACGTTCGGAGTTGGTCTCACAGCATAACATGGTCCAGATGAGGCTCGATCGCACTGTATCCTGCAGAACAACTTTTTTGGTTTGAAGTATCCTTACGGAGTGAAAAGAAGGTGGAGGCGGCGACAAGAATGCAGCAAGGCTGTCAAAGTAGAGCTGGTAAATCGAATACCCATCTAGACATCACTGGCTGCAGCAACTCCAGGATAATTTTATCGCTTGCTAAGCTCGGGGTAAAGGGGGTCGGTTGAGTAGACGAGATACCGGGTAGAGACTGACGTATTCTCCAGCCATCAATGATTATTGTTTTAAATAGAAGATCTTGTTGCGCTGAACGAGCAAAACAGAGTTATTCGGAAGTAGATTCAACACGAACTTAACGATAGGAGCCGATGAACAGAACGAGTGTCACCCTGTGACTTGACTGTATTAACTTAGGAGGTTAAGTACACCCTAGCATCTGCATGCATATATATGCATGTCAATGCATTCCTTGGTATCTATCACGTGCACTATGCCTGAGGTATCAAGGACTGGCATGCCACTGTTCAACAGATCTAGTATTAGCCTCTAGTAATTAATCATCGCTTAGCATTGATAAATATATGAATGAAAAGTATGAGAGGTTAGGTAAAGTATAACGTTTTTTGAATAGTTAGATTATTAGGCAAAGAGTTCTACACGGTCGAAAGTATTTGAGATAGCGTTCTTTATAAGTAAAAAAGCGCCAAAGAAGCCCGGAAACTTATAACGTATTCCACCACCTGAACCGCCACACCACCCAACTCGCCAAAATCTCTTGGCACGACCAACTCATGTTACGACTCTTCAATTTTATCGCTATCAACAATAGATTCCAAGTCCGTCGTGCTACTATCTGATTCAGAAGATATCTCGATATCCCTTTTACACGTTCGCGCATTGTGCCCAGTCGCGCCGCAATTCCCACAGCGCCTTTGAGTTGGTCGGGCTGTTCCTTGATCACCACTACGAGTATTCTTTGATCCCTGAGGCGCAACAGACGCCCCAGCAGCTACCCGCGCTGCTGCAGTCCCATACTCCATAGTACCACCTTACTAGACCCGCTTCCTTTTACGCAATTTTCGCTTCGTCATTACTGCCAATTGCTCTTCAAGCTCGTAGTTTCGTGCAATAAGTAGAGCGTTCTGGTGTAGCATCAATTCAGCGCCTTTAACAAGCTGGGAAAAGCCTGCCTGCACAGTAACTGGTGAACGAGTAAAAGACTCGCTTACGGGCTTGGATTGAAATCCAAATTCTTGAGTATTGCTTGGAGTCTTCGACTGCCACGACGTCTCCTGTGGTGGGGGTGCTGGTGGGGTACGTAGCCGTACTTCAGGGCGATTCAAAACTACCTGCGCGTTAATAGAGACTAGCCCTACTGCCTCAAAGGCCTTTCCACAATTCTCTTCCGTGACCACGTCGAAAAACGCGTCTTTAAAGACAGGGAGAAAGCCTTCCTTGTTGATATGGTACACGCGTCAGCGCGCCAAGTCCCGGATGCGTTGGGAGTACTTGCGCTTTAACGGCGAGAAGCAGACCACGTCAAGGGGCTGGAGTATATGCGACGAGTGCGATGGCATGCAGAGGTTTAGAATCTTGTTTTCGAGGCAGTAGTCCTTGAAATCCTGGTTGAGATGGCTCTCATGGCCGTCCAAAATGAGTAGCCTATACCACCCCACCTGCCGCGCCTTTGTATACGCGTCAAATGCCTCAACCACCCAAGACCAAGCGCATTGTTTGTCCAGCCGTTCTCAGAGACGGAGAGCTTCCAATTCTGATAAAATGAGTGAAGATGATCAAGCTTGATTTAATCTACGTGGCAGAAGTGAGGAATATATATGCTGCATCATGTGCTGTCACATGCAGTCACGTGCACAATGTGGTGATCGCCTTTAACGTAATTCACTAGCGAGCGGGCCACACCACCGAGCGGGCCACCGAATCGATCATCTCATCTTTGCAAGCTTACACCACCACAACGCCTTTATTAATCAAGACTATCTATTATACAGAAGATTATCGATATTTAGGGCAATCGCTCGCAGCATGGTCAAAGCCCTTACATACAAAACAACTAGGTAAACCAAAGCAATTCCCTTGACTTGCACTACTTGATGACGAGGCTGTTGCAACAACTGTTTGCTGTATAGGAGCAACACTTGCCTGTATAGGCTGCTGTACAGTATTCTCCATCAGGCCTTGTGCCTCTGCAAACTGTAAGTGTTATTTTCTTTGAGATCTGCTTTTTTTTGACTGCTCTCTTCCTCTTTTGCCTCTCATTCGCTGCTCTCAATTTCTCATTCTCATCTGCCAACAGTCGCTTCAATTGCTGTAACACACTCCCGATCGCCTGGCTGTAATTGAGGTGGCTTGCCCCGTCGATCTGAGGTAGTAACGACGCGTGAGGTGCTTGCAATACCCATTGCAAAGCCAGTCTCATCGAAGTTATAGATATCCTCCTATTGAATGCCGTATTCCTGAATTGTATTACTCACAAGCCGAAACCAGTCTCCGATAAGCTCTGGATCTTCGCATTGAGCACGCTGATAATCGTACTTGCGATTGAATCTCGATTGCAGGGTAGGCTGTCGCTTGATGAACCTGGCAGACCAGTTGATACCGATTGAGGCTGAGGGACCGACGCGTTGTTGAAGCAGTAATTTCGCCGCATTCTGTACTGCACAGACTCGAGCAGGATAGCCTCGATTATCCATTGAGATAATCCATTGAGTTAAGACTTCTTCCTCTGTGGGAGTAAGTTTGTGGCTGTTTGCGCGCGTTTCGACGCGTGCAACGCGTCCAGAGACGCGATATTTGAGGGTACTGTATGGTACATTATAAGCTAATGCAGCTTGGCAAATAGTTGTGATTTGGCCTTTTTGATAGGCTTGAAGAGCAAGAAGTAATCGGCCTTCTTGCTGGGCTTTAGAAGGCATGAGGTGGTGGTGTAGAGGCTTGCAAAGATGAAATGATCGATTCGGTAGCCCGCTCGGTGGTGTGGCCCGCTCGCTAGTGAATTACGTTATTCTAACAAATTCCATGGTATATCTGCCTCCTCATACCACGCGAAGGGAAAAACAGCACACACAGCGAGAACTCAATTTTTGGAATTTACAGAATTATCATCTAAAGATCATCAAAACACCTCTGCCATTGGCCGCTCCGGCCTCTAGAGGCCATCGCGCGTCCCTCAGCGTCGATGAGATACCTCTAGAGTCGCCGTCGCGGCCACGGCATAGCAAGCACACGAATACATGAGCAAGCTACACGAACGATGCGTCCACCAAAGACAACAGCAACCATCTAGTCACTATCTCCCGGCTAGTCCATCACCCCAGATGACACTGCAACGCTCCGAGTCGAAGAGTCACCGCTAGAACAGCAATACCTTCAACACAACTCAAACACCAGACGCCCGGTGTGCAACAATCGACACCACACACCACTGCAACGACTAGACAACCTCTCCCAACGTCTTGGCAAACCGTTCTGCTACAAGCTGTTGCCTAGAGCCTTGAGCCTCTCCCCAAACTGTTGCCTCCCAGTTATGGCATTGGCAAGAGTAGGTGCGCGACACAGTAAGTAGTAAGGACGTATAGAAGAAGCTTATTGGCGGCAAATTCCCTCCCTGTAAGCTAGCAGACGTAGCCTTGAGCCTCTCCCCAGACTGTTGCGTCCCAGTTATGGCATTGGCAAGAGTAGGAGCGCGATGATAGCAAGCAGGGAGAGCGACTAGCAGCAGATAGGCTCCGACTATAAGACGACAGGTCTACAACACAATCGGTGCGAAACGATACGGCAGCTGCTAGAGAACCTCATCTACTATCGTCTCCGCAAACCGTCCTGCTGCAAGCTGATGTTCAGAGCCTTGAGCCTCTCCCCAAACTGTTGCCTCCCAGTTATGGCATTGGCAAGAGTAGGTGCGCGACACAGTAAGTAGTAAGGACGCATAGAAGGAGCCTATTGGCGGCAAATCTCCTCCCTGTAAGCTAGCAGACGTAGCCTTGAGCCTCTCCCCAGGCTGTTGCGTCCCAGTTATGGCATTGGCAAGAGTAGGAGCGCGATATAGCAAGCAGGGAGAGCGACTAGCAGCAGGTAGGCTCCGACTAGAAGACGGCAGGTCTATAGCACGATCGGCGCCATACAATACGGCAGCTACCAGACAGCCTCGTCTACGGGCATACCCGGAGTGTTACGGATACTGTCACGTGAGCGTGTACAGGATTATATTTGATGCATTCGTATGCATTTGGATTCCTAAGTGCATACCATCATGTCTTCTTATGATTGGATGATTGTTACACGGGGTTGAAGGATCACGTGGTTGATCATTCTTGGCAAGGTAAGCAGAATGAACGTTTGTGTTCATTCCGCTCAGGCTGTTCATTATGATCGGGATGATCATAATGAACGGAGGATTTTCATAGAGATGGGATCTCTATATAAAGGACGAGACACTGCTCCCTCAGTATCTCGTATCTTCACTCTCATAGTTACTTCGCTATTGCTTTAGTTACTTAGCACAATTCACGACTCTTATATCTCACAAACTTCGCTACACTTGTTTGATACGATATTGTCGCCCCAGGATTACTTGAACCTCACTGTACGGAATAGCCAATTCCAGCTATATTACTTGAGCCATAGCCTCTGCGTAACATAGTGAAGATACCGCTCTATACAGTAAGGTTGACGAAGTATCCAACAAACCTATGTCCACGGTTTCATCCAAGGGTCAAGGGAAACGAAAAGAATCCGTTCCGCCACCGCCGCCGCCGCCTCCACCGCAAAGACAACGTACGGTAGAACCAGAATCGAGCGACGACGAAGAAGAGATGGCACCTCAAGCTACACCAAGCTCTTCGGCACAGAACGAAACCCGAAACGATCAAAACAAGGTCAAGGTCAATCCACCCGAAGTGTTCAAGGGAGAACGCGGAAAACTTAAGACATTCCTTACACAATGCAATCTTTACATGTATTGGAACGCTTCCGAGTTCGCTACCCAAGAAAAGAGAGTCATGTTTGTTATCAGCTACATGCGAGGAACAGCTTACGCATGGATTGAGGACCGCCTCAACGAGTATCTTACGGATCCCGACGATTACGAGTACAGGAGACTCTTCCTTTCACACGGAGAGTTCTTGAAAGAAATCAACATGGTCTTTGGAAATGTTGATGAAAAGAGAATCGCCGAAAGAGAACTGAAGGTTTTGAGACAACATATATCAGCTGCAGACTACTCCGCCCACTTCCAGCGCATCGCTGCACACCTTAATTGGGGAAGTGAGGCTCTGCTCAGCCGATACTACGATGGCCTCAAGGAGGATATCAAGGATGAAATCAGTAGGAAGGAAGATCAGCCTCAGGACCTACACTCGATGATTGAGTCGTCAATCAAGATCGATAACCGCCTTTTCGAAAGAAAACTCCAAAGGAAGGGAGCAAGTTCTTATCGAGGAAACGGAAACCACGGGCGAGCTAATACAAGCGCTCGACGCGTTGATCCGTACGGACCACAGCCGATGGAGCTTGACAAGATTCAAAGCGCTCCACGTGGACCCAAGAAAGGCACAGGTCAGAAAGGAAAATGTTATAACTGCGGTAAAACAGGACATTACGCCAACAAATGTCGACAGCCTAAGAAGAACAACAATGGACGTTTCACGAATCAGGGACAACGATTTGGAAACCCGTCCATAGTACACCTCAACGCTATCCGATCCAACGCTGTAGTACTGTCAGTCAAACTTTCAGACCACGACGTACTAAGCTGGACAGCTTGCTATGAGGACGACTGTGAAGTACACCGATCCGAGAAAGAGGGTTCCGGATACTACCCAAGGGGTAGGAAAGGTTACAACGGTCAAGGCAAAGGACATCTCGCAATGATGAGTTCGTCACCCGACAGCATCGCGAAAATCTGCGAACGAGCAGGATTACCAACACCAGAGTACGGGGTTAACCAAGCTCGGGTCGGTAATACAGCAACGGCCGTCAAACTCGTTAGTAGACGCCCGAATGTTCGAACAGATGCAGGACACGATCTCCACTGGATCATTCCAGCAAACTGGTGCCAGCTTAAAGAGTGCCTGATGTGGGAGCACAAATCCGAGCAGGACCCAGGCGAGAAAGATTGGGTATTCCATCCTTTTCACGACGAAGAGATTAATCATACAACCCGTCGAAAGATCATGGAAATCCCCAACGTCCGAACCGACGCTACGAGCGAATACCATAAACATGTACCTATGAACTGGTGCACAAGCGAGGAGTGCGATCTCCCCCAGCACCAGGACTTCGAAGAATCGAATGATTCCGACGTTCCGGAACTCGACCTCAACGCTGCATTGGCGAATGCCCCGGGAGGAACGAACAACGAGGAACTACCGATTGCTTACAAGAACAACTCTTCTCAAACCGTGCCTAGCGACGACGATGGATCTGAGGAAGAAGACAGTTCTGAAGAGGAATCCACAGACGACGATGAGGAAGATTCAGAATTCAAGACATTCCGAATTAATCGCTTTGTCAGGGACATCAAGCGAGCCATCGATCAGGATGACCCTCACCATAAGGGACTCAACCCAGATGCTTGTATCGACTTCACCTGCCCACACCATCCGAATGGGACAAGGAACCTTCGACACCTTGTCCAACGATTGGACATCGCAGTCAACACGAAGCATGCATGCAAATGGCACGAGAATTCGGGAAATGAGGTGGATCAACAGTAGAGAGGCCTCTGTTGAATCCAATTGAAGCGCCTCATTCCCTGAATAACCTTGGTATACCTAAGATGCTGGTCGAAGCAAAGATCGACTATGTACCAGCATTGGCCTTCATCGACACTGGCGCCGATAGGAACCTCCTAAGCGAGTCCTTAGTGAATGAATGGAAAATACCTATCAAGTCGAAACGGTATCCATATTCATTAACGATCGCTGATGGGAGACCTGTCGACTCCAATGGAGGCATGGTGATTTATGAAGCAGACGTAACCTTGTGGATACAAGGGAGAAAAGAACGGATCGTTCTAGACGTCACGAATATTGGAGACTCGGATCTGATCCTTGGTCTGCCATGGCTTCAAACTCACAATCCGCATATCGACTGGGGGACGTTGACACTTACGTTCCCAGATCATCGATATCCCGTGCAGGCTAGCATGCGCGCTAGAACACGGACAGCACAAAGACCTTTGCGGAAAAGGCCTACACACGTTGAAGTGGCATACTGCTATCGTCTCTAGACAGAGGAGGATAGTCCAGTGTTCCAAATTCCCAATGAGTACCAGGAATTTGCGGAACTTTTCAAAGAGGAATCAATCGAGGATTCTCTTCCACCACACCAACCATGGGATCATGAGATCAAGCTCAAAAACAACGAACAACCCAAGAAGTTCAAGATCTACCCGCTGCGCGAAGATCAGCTTGAAACCCTTCGTGAGTACATCGACGATTTCACGAAGAAAGGGTTTATCCGGGAGTCAAAGTCACCCGCCGGATATCCAGTTTTCTACGTACCCAAGCCCGATGGTTCACAACGATTGTGTGTTGACTACCGACATCTGAACGAGATTTCAGAGAAGAATGCGTACACGCTGCCTTTAATCCAGGAGTTGAGGGACAGACTCCAAGGAGCCAAATGGTTCACAAAATTCGATATTCCTGCGGCTTTTCATCGAATTAGGATTAAGGAAGGTGACGAGTGGAAGACAGCATTCCGCACTCGCCTTGGGCACTACGAATACCTTGTCATGCCCTTCGGATTGACAAACGCCCCTGCTACGCTGCAAGCCTATATGAACAATGTTCTTCGTGAACATTTAGACAAGTTTGTGTCTGTTTATATGGACGATATTTTGGTTTACTCTCGAACGTTCGAAGAACACGTCAAACACGTTCGAACAGTCCTCCGCGCACTGATGAAATTTAACCTACGGCTAAAACCATCGAAAAGCGAATTCCACAAGCAACGAATCAAGTTCGTTGGATGTTTTGTCTCTCAAGCTGGACTTGAGATCGATCCGGAAATCTACCAGAAGGTCCGCGATTGGCCAGTACCCTCGAACGTCAAAGGAGTACAGTCATTTCACGCCTTCGCAAACTACTACCGACAATTCATCGAAGGCTTTTCCGAGGTTGCAGAACCCCTTACGGGATTGATGAAGAAATGGATTACTTTCGAATGGAATGAGCATGCGCAAAAGGCCTTTGACGCACTCAAGACACGGTTAACCACACCACCTATTCTGCAACTGTTTGACCCAAAAAAACCAGCCACAGTCGAGGCGGATGCATCCGATCGAGCCCTCGGAGCATGCCTCAGCCAACCCGATTCAAATGGAAAGCTAAGACCGGTAGCTTACCATGCACGAAAATTCCTGAAAGCAGAAATCAACTACTCCACGTCAGACAAAGAACTTATGGCAATAGTTGATGCCTTCAAGCACTGGAAGCATTATCTTGAAGGAGCGAAACACAAGATCACTGTGTATTCCGACCATAAGAACCTGCGGAATTTCACGACAACAAAGGAATTGAATCGACGGCAACTAAGATGGTCAGAAGAGCTGTCATCTTACAGTTTCCAAATCCTTTACAAGAAAGGAAAGGAAAATATCAACGCCGATGCATTAAGTCGAAGAGAAGACTTTATGGCAGGAGAAAAAGAGAGAGTCGAACGCGCTTTATTCCGACAGGAAGGTAATGCCCTTATACACCAGGTATCATTACTCCAGTCTGGAAAGCCCTCTTATTGGCAAGAGGTCAGGAACGCGCAACAAAAGGATCCAGATGTACAAGGCTATATTCAATCAGCGGATCTGAATACCCGTATTGAAGATGGCTTGTTTATCTTCAACGACCTGGTATATCTTCCCGCAAGCCTAAGGAAACAGTACATCCTACACCAACATGAATCTCCGCTTAACGGTCATTGCCGACCAGAGATTGTCCTTTCACGACTCCAGAATACCTTCTACTTCCCTCGCATGCGACAGGAAGTTTTCAAGGAAATAGGAAAGTGTGTTCTTTGCAAGAAAGCCAAATACGAACGACACAAGCCCTACGGACTTCTCCAACCCAACAAAGCGCCTCACGGCGCATGGAAAACCATATCCATGGATTTCGTTGGACCTTTGCCACCTTCTCCAAGCTTGGATGGTGTTCAGTACGAACACATCATGGTTGTGATAGATCGACTCACGAAGTACGCGATCTTTATCCCACTACCAAAAGGCTACGACACGCGATACTTGGCAGGAGTATTCTTACGAGATGTCGTCAGCAAGCATGGCATTCCTGATAATATTATCTCAGATCGAGACAGCCTCTTCACCTCTCATTTCTGGGAAGAGCTCTGTGAGATGCTAAAGATCAGAAGAAGTTTATCAACAGCTTACCACCCTCAGACGGATGGACAAACAGAAAGAATGAACCAGACAATGGAACAGTACCTTCGCATATACGTCGATGACGATCAAAGCAATTGGGTATCGCTTTTACCTCTTGCAGCATTCGCTTATAATGCTACTGTTCAAGACACCATCAGGATGTCTCCATTCTTTGCTAACTTTGGACGAGAACCTCAATTCGAGATTGAGCAAGGAAACCTATTACCCACAGACGCAACGGTTGTTGCATCTGAGTTGTCACAGCTTCACGACCAATTGAAGTATGACATTACCTTCTTGAACATGCGCATGGCTATGCGTGTGAATCAGAAAAGAACAGTGGGACCTGTTCTTAAGAAGGGGGATAAAGTTTACCTATGGCGACGCAACATCAAGACAAAAAGACCAAGCGAGAAACTTGACTTCAGAAAGCTCGGCGCTTTCGAAATCGACGAAGTTAAAGGTGCAGTCAATTACAAACTCAAGCTACCTAAGGGAATGAGAATACACCCGGTATTCCATGTCTCCCTGCTTGAACCAGCACATCCAGACGCCCCGCTTGACCAAAAAACGATACTCCAAGGCGATCAACTCGAGCCTGAGTATGATGTCGAAACTGTCGTTAACCATGCTATTGTGCAACGTCAGCACAAGTACCTCATTAAGTGGAAAGGCTATCCTACCTCGGAAAACACTTGGGAGCCTATGTCACACTTGAAGAACTCTCTCCAAGCTCTGCGGGATTTCCATCGGGAACATCCAGAGCATTCCAGACCTTCATCCCTGAAGTCTCGATCGAACCAAGGAAGACGGAAAGATCGTTAGAAGCTTCGGCGAGCTCACCGTTCGAAAGCCCACCGTTTACTCTCCGTTTCTCTTCCTCCTCTTCCTCGAGTTCCTCTAATAAACAAATTGTTTTCGTTTTTGCTCTCGCCTCAGCCAACTCCAAGAGTTTGCGATTCCTTGATATCCGAGACAACAACTCTTGTTGCTCACTCAACACTCTTTGCATTTCAATAAGGATTTTCCCCAGCTTCTCCTCGTCACGAGATAACGACTTCTTTGTTTGTTCTCTCGTTTTGTCTAGGGAAGCCCAGGACACATCGACACACTTAATTCCCTTCTTGGCGCAGCTTGCGCATTTCAGCGACTTCGACGACGGCATAATGATGCAAAGGATGTTATGTTTGAAGCAGTATTCGCAGGCGATAGCGGATGGATCACCTTGTTGTTCGATCTCGTCGGCGATACGTTTGCGTCGTAAAGATGATGCAGAAGACATCTTTGGTTTTCTGTGCGGGGTCCGTGTGACCTTAAGTAAGCGCTGTGGGACCAGCTTACTAAGAAGGAGGGCTATGTTACGGATACTGTCACGTGAGCGTGTACAGGATTATATTTGATGCATTCGTATGCATTTGGATTCCTAAGTGCATACCATCATGTCTTCTTATGATTGGATGATTGTTACACGGGGTTGAAGGATCACGTGGTTGATCATTCTTGGCAAGGTAAGCAGAATGAACGTTTGTGTTCATTCCGCTCAGGCTGTTCATCATGATCGGGATGATCATAATGAACGGAGGATTTTCATAGAGATGGGATCTCTATATAAAGGACGAGACACTGCTCCCTCAGTATCTCGTATCTTCACTCTCATAGTTACTTCGCTATTGCTTTAGTTACTTAGCACAATTCACGACTCTTATATCTCACAAACTTCGCTACACTTGTTTGATACGATATTGTCGCCCCAGGATTACTTGAACCTCACTGTACGGAATAGCCAATTCCAGCTATATTACTTGAGCCATAGCCTCTGCGTAACACGGAGTATCACACCCAAGCAGCGAAATCACGACTACGATGGTTACTATTGTCTCCAGCATCACACAACCAAATACACTGCCGCATAGGAATCTGGTGCAAGGCAACTTTCACAAGCAGAAACATACTTAGGGAACCCATTGGCCTTGAGGGATAAGGCGAAACAGATAGACAAAGCTGAGCACTAGAGGGAGACTGTAGGTAGAAGGATACTGTAGGTAGAAGGATAGCGAAACACGAGGCATTGCCTCTTGAGTCTACATAGCACAGATATACTAGCAGAGTAACCAGTATCTACAAGAGCCCGCGGGCATTTGGAGATACTGGTTAGGGGAAAAGGGGGAGGACCGAGGGCACAGCTGGTCTTGTTTCAGTGAACGGGGCGAAGTGGGGCGCGGTGGATTATATAATCTATCACGTGTCGGCTGTCTGATGAAGTCCTCCTAACCGGACATAGCTGCGTGATTAAGCGGCTGCAACCGAGTAGGATAAAATCAATCAATCAATCAATCAATCAATCCTCATACCACGCAGAGATGTGAACGCGTCCTTTTTAGATAATAAATGGCGGGGTCGCATACCCAGCTGCGCAGATGCTCTGAATAACCGTAACCCATTCGCGATCGCCCGGCTAGATGAGTTCAGGCCTTGTACGTCTTTCAGAAGCTGTAACGACCTTCATTGACCCAATAACGCCCATCTGTAAGCCAATCTCGTCAAAGTTACGCGTATCCTCTTCGTGGACGCCGTACTTGGCTTTAGTATCTGCAACTAGCTTGAACCACGCGCCAATTATATCTAGTGTCTCCTGTAGTATCCTCTGCCTATCCTTTGCTCGATTGAAGGCTATTTTGAGCTCATCTGAGCGCGTTACGAATCTCTCAGCCCAGTTTTTGCCCACTGGCTCTCCACCGCGTATACCCAGTAGTTTATCCGCCATATCTGCCACCTCACACAGCCGGGATGCGAATCCTCGCGAATCAAGATCGAGGATATATCGGATAATCGTTTGCTCTTCTATCGTAGTGAGCTTATGAAAGTTTGGGCGAGTTTGAGATGGAGAGGTGATTCGCGGAGTCGATCAGAGAGCCTTTGGTGTTTAACGTTAAACGCTATAGTAGCGCGCCGTAGGCTTTGAAATTGGCCAGAGCTATAAGTTTGAAGAACGAGATCAATTCTATCTTCTTCTTGAACGGCTATCGCGTTGCATTGTTGAGACATTACGTGTTAAAGAGGATAAGGGCTGTGCCAAGGAAAAATGGCCGGCTCGGTGGTGGAATACGTTACCCCTAAGTGAAATTTTTATCTTAGCCCTCGATTAAGTACAATAAGTAGATATCTGTTACGGATACTGTCACGTTGAACGTTTAGTGACATGTATTGTGACGGCACGACATATCCATACGAAGGCATAAGGCACTTCAGAACATGTCACCGAATTACACTTAGGATCTAAGTGTTACGCAGAGGCTATGACTCAAAGTAATCTAGTGTCATGATCGAACTATGTTGGTATTCGAATGCAGTTAAACGTAGTTAAATGTGGTGGTTCTGCTCGATCAGGTCTAGCGCGAGACTGGTCGCAAGTACTTAGACTCGTCTCTACCTCTTATCTATCTCCATCTCGCCACGCCTTCGGATCACGGTCATCTGGCACGTTTTATCTGTTGATTGGCCGGACGCAGGCCAGGGCACGTGAATTTTCATTGTGAGCGAGCAAGCCATTGAGCCCTGAGCCATACAGGCTTCCTCAGCCACACGGGGCTTCAGCCACGGGGTAGGTCTCAGGATGGCATGCCCACGGCTCAATTGCTTCTCGATTGAAGGCAAATGAGGTGCCCTACTGCCCAGAAGCGAAGCGCCTGCGGCCCAGACAAACAAGAAGGAAACGAGGTGGGATAGGAGGCGAGTCTGTACGACATACTCGGTCCAGGGTAGAGGCGAGAAACACAGCGGTGTAGCGAAGCAGAGTATAGCTTTTGGCGATCGGGTGAACACAACGGTGTTATATCAGGAACAGGCGACTGATTGCAAGCTGCTGTTCGAACGAACGGGATATGTAACGGAGGAAAGCTTCGGAGGACCATCGACCCGCTGCCTTAAGCTCGAGCTCAGGCACTCCCTTCGCAGCTGCGTCCGTAGCAGCACCCCTGCGGAAGGAATGGCCTGTGTAGGACTTGTCGTCCAGCGAGGAGATAATACCAGTAGCGAGGAGGCGTCGGCGTAGTTGCATGTGTACAGCAGCGGCCGAACAATGCCCTTTGCCGATGTCGAAGAGAGGCGCCGAAAGCGGCTTCGGATCGTGCCTGAAAAGTCTTACCAGGGCGGCTACTGCACAGGTAGGTTTTCCCGTTGCGGCGATGGAGATGGGAACGCCCTGATTAGCGTAATCGGTCTTGCTACGCTTCAGGAAAATAGAGACCCCGTAAGGCTGATGGCTAGGCGTATGACGATGGAAGGCGATATCGCTCCGTAAGACGTGAGTATAGGAGAACAGCGGGTGCTCCCTATCTCTTCTAGTGTAAGCCAGTTCGCCAAGGCGGAAGAAACCAGCATAGGCCACCTTGAAGAGAGTGTCGAGATTGAGGTCGGCTCCGGTGGTCGGTTCCACAGCCGTCAGTCCCTCAAGGATGCGTACAGTAATAGGGAGCCTATTCTTGCGCTTCGGAGGCCTGAGGTTGAGAGCCCCCTGTCTTGCGCGTAGGAGCATCGGATCAGCGAACGCGCTGATAGGGTATCCCAGGTCGATATGCTTTGAACGTACTGCGGAGAGGTAGCTGGCCGCTGTAGCGCCGGAAATGATGCCTTCCGCTCCTCCAGTAATGACTGTTATGGGCATGGCCCATGGTTGGTATAGGCTAAGAGCCTAAGCCTGATTGAGCCTAGTATAGAGAAAGAACCTCATTGAGGTTCTCTGTTTGTAGATACCTTCACTCCTTAACTGAATCTAAACAATCTTTGGCTACGAGTATGCTGCGTCTTTCCAGCTACCGTCCCGTAATATAGATTCAGTTCTTTACAAACCTTGGTGTACTTGATGCGTAGCAACAGTACCCTATCGACTCCTACAACCTACACCCCTACTACCGACGACGACCCAATCGCGAGCATTACGCAAGGAATCGACAAACTCTCAATGGCTCGAGCAAATTCGCCTGACACCGTACAACAATTGGTGGCAGCTCTGACCGCAGTCAGTGTTGATGGGAACACCGGTGCAAAAGCTATTGCATGGCCTAAATGGGACGGGAAAAGAGACAACTACACGCTGTTCAGATGGCAGATCAAGACAAAAATCACTGTTGAAAATGGGAAGCTTGGAAGCAATCAAGGAATATGCGCGAACATCTTCAACGGGCTTCCGACAGAGAAACAACAACGCGTCATCCAATGGCTAAGCAATGGAGAGCAACATGACAACTACGAACCCGAGTCCTTTATCAAGCATATGGACGACAAGTTCTTAGATCATGAAGCGGAAGCTAAAGCTCTCGACGAGCTGAACAAGATTAGCCAAGGCAGCAGACAACCGTTCGAAGACTTCCGCCAGCAGTTCGAACAACTGACATCGCAAGCTGGATCCCTAGCGCCGCAAAGAGCCTCAAAGATCACTATCATGAACAACGCGCTCAACTACTCCCTCCAACAGACCTTGAAATCAGTGCGATTGTCCAGGGACGACTACGACACTTACGTAAAAGATGTACAGTACTTCGCGACGAAGACAGAGGCTCTATCCCACCAACGCCGCTATCCAAGTACGGATAAGGAGACGCCAACGACTCGAGGGAGGCCACAATCACCCCAAACAGTCAGTCGTGACGCAGAAGGCGATGTCGAAATGACTGGCATCAACGCCCTTTCAGCGCAGATCGCAGCACTGATAGCTCGGGTCGATACACTCGGAAAGGATGCGAAGAAGGACCGACGACCTAGAGCGAAATGGCGATCCCAAACAGAGTTCTTGGCACTTATACAAGCGGGCAAATGCGGGCGCTGTAAGAAGCCCAAGCACCATCCGAACGTATGCGAATTCCGACCAGCAACACGTCCAAAGACTCAGGTCACTGCGGTAATCACACAGCATACCGATGACTCCCTACAGGAAGCCTCATCAGAGTCGGAAAACTAGCTACCCTTGTGCATCGTCGCGCACGAGGGTCTGAAGTAGATGTACATGGCGAAGACATTACAAAGCTACCAGGCATAAGAGAAATCAAAGCAGCAAAGGATAGGATGGAAAGTACACCCTTCTTGATAGATACCTTGATCAACGGAACTTCTTTCACCGAATCCTTCTTTGATAACGGCTGCCTCCCTTATGCTGCTTTCAGCGAGAAGAGTGTCCAAACACATCGTCTACCGCGCATCCCAATTGACACCAAACAATTGGCACTGGCTAAAGAGAGCCACGAGAACGGAGAAGACCTCCGTATTACGCACATGACCTACGCTACGATCGACATTGATGGTCGAGCAGAGCGAGTCTATGGGTATATAGTGAAAGGATTGAGCTTCCCTATTATCCTAGGCAAGGCATGGGCAGAGAGAAACTGGGTGCGATATATAGCAGCTAAGAGAAAGCTGCTTATTGGTCAAGGATCCCAGCGCATCACGGTAAGAGAAAAGGGGTGGCTAGAACAGAACACCAAAGCGCGAGACCGGCTCGCTCACGTGCGGGCGGCTTGTCTAGTGTCAGGATCTGTATTTGCAGCTATTGTTGGAAGGGCCCAGCGACGGTTGAGAAGAGATGGACCGGATGGTACACAAGTGCTGGCTATCTCGATGTCGGATATCAACAAGGCCCTAAGCAAGTTAGCAGAAAGAAAACAGAGAAAGACTGAGGAAGAAATCCGACAAGAGATACCAGAAGAAATAGCAGAGCATGCTGATGCCTTTCTCGACGACGAAGACGGAGAGATCGCGCCCCATCAAGAGGGTCGCGATCACGTTATCGAATTGATACGAGATGAACAAGGTCGCGAGGCAGAAGTTCCTTGGGGCCCATTATACGGCATGTCGAGGGAAGAGCTATTAGTCCTACGAAAAACACTTTCGGACTATATGGACAAGGGCTGGATACGCGCCAGCAACTCACCAGCGGCAGCCCCAGTCTTATTTGTAAGGAAACCAGGTGGAGGCATTCGGATGTGTGTAGACTATCGGGCACTGAATCGAATCACTCGATCGGACCGCTACCCATTGCCACTAATCCGAGAAACCCTACGAAATCTAGCAACAGCGCGTTGGTACACCAAACTTGACGTCAGAGCGGCATTTCATCGGCTCCGCATCAAGCACGGCGATGAGTGGAAAACGGCTTTTCGCACTCGATTTGGACTATTCGAATGGCTAGTTACCCCCTTCGGACTAGCTGGCGCACCCGCGAGCTTTCAACGATACATCAACGGAGTCCTACGGGAATCCCTAGATATCTGCTGTTCAGCCTACATGGACGATGTCTTGATATGGAGCGACGGCGACTATCTGGATCACATGGTTAAGGTTAACCAAATTCTTGCCAAGCTCAAGACTGCTGGACTTCGGCTAGACTTAAGCAAGTGCGAGTTTGCTGTTCAGGAGGTCAAATATCTGGGGTTCATTATCACTGCAGGAGAAGGGATCAAAGTCGACCCAGAGAAAGTTGCCGCGATTAAAGAATGGGAGGCTCCAGTCAATGTCACAGGCGTACGCTCCTTCCTAGGCTTTGCAAATTTCTACCGAGACTTCATCGACAACTTCTCAGAGCTCTCCGACCCCTTAATCAAGTTAACACGGAAGGCCGTCGCTTTTGTCTGGAACAAAGAACATGAGAACGCCTTTCAAGTCTTGAAGGAGCTATTCATCTCCGCCCCAATACTGGCTCACTGGAATCCAGACCTGGATACGGTACTCGAGTGCGACTGCTCTGGCTACGCGCTGGGAGGCACGTTGTCGCAGAAGGATATGAAAGGAAAACTACGACCAGTAGCATACTTCTCCCGCAAGCTCACTGCGGCTGAATGTAACTACGAGATCCACGATAAAGAATTACTGGCAGTAATCAAGTCCATTGAACACTGGAGAGGAGAACTACGCAGTGTTGCAGCACCTTTCAAAGTCCTTACCGATCACAAGAATCTCCGCTACTTTATGACAGCGCAGCGTTTGTCAGAGAGACAAGCAAGATGGTCGCTAATTCTATCTGAGTACCAATTCCAGCTGGAATTTCGCGCCGGAAAACTAGCGCAAAGACCAGACGCACTATCAAGAAGACATCAAGATATGCCACATGACAAGAACGACGAGAGACTACAAGGGCGAGTGGCCCAGTTGATCAAGGACGAATGGCTTCCTCCTCTTTCCGAGAGGACGACCGAAACAATCGCAATACAAGCCCTTATCTGCCCAGTCAATACACCGAATACATCCAATAGTACATGGGACGTTATACGGGAGCCCCAGCAAAATACTGGACTGGACGGTCGACACCAGCTGACTGCCGAAAACGGTCAACACCGGTCCACTACTAGGTACGGTCAAAACCGGTCAGTTGCAAAAGGATGCGATCTTTTCGAGAAACCAGAGTTACAACTTCTCTGGGATCGCGCAATAGCAGAGGACCAATCCTACGAAGCTATTCATACGGCTATAGTTACTGGCGAACGTTCCTTTCCTCCAGAGCTCAAGTTGTCGGTACAGCTACCCGAATGCGAAGTAGACGACCACGGCGCGGTCACGAGAAGAGGGATCCTATGGGTACCAGATTGGGAACCGCTGCGAACAACGCTGGTCCAACAAACTCACGATTCCCATGTTACTGGACACCCAGGGAGAGATAGCATGCTTGCGATTCTATCCAGAAGTTTCTTTTGGCCCCAACAATACAAGACAGTCCGGCAGTTTGTACGTAATTGCGACGTATGTGGGAGAACAGGAATATGGCGTGATAAGAAGCGAGGTCTTCTGAAACCACTTCCAATCCCGGCCCGCTTCCACAGCGAGCTATCAATCGATTTCATGACTGATTTGCCCGCGGAGGAAAACGGCCCAAAATACCTCATGGTTATCACAGATCGCCTCCTCAAAAGTGTTACGTTGGAGGCTATGACTACAATGAGCGCCAAAGAGTGCGCGAAAAGGTTCTTACAATGCCACTATCGCTACCACGGATTTCCCATGGCATTGACGTCGGACAGAGGCAGCAATTGGACAGGTCGTTTTTGGAGGAAGCTTTGCGAACTTACAAAGATTGAGCAGAGACTCTCTACAGCCTTTCATCCACAGACCGATGGCGCGACCGAGCGTATGAACCAGGAAGTTCTACGCTATCTCCGCGCCTTCATCGCATACTCCCAACTAGACTGGCCAACGCTACTACCTACGGCTATGTTAGCACTGAACAATCGTGACTCTTCAGTCACAGGGATGAGTCCATTCTATCTAACCCACGGCTACCATGCGGAACCAATCCAGAAAGTACAACGAATCTCACCCAGTAACTCACCAACAGCCGATGCCGAGACCTTTGTGCAATGAATAGAAGAGGCACAAGAATATGCACAGGCAGCGATGGCCTGGTCCCAGCAGAAGATGGAGAACGACGCCAACAGGTCACGTCAAGCTGCCGAAACGTTAAAAAAGGGCGACAAAGTCTGGTTGAACCTTAGGAATATCAATACTCCGCAGCTATCAAAGAAACTGTCGTGGACGCAAGCCAAATACACTGTCGAGAACCAGATCTCCCCGATGGTATACGAGCTGGCTGACCTGCCAAGTGGTATCCATAACTGTTGAAGTATGAAAGTTGAGTAACAAGTGTATTGAGGGTGAGATCCGGAGGATCTCAGCTATATAGTAATACACTAAGCCCAATTGGGCAGTAAACAAACTCCAGTGACAGAGAGTAGCCACGCTGGCGCAGGTGGAGGCAATAGCATGAGGATACTCCTTCCAACAGTCCCCCGAATCCGAACGATGTTCCTCCCATCAGTGCCAGTCCCCCCATTCATGGCGCAGTAGTTGCACAAATACGGCCTCGGAGGTTATCCAGGAGGGGTCGTGGTAGTGATTTAGTACCAATGTCGGCGAGGTTGTCAGCGGAGCAGACATGCTCGATGGCGTAGTCACCCAGGACGAATCGCTCCCGGACGAAGTGGTAGTGAACGTTGATATGTTTAGAACGATTGCTGATCCTGTGGTCCTTGATGAGCGACAGGGCGGGCTCGTTGTTAACCATGAGCCAACAGTTGGGGTACTTGGCGTGACCCATAAGCTCCTTGATGGTCTGGCGCGACCACACGAGGTGGCTGGCGGCGTGGGATGATGCCATGTACTCGGCTTCACAAGTGCTCCTTGCCACGCATGACTGACGCTTTGAAGACCATGAGACTGTCGATCCACCGACCTTCATGAGGTAACCAGAGAAGGACTTGGAGTTGTCTGGGTCAGACCCGAAAGACGCATCTGAGAACATGACGAGCGTAGGAATGGACGCGGTCCGCGCTGCAGAGCGATCAGACGGCGCAGGAGATCGTACGTCAAGTTCAACAGCTCGGGTGGCTTGAATGTAACGTAGAGTCTGGTAAGCCATCTTCAGATGCAGGTCTGATGGGTTGGAGTTGTATGAACCCAGCATGCTGACCGTGTAGGACAGGTCTGGGCGACTGACGATGGCAAGGAAGTTGATCGAGCCGATGATGGATTGATACAGTTTCTGGCGATCAAGGTCCACTGAGTCGGTTGACCTTGGTGGGAACGAGTTAGGGTCAAGCGGTGTGTGGCGCCCATTACAATCATCCATGCCGTAGCGCCGCAATATCGCTGCGATGTGCCACGAAGCAATAGCGATGATGAGACGCAGACTGTCGTAGCGCACCACTGGGGAATATGTGTCGTCAAAATCCACCCCAGGACGTTGTGAGAAGCCTTGTGCCACCAGGCGGGCTTTGCGCTTGACGACCTTTCCATGCTCGTCGCGCTTGATGTCAACGACCCAGCGTGTGCCAACGAGCTTGAGGTTTGGCGGAGGATTGTGTTCCATCACCCATGTGCCATTGTCAAGATGTGCTTGGATTTCTTTGTTGATCGGTGTAACCCACAAAGGGGAGTTAGGGGCGTTGACAGCTTCATTGAACGTGCGAGGTATCTCGTGGTCGATGTCTGCCTTGGTGACGCAAGCCACAGCGTGCGCCATGTTCTCATCATCTGGCGCAAGCATGTCTTCCAAAGCCAATGACGCTTCAGCGTTGTCTGCGGCTTTGCGTGAAGGTTTAGCAACTCGTTTGGAGCGTCGGAGCTCGACTGGATCAGACAGGTCCTGTGACGGTCGCGTCTCCCTTCGAGTTCCTCTTGCTCCAGCGCCGGGTGCAGAGGTGAGTGGAGCGGAGCGCGTGTGTTGTCCATTGTCTGCGCTGGGCTGCACAGGCGTTGGCGCAGGCTGATCGTACGAGTGGTCCAAAGGTACCCCAGCTTCAAGCCGGGATGGGGTGTACGCTGTCGTCGTGGACCACGTTGGTGATGTAGGAGGTGTGGCAAAAGTGTCCCCCGACGGCCGACGATCTTTGTTTTGAGGCCGTCTTGGAGATGTAGAGACTGGTTCAGCAGCTGGTATCTCATTCTCCGCCACAGGTTGGAAATACGGCGCAGTCTGAGACCTTGAGAAAGGCTCAAAGCGCAGGTTGCGAGTTTCCATGATGACATGACGCGATGGGATGTAGATCCTCGCAGTTTTGGTGTTGCGCCCATACCCAACGAAGATGCCTTCCTCCGCTCTATGCAAGAGCTTGGAGCCAGGCTTGCGAGCTTCTACAGGTATGTGAGCGAAGATTTTGGAGCCGAATGGGTGCAGATGCTTGATGGATGGTTTCGCGCCAATGAGTAATTCATGCGGCGTACGACCCAGTTTGTCAGCAGCGTGAGGGGATATGTTCTTGAGGAAATTGGCTGTCTGCACAGCCTCACCCCAAAGGAACAGCTGACTGTCAGTAGGGATCATTGATCGAGCGATCTGAATGATGGACTGATTCCACCGTTCTGCGACGCCATTGAGCTCATGATGGTAAGGTGGGACCATGTCATGTTGTATGCCCATGCGCCGAAGGTCCTGGGCAGCGGCGCGGTATTCGCCGCCGTTGTCAGACTTGAAGCGTTTTACCGTAGAGCTGTGTATGTGGATGTTCGCAGTACTCATCTGAGCGTTGTATTGAGTATTGGCGAAGGCGATGAATTCGCGGATCGCCTGGGGGCCATCAGACTTCAGCTTAAGAAGCTTGATCCAGGAGTAGCGAGTTGCTTGGCAGATGAAGGATATGAAGTAACGCGCGCCTCCAAGGCTTGGGCGAGGAAACTTCCCTGACAAGTCTGAGTGTATGACTTCGAGCGGCTTGATGGTGCGCGCCAGTACTGGTGGGGATGGCGCAGGCCGCTGTCGCTTGGACTTGCTGAGGGAGCACATGTCGCAGTGGAAGTCATGAGGTTTCGCCGGTACCAGGTGCCCATCATTGTATATCCTTGCAGGGTTTGGGACGTGAAGATGACCGACTGAGTGATGAAACTCCGTATACGATGAGAAGCATGCAGTCTTCTGCGCCAGTGTTGGCCAAGATGGTGCACTGACGGTTGCAGCAGGTGCGGTCTCGGTTTTGTGTAGTGACGATTTGCGCGTCAGGTCTCGGTTAGTTGGCGCGTGGGATTCGGTCGAGGCAACGTGCGCTGTGGGTTTCGTTTTAGTTTGGATTTGTACAACGCCGTCCGCGTGCCGTGCCCACAGTACCGTGGCGCCGTTGCGCGTGAGGAAGATGTCGTTTGCTTTGCCGTGCAATTCGAGGTTGTGATGGTGACGGACATAACTCCAGGAGAAGAGCCGTGTACCATAGAGCTCGCTACTGTAGAGGACGTTGGTCAGTTCGACGATCTTGGTGGATCTGTCAGGCATTCTGCAGCGTAATCGAACGAGTCCAACACCATTGATGGGTAACTTGATACCGCCGGCCACCGTGATCGTTCCTTGCTTGGGTGACAAGGACACGAAATCATCGGCGCAGCCAGTCATGTGCCGCGAGGCACCAGTGTCAAGAAGCCATACCGTGGGAGGATCGATTGCTGAGGGCCGACGTATTGCGGCGTGAGCACTTATAGTTTCGCGTGATTGCTTGCCGTTTACGTTGATCATCGTGGTCCGCGTCGACTGCGGTGGTGATCCAGTCAGGTCAATGGTTGCGCCGGCAGTGGCGTTGGTGGCGCGGTAATGTGCTATGAAGCTCACCACCTCAGTTGCGCTGTCCTCGTCGTCCTCATCGTCTGATGATTCAGCGGCGTTCGCGTTGTTCGCCTTTTGATGTTTTGCGCCATTCTTCGTCTCCTTTGGCGCGCCGTTGCCTTTGCGCTGCTGTTGCTCCTTGTGTTTCTTGAGCTCGTTACAGTTCGTGTAGGCGTGCCCAATGAACGTCATGTTGTGCTTGCGGCACCAGGAGCATTCGGTAGTATTAGTAGCCGGACGCGTTCCGCGTGCGCCACCTTGGTTCTGTTTGGCGCCGCGCGCGGCGGATTGTTTCGCAGCGTACGCGGTAGAGGAGTCAGCGTCGAGGGAGTGCTTGTCGGAGATGTCGAGGATCTTGGGTTCGATGTCGACAAACTTGGTAACGTCACGAGAGCTGAGGTTGTCGATGACGTGGTCCATAGTATCTGGTAGGGTGGCCAGGAAGAATGAGCCCTTGACCTCATCCGATTCAAACATGGCCTTCATGGCTTTTGCGACGCTCTGTGAAGAGCCAGCGCATCGCTTTGCCATGCGAGTCCATCGCTGATGGAACTCGTCCAGGTGTAGTCTGAGGTCGTCTCCATCCGCGTAGCGAAGGTTTGTGAGCGACCGGAAGAGGGTGATGGACGCGTTGCCGGTATCGCGGTCGAACCGGCTGCCGAGGTGTTTCCAGGCCTCGGGTGACGTGTCGCACGACGCGATGGACATCGTGAGGTCGTTGTGTACCGACGAGAGCAGCATGACCATGGCCTTGTTGTCGTCGGCGTCCCACTTGTAGATGAGCTCCTCGCGAGCTTCTGCGCCAGTCCCAGCGACGGCGGCGGGCTTTGTCTTCTTGCCAGACACGATCGGCCAGAGGCCAGCGTACCTGAGTGCGACAGTCCACGCGGAGCGCCATTCTGTGTAGTTATCGCCGCAGGCAGAAAGCTTGGGCAGCGAGTTGGGGTCAAGCTTGAAGCTGAAGGAAGATGACATGATGACAGAGGTGGTCTGAAGTCTGCTTCAGAGGTAAAGGTGGGTGCCGTGCTGTGCTGGTACGGTGTGCTGTACGCCGGGTAGCGGAGCGTCGGCAGCAACAACAGCAGCGATGATGAACAACAAATTTGAAGCAGTGATGCTCAGTAAGGTGCTGTATATCGGAGGAGCGCGCGGCGTGATGCCGGGCTCATAACCTGTTGAAGTATGAAAGTTGAGTAACAAGTGTATTGAGGGTGAGATCCGGAGGATCTCAGCTATATAGTAATACACTAAGCCCAATTGGGCAGTAAACAAACTCCAGTGACAGAGAGTAGCCACGCTGGCGCAGGTGGAGGCAATAGCATGAGGATACTCCTTCCAACAATAACCGTTTCCACGTTGACCTACTCCGCCGAGCCGCAACCGACACACTGCCCTCACAAGAATCCGATGATACCCAGCCGCCACCATTAGTGCCTCAAACCGAAGAAACAGAGGCTGAGTTTGAAGTAGAACGTATACTTCGCGCAGAGAAGAAACGGGTTGGGCGAGGCTGGGTTCGTCAGTTATTAATCAAATGGAAAGGCTATGCAGATCCCGATTGGCAGCCACGTTCATTATTCACAGAAGTCGAGGACTTAGACCGCTTCGAGGCAGAGTATGGCAAGGGCGACGGTGTCGGCGAAGATATAGGAGCTCAAACAGGGGCCCGAAGAAACCGAGTAGTGGTGGCCAGCGCCTTCGAATCTGCTACAAGCTGGCAGAAGCGATGTATGGCGTTTGTCTGTTTGATTATCCCACCTACCACACCCTCTTTAGTCCTGCACACCCGGTAAGGAGGGGGGTAATGTTATGGGCATGGCCCATGGTTGGTATAGGCTAAGAGCCTAAGCCTGATTGAGCCTAGTATAGAGAAAGAACCTCATTGAGGTTCTCTGTTTGTAGATACCTTCACTCTTTAACTGAATCTAAACAATCTTTGGCTACGAGTATGCTGCGTCTTTCCAGCTACCGTCCCGTAATACGCAGGAACGTTACCGCGGAGAGGGTGGACCTCTGCTTCCTCCCGCCAAACTGGTTCCACGGCAGTGCGCCGCTTTTCTCAGCAAAAGCTGTGAGTTGCTGCGCGACCACCTTCTCCACCAGCTTCGCAAGTGTAGTTTCCAATTGGATGGGCCGGTACGCTCCCGGGTCAGTGTAGTCGCCCTTGCCCTTCTTCTTCAGGACGCACGTGATGGATTCCTTAAATGACGGCGGGAGGCCTCCAGTCTCAAGCATGGTCTGTAGCGCTTCCGCAACCGGCTTCTTAATGTCCTTCACCAGCAGCTTGATAGCTTCGTTCTGGATCTCGTCCGGCCCTGGGGCTTTCCTATTGGGCATTTCCAAGATAACCGTCTCGATCATCTCCTCTGTGATATCCGGCACTTCTTCGCCCTCGACCCGTACGGCCCACGGCCGGTCTGATTCTGGTCCCCCTTCGATGTCGCTGAGATCAGCCTCCTGCTGCGCGGGAAAGAATTTCTCCGCCGGATCCGCGCTATATCGGTGTCATGATCGAACTATGTTGGTATTCGAATGCAGTTAAACGTAGTTAAATGTGGTGGTTCTGCTCGATCAGGTCTAGCGCGAGACTGGTCGCAAGTACTTAGACTCGTCTCTACCTCTTAGTTAGCTCCTCATCCCTACAACTTCGCACATCCCATAGAATTCAAGTCATGCTTCCAAGTCAAGTCCAAGGTCAAACGTGACAGTTTGTAAGGATCCCTTTTTACGATAAAAGTCGGGCTGCTATTGTCTACGCAGTCGACAAACCTCACCAACTATGCCCCGAATTCTCGACCTTCCCTCCCTTGCGGACGATACTACCACCCTCGAAAACAGTACTCTCGAAAACCCCCTAGCCTTCTACGACTTCTCTATAACCCCTAGACTCGCAGCAACCCTTACTCAGAAGATCCAAGCTACCTTTGCAACCCCGGCGGACGAAGCCTCAGTCAACGAAAATGAATACGTCCCAGTCTCACACGTTACTCTCGACCGCGCTTCGGCGCTCCCACTCCTCCAGCTTTTAGCTACCATCTCCCATATGTTCAACACAGCCCAGCGAGACCAGGATACCATGTCCCGTTCAATTCAAGAACTCAAGCTCGAAGCCTCTGAGAACGAAGCTCGCGCCCTTCGAGCAGAACTCCAGGGCGTTACTTCTCGCGAAATCTCCGCCCCTCGACCAACCCAAGGCGACATCTCTATCTTTGAAGGAGATAAAAACAAATACAAGAGCTGGCTCTTAGACCTCCGGATAAAACTCAGCGCAGACTCCAAAGCATTCCCTTCAGTAAACTCACAAGTTACTTACGCCTTCAATCGACTTGACGACAAGTGCAAATCCACAATTCGCCCATACTACAACGAAACTACGAATTCATGGCCTTTTGAATCCCTCGACGAATTTATCTCAAAACTCAACGACAGCTACACTCCTCGTTTCGATACTCAAGATGCTATGAATAAGCTGCAGAACCACAAGATGGAAAACCGAACATTTGCTACTTACGCCGCAGACTTCCGACGCCTACTCCAAGAAGCCGGAATCACCCTCCCTCACGTCTCAGAACCCGCAAACCCCTTGGAACAACTTATGATTGTCAACTTTCGCAACGGCCTGAGCGCAGAACTCAGCGGAGCAATGATTCACGTCCCTACGACAAAGAAACTGGAAGAGTTAATCGATCTGTGCCACAACTGCGAAGCCAACATGAAACAATTCGAGAAAATCTCTCGAGCTCGAAAAGCTCCCGTATTCTCAGGATCATCTACATCAGCTACCGCTCCCTCTGCATCCCAACGCGCATTCCTAGTCTCCCCCGTCACTTCTCACGCTTTCGGAGATGCCATGGACATTTCAGTTATGAACCTCAACGGTAGTGCCGGCGCCGACATAGGTACCTGCCTTCCGTCTCTCCAGATGAAACCAATTGCATCCTGGACCCTGGAAGAGAAAGCCGCCAATATCCAATGGCGAAAGACCAACAACCGTTGCGGATACTGCGGAGAGCCCGTAGTAATTATGCCTAATGGTCAGAAGCACATCGCCGCCGTATGCCCTAAGAAAGCCCAGCGTGGACGCCCCTCCAATCAGTTCACTACTCCCAACTAGTTCGCCAGTGGCCCCATGCAGTTTGGCAACTCCGGAGCTCGAAACTTCATTCCCCCTATGAGCTTTAGCAATATGAGTATGTCAGGAGCATCGGGAGCGTATCCACAGAACGTCCAGACTTCCCGGATCACTCAAGGCCCTGAAGAACGCTCAGGTTCTACCGCCTCTTCTAGCACCACAAGCTACGGCTTCGGATCAGCCCCATACACCCCGAGTTCGGAAAACTCAGTCTCGTTGAAAAGACGTTCATCGAGACACGACAACAAATCGAAACGACATGTTCTTTACATCAGTTCAGCAGTTCTAGGTTACTCAGAGAAATCAACAGGAGAGATTGATGGACCAGTAGACTCTAGACCAATCATAGTCCCAATTACACTTAATGAATCGATCAAAACCCTCGCCGTTACTGATTCCTTTGCCACAGGAAGTTTCATAGACCTCGATTTTGCGCAATCCCACGGCTTTCCCTTTATTCCCCTCGAAAACCCCGGCCGCCTCAAAGCCTTTGACGGCGAACAGGCATCCTCTGCACCCTCTTACGTTACTCACGAAATCCACGTCTCCGTCAGAACCGGAGAACACCACCTCGAAACCACGAAATTCTTTGTTACCCGTCTCGGCTCCGCAGCAGTCATCTTTGGCACTCCCTGGATGAACTTCCACGGTGTGAAACTCGATTTTGAGAATCGTAGTATTCACTTCGGTACCCACTGTTCTAAGAAATGTTTTCAGGGCCACAAGGGCTCTGTTGAGTATATCCCGCTCCCGTTTGGTGCCTGCGCACCCCCTCAAGAAACCCCGGACTCTCCTCGCGATTGGAAGATTGTCAACTCTCACGCTTTTCAATGGAATTCTAAGCAGCCCAATGCTCAAATCTACGCAATCAGTATTCAAGATATCGATAAATTTCTGGCGAAGAAACCAGATTACAAAGACCCTCGCCCCCAGTTACCCAAAGACCTTCACGACCTCGCGCACGCTTTTAACAGAAAAGCTGCTGATTCACTGCCCCCTTCACGCCTCGTCGACCACAAAATCGAAATTCAAGAAGACAAGAAAGACCAGTTACCCAACGCTCCTCTCTACGATATGTCCCAGAACGAACTCAAATGCCTCCGGAAATGGCTGGAGGAGAATTTGGGAAAAGGCTTTATCAGAAAAAGCCAGTTCGACGTCAGTTCCCCATGTATCTTTGTCAAAAAACCAGGTGGTGGTCTGCGATTCTGCGTAGACTACCGAAAACTCAACGCGATTACTCGAAAAAACCGATACCCTATTCCCTTACTCCGCGAAACCCTAGACAAACTCAGCAAAGCCAAGTACTTCACGAAGATCGATATTATCTCAGCATTCAACGCACTCCGAGTCCACCCCGACAGCGTTCCTCTCACTGCATTCAGAACCCGCTTCGGTCTGTTCGAATCTCTAGTTATGAACTTCGGCCTCTGCAATGCCCCGGCGACCTGGCAGTCGTATATTATTAACGAACAACTTAAAGACTTCCTCGACGTTTTCTGCACCGCGTACCTCGACGATATCCTAATCTACAGCGAAACTCTCGAAGAGCATAAAATTCAAGTGCGGCAGGTTATCGAACGAATGCACGCAGCAGGACTCAACATCGACATCGACAAATGCGAATTCTACCAGACAGAAGTCAAATTTCTCGGTTTAATTATCACAGACCACGGAATCCGGATGGACCCGGACAAAGTCAAAACAATCATTGATTGGCAATACTGTACCACTCGCCACGACGTCCAATCCTTCCTCGGTTTTGCCAATTTCTACCGCCGTTTTATTTTCAATTACTCCTCCACCGCGAAACCTCTTACCGACTTACTGAAAAAAGACAAGCCGTTCTACTTCGGCCCAAAACAGCGCGCCGCTTTTGATAAACTCCAAGAAGCCTTCATCTCCGCACCAATCCTCGCACATTTCGACTCTACAAAGAAGTGTATTGTCGAAACAGACGCCTCCAACTGGGTAGGCGCTGGAGTACTCTCACAAATCGGCAATGACGGTTTGCTACACCCCGTCGCCTTCTTCTCTCACAAGTTCACACCCCAGGAGTGTAATTACGAAATCTACGACAAAGAACTCCTAGCAATCATTCGCGCATTTGAAGAGTGGCGAGGAGAGCTCGAAGGAACTGAAGACCCGATCGAAGTTATTACAGACCACCAAAACCTCGAATACTACATGTCAACCAAAAAACTCACTCGCCGACAAGCCCGTTGGGCCGAATTCCTCTCCCAATTCCACTTCGAAATCAAATGGAGACCAGGAAAAGATACTACGAAACCCGACGCCTTGACCCGCCGCTCCCAAAACCTCCCCTCAAACGTATCCGACCCGCGTATCCAGCACCAGTCACAGGTTATGCTTAAACCCCACACACTTGACCCTAAGATTCGAAAAGAACTAGCGCTCCAAGTCCACAATCTTTCATTATGCCCAGTTACGCTTCGTGACCACTCCTCTCCACAAGACTTCGAGAAAAACCCAGACTACCGCGACTCTTCCGAAAATGACGGGGACGAATCCCTTGAGCCCCTCAACGATATATGGAACAAACCTAGCAACGACGTAGTAGCTGAAGAACAAACCCCAACCACCCCGTTCTCCCCTCCGGACATATTCATCCCTTCGCAAGACCCAGACGACGAAGAGCTTATTTGGGACGAAGACAAGTTTGAAGAACTCTACGCTAGAGCGTTGACTAAAGACAAAGAACCACGCGAAGTCTTGAAAAAACTACGCGACGGCAAAACCCACCACCGAACGTTGCGGATGCAGGACTGCGAAGAACGCGACGGCCGCCTTTGGTATAAAAAGTGTCTATTTATTCCCCAAGACGATACACTACAAGCATACATTCTGAAAGCGAACCACGACTGTAATGTCGCAGGTCACCCGGGTAAAGCTAACAACTTCCTCAAACTCCGCAAGTTCTACTACTGGCATGGCATGCACGCCACCTCGGACAAATGGATCTCACGATGCGACGCCTGTCGACGCGCAAAACCGAGCAACCTAATGTACCAAGGACTCCTCAACACTCTCGAAGCCCCTCAACGAAGATGGGAAGACATCCAGATGGACTTCATTACCGATTTACCTGCTACACGCAAAGGAGGTAATACCTGCCTCTTAGTAATTGTCGATTGCCTCACCAAAATCAAGCACCTTATCCCCTGCCAAAAACTCCCAGAAGCCCGCGAATGCGCCTTACTCTTTCTCCAACACGTCTACCGCCTCCACGGCTTACCTCGAAGCATTATCTCCGACCGAGGATCCCAATTCGTTGCTATCCTCTGGAAAGTACTCTGCAAACGCCTCGGAATCCGAATCCGCCTCTCTACCAGTTTCCACCCCGAGACAGATGGCGGGACCGAGCGAGCGAATGCCCAAGTCGAAATCTACATCCGTGCTTACTGCAATTATCAACAAGATGATTGGGACGAATACTCTGCGAATTCGTGATCAACAACACACCCTCCAATGCAACAAAACTCACACCATTTTTTGCCGCCTACGGCTACGATCCACGCTCCGGATTGGAAGCGCCAATTCAACCAGACCGTAACGCCTCTCGCCACGAAATTACCGAGACACGAAAAGCTAATTCCATGGCTGACTTCATGGCAAACCTTGAGAAGATTTGCTACAACGAGATCCACCACGCCAGCGCTACCTACGAATATTTCAAGAACAAACATCGGCTTGGTTCTCCAAACTACAAAGTTGGTGACTGGGTTTGGCTAAATGTAAGAGTTCAACCCTCAAAGGTGTTTCGCAAGTGAGGGAAGACAGCTTATATTTCAAGTATCTAAGTACAGAGAAGAAAGTGTAAGTACAGGAAGGATAGCTCGTATATATAATCCTCCTCTTACAATAGATCCTTCTAGAAAGTATCTTTAAATGGAAACGTGACAGCTTGCAAAATAGAACATGGCAGCTTGCGAAATAGAACATGACAGCTTGCAAAATAGAACATGACAGCTTGCAAAATAGAACATGACAGCTTGCAGAATAACAAGAGAACAATTGGAAATCCAGTCATGGATAAGCTAGAGAGAAGGATTCCATCCCTTAACATTATCCCCTCCCCCCCTCTCTTGTAGATCGATGTGAGCGTAGTCTCTGAGAGCGTAGTATAGGTCCGTCGTTTTCAAGAACGTTGCCGTAGGTACTTTCAAAAGCGTCCAGAGCTGTAGTTTGTTGGAGTTCGCTAAGGGGTTCCCACGTAGGATCAACGTAGCCTACCCACTTAACTAAGACTTCTCGCGTTTGTTGTCGATCTCGCCGGCGCCATCTTGCGGCTAGAATAGCCTCGATACCGTATTCCTCGTCTCCTTGTTCAGTTACTATAGGAGGCGGCTGTGTATTATCTTGTATTTGTGAAGGTAGGGGATCTGTGCCAGCTCTCCTAAGTAAAGACGTATGAAATCGGTTGTGGATTCCTCTGGGTGTATCAAGCTCGTAAGACATTGAGTTGATAACTCGTGTAACTGTATACTTCCCATGAATCCAGTCTAGTTTCTTACAAGGACGTAGGGTTTTTACGTTCTTTAGGTTGAGCCAGACTTTGTCTCCCACTTTAAAAGAGTCAGCCGGAGCACGATCTCTATTAGAGTAGTATTCTTGCTGTTGCTGAGCTGATACCATTGACGTTTCTGCCCATTCTTGTGCGTCCTTCAATTTTGCTACAAGATCTTGTGCTTTTTCTTTTGGATTCTTAGGGGTTTTGTCAAAGGATAGATCCTTTCTCAACTTATCCTGGATGGATTCTTAGCACTACCTGGTAGTTCTCACGTGCGCCTAGCAGGGATTATTCAGGGACCGTTTCACATGCGCTTCTACTCCTTTCTATTCTCTTCTCAGGACAGCATGTCCTTTTCCTACTTGGAAGATTATATATACAAGTTGTTCTTCCTGTACCTACACTTTCTTCTTTGTACTTAGATACTTTGAAATACAAGCAGTCTTCTCTCACTTGCGAAACACCTTTGAGGGTTGAACTCTTACATTATCTAAGTACCGCACCAATACCTCTTGCTGACAGTAAGAGAGAGTCTCTGCAGTAATCGTCAGAGCAAAGAGAAAGCCCTCCATCGAGCGAGGTACCGAGAAAGCCCTCCATCGAGCGAGGCACTGAGAAAGCCCTCCATTGAGCGAGGCATTGAGAAAGAGTTTGCTAGGTACCTCATAACCTAGGACGGATGCTACATCTTCTCATTGTGTAGTAATCACGAACGTCGAAGATTGAGAGTTGTTGAAACTTGTCCTTTGCGAAGGGATATCAACAACGTCCAAAGTGACACCCACAAGTTGAAAGTACTCCCAGGTCAATCCTGTTGGTGAGTCAAGGTCCTAAAGAGGACACCCAAGCCATTTCAGTACTCTCAGGAAGAGCCTGTAGAGTCAAGGTCCTAAAGAGGACACCCAAGCCATTTTCAGTACTCTCAGGACGAGCCTGCAGAGTCAAGGTCCTAAAGAGGACACCCCAGCCACTTCAGTACTCTCAGGAAGAGCCTGTAGAGTCAAGGTCCTAAAGAGGACACCCAAGCCATTTTCAGTACTCTCAGGACGAGCCTGCAGAGTCAAGGTCCTAAAGAGGACACCCCAGCCATTTCAGTACTCTCAGGAAGAGCCTGTAGAGTCAAGGTCCTAAAGAGGACACCCAAGCCATTTTCAGTACTCTCAGGACGAGCCTGCAGAGTCAAGGTCCTAAAGAGGACACCCCAGCCATTTCAGTACTCTCAGGAAGAGCCTGTAGAGTCAAGGTCCTAAAGAGGACACCCAAGCCATTTTCAGTACTCTCAGGACGAGCCTGCAGAGTCAAGGTCCTAAAGAGGACACCCCAGCCATTTCAGTACTCTCAGGAAGAGCCTGTAGAGTCAAGGTCCTAAAGAGGACACCCAAGCCATTTTCAGTACTCTCAGGACGAGCCTGCAGAGTCAAGGTCCTAAAGAGGACACCCCAGCCATTTCAGTACTCTCAGGAAGAGCCTGTAGAGTCAAGGTCCTAAAGAGGACATCCAAGCCATTTTCAGTACTCTCAGGACGAGCCTGCAGAGTCAAGGTCCTAAAGAGAACACCCCAGCCATTTCAGTACTCTCAGGAAGAGCCTGTAGAGTCAAGGTCCTAAAGAGGACACCTAACCCAAGAAGCAAGGGCCAACCTCAAGGGCCAAACAAAAAGGAATTTCAAGAAGAGAACACTTGTCCTAACCCAAGAAGCAAGGGCCAACCTCAAAGACCAACCTCAAGAGCCAACCTCAAGGGCCAAACAAAAAGGGAATTCAAGAGAATTCAAGCTGAGATTTTCTAGAAGGTGCTAGAATCTCCAAGAAGCAAGGGCCAACTGTAAGGGCCAATCCACAGTAAATTCTCGCAAAATTTACAAAGAGGAAATCAGAGGTCATCCTAAGACAGCGTAGTCTTAGGAGTTGAAGCTGTAATAAGCTGAGGAAAGAAAGAGTTAGGAAGAGAGATTCAATACCCTTGACCTTCATAGTCCCTAGGAGCTCTGTCCTTAGTAATAAGGGTTGCAGAGCAGACTGTCAAGGATGAAATCAGTCGGAAGGAAATTCAGCCTCAGAGCCTGTACTCGATGATTGGAACGTCAATCAAGATTGATAACCGCCTATTCGAAAGAAAACTTCAGAGGAAGGGAGTTAGTTCTTATCGAGGACATGGAAACAACAGTCGTGCGAATATAGGTGTTTGAGTTGATTCATACGGACTGCAGCCAATGGAGCTCGACAAGATTCAGAGCGGTCCACGTGGATCCAAGAAAGGTACAGGTCAGAAAGCCCAAAAAGAACAACACTGGACGTTTCACGAATCAGGGACAACGATTCGGAAACTCACCCATGGGCTCAGAACACCTCAAGGCTTTACAATCCGATGCGTCAGTACCGCCAATCCACAACATACTGAGCTGGACGGCTTGTTATGAGGACGACTGCAAAGTACACCTATCCGAGAAGCAGAGCTCCGGATACTACCCTCGGGATAGAGGAGGTTACCAAGGTAACGGCAATGTCAAAGGACATCTCGCTATGATGAGTTCGTCATCTAGCTCACCCGGTCTTTATGGCACTCAGTTGGTATTGCCAAAAGCAGAGTATGGCACAAACCAATTCGGGGTTGAGAATACAATGGCTGCTGTCAAAGTTATCAGCAGATACCCAAGCATGAGAAAGAATCCGGAACACGATCTTCACTGGATGATTCCATCGAACTGGTACAAAGTCAAAGAATGCCCACTGTGGGAGCACAAGTCCGAGGAAGATCCAGGAGAACCAGATTGGGAATTCCACTGGTTCACGAAAAGGAAGTCAACAATACGACCCTCAGGAAGATCATGAAAATCCCAAACATCAGTACAGATGTACAGCACGTCCACCACAGACACTCACCTATAAATTGCTGCGAGTACGAGGAATGCGATTTACCTCAGCACCAGGAAATGAAAGATCTTGGAGAAATACTCCAAGAGTTGCCAGCCATTTCCGGGAGTTGGTCTACACCAAACGAAAACGAATCTCTACAGTCTATGTCGGGCGACGACAGTGAGTCTACAGTAGAAGACAACTCCAACGAAGGAGAATCGAAGGAAGATCTAGAGTTTATGACCTTCCGGCTCTCACGTTTGACACGAGACGTTGAACGAGCAATTGATCAGGACGATTCTCAGTGCAAAGACGTCTATCCAAATGCATGCCTTGACTTCACCTGCCCATACCATCCGAATGGGGCAAGGAACCTTCGACACCTTGTCCGACGATTGGACATCGCAGTCAAAACAAAGCAAGCACGCAAATGGCATGAGAATTCGGGAAACGAAGAGGATCAACAGTAGAGAAGGCCCTGTTGAATCCTAATGAAGCGCCTCATTTTCTGAACAACCTTGGTACATCCAAGATGCTGGTCGAAGGAAAGATCGACGACGTACCAGCATGGGCCTTCATCGACACTGGTGCCGATAGGAATCTTCTAAGCGAGAAATTGGTCGACGAATGGAAACTACCCGTACGGTCGAAACGGCATCCATATCCACTAACTATCGCTGATGGAAGACCTGTCAACTTCAATGGAGGCATAGTGATCTACGAAGCAGACATAATCTTGTGGATACAAGGGAGGAAAGAACAGATTGTTCTAGACGTCACGAATATTGGAGACTCGGATTTGATCCTTGGTCTGCCATGGCTTCGAACTCACAATCCGCATATCGACTGGAGAACATTGACGCTCACGTTCCCAGACCAACGATATCCCGTGCAGGCTAGCATGCGCGCTAGAACACGGACAGCACAAAGACCTTTGCAGAAAAGGCCTACACACGTTGAAGTGGCATACTGCTATCGTCTCCAGACAGAGGAGGATAGGTCAGTGTTCCAAATTCCCCATAGGTACCAGGAATTTGCAGAACTTTTTAAAGGGGAATCGATCGAAGATTCTCTTCCACCACACCAACCATGGGATCATGAGATCAAGCTCAACAATAATGAACAACCAAAGAAGTTCAAGATCTACCCATTGAGGGAAGATCAGCTTGAAACCCTTCGTGAATATATCGACGATTTCACGAAGAAGAAGTTCATCCGGGAGTCGAAGTCACCCGCCGGATATTCAGTTTTCTACGTACCCAAGCCCGATGGTTCACAACGATTGTGTGTCGATTACCGACATCTAAATGAGATTTTGGTGAAGAATGCGTACACGCTGCCTTTAATCCAGGAGTTGAGGGACAGACTCCAAGGAGCCAGATGATTCACGAAATTCGATATTCCTGCGGCTTTTCATCGAATTAGGATTAAGGAAGGTGACGAGTGGAAGATAGCATTCCGCACTCACCTTGAGCACTACGAATACCTTGTCATGCCCTTTGGTTTGACAAACGCCCCTGCGACGCTGCAAGCCTATATGAACAATGTGCTTCGCGAGCACTTAGACAAGTTTGTGTCTGTTTATATGGATGACATTTTGGTTTACTATCATCGAACGTTCGAAGAACACGCCAATCACGTTCGAACCGTTCTCCGCGCACTACAGATATTTAACTTGCGGCTGAAACCCTCGAAAAGCGAATTCCACAAGCAACGAATCAAGTTCGTTGGATGTTTTGTCTCTCAAGATGGACTTGAGATGGACCCGGAAATTTACCAGAAGGTCCGCGATTGGCCGGTACCCTCGAACGTCAAAGGAGTACAGTCATTTCACGCCTTCGCGAATTATTATCGACAATTCATCGAAAGCTTTTCCGAAGTTGCAGAACCCCTCACGGGATTGATGAAGAAGGGGATTACCTTCGAATGGAACGAGCATGCGCAAAAGGCCTTTGACGCACTCAAGATACGGTTAACAATACCACCCATTCTGCAACTGTTTAACTCAAAAAAAAAACAGCCACAGTCGAGGCGGATGCGTCCGATCGAGCCCTCGGAGCATGCCTCAGCCAACCCGATTCAGATGGAAAGCTTAGACCAGTAGCTTACCACACACGAAAATTTCTGAAAGCAGAAGTCAACTACTCCACTTCAGACAAGGAACTCATGGCCATAGTTGATGCCTTCAAGCACTGGAAGCATTATCTTGAAGGAGCGAAACACAAGATTACCGTGTATTCCGATCACAAGAACCTGCGGAATTTCACGACGACAAAGGAATTGAATCGACGGCAACTAAGATGGTCAGAAGAACTGTCATTTTACAACTTCCATATCCTTTACAAGAAAGGAAAGGAAAACGTTAACGCCGATGCATTAAGTCGACGAGAAGACTTCATGGCAGGAGAAAAAGAGAAAGTCGAACGCGCTTTGTTCCGACAGAAGGTGATGCACTTGTGCACCAAGTCTCATCACTTCAGACAGGAAAGTCCTCTTATTGGCAAGAGGTCAGGAACGCGCAGCAAAGGATCGAGATGTACAAGGCTACATTCAATCAGCAGATCAGAATACCCGTATTGAAGACGGATTGCTCCTCTTCAACAACTTGGTATATCTTCCCACGAGCCTTAGGAAACAGTACATCCTACATCAACACGAATCTCCACTCAATGGTTATTGCCGACCAGAGATTGTCCTTTCACGACTTCAGAATACCTTCTACTTCCCGCGCATGCGACAGGAAGTTTTCAAGGAAATAGGAAAGTGTGTTCTTTGCAAAAAGGCCAAGTACGAACGACAGAAACTGTCGCATTAGATACCTTTGAAAGTATCTACGGTGATGTTTTTCAAAACGACGGACCGAGTCTACGTCCTCCTAGGCGTACAAAAAGCAAAACCGCCCCAACGGAAACGGGGGAGAAGAAGGGTAATGTCAAAGGATAGATCCTTTCTCAACTTATCCTGGATGGATTCTTAGCACTACCTGGTAGTTCTCACGTGCGCCTAGCAGGGATTATTCAGGGACCGTTTCACATGCGCTTCTACTCCTTTCTATTCTCTTCTCAGGACAGCATGTCCTTTTCCTACTTGGAAGATTATATATACAAGTTGTTCTTCCTGTACCTACACTTTCTTCTTTGTACTTAGATACTTTGAAATACAAGCAGTCTTCTCTCACTTGCGAAACACCTTTGAGGGTTGAACTCTTACAGGTTTCCTGGGGAGCTTCAACAGTTCCTATATGCTCAATGTTATAACCGTGGGTTAAGAAGAAAGGCGATAGGCCCGTAGCTTGGTTTGGTCTATTATCGAGGCATATTTGAGCAATAGGCAGGAGCTCGACCCAGTCGTTCTGACTAAATGTACAGAACTTACGTAGATAGGCTTCAACTTCTTGATTTCTTCTTTCCGTAGATCCATCAGTCTCAGGGTGATACGCTGTAGAGAGTCTTCTCTCTATCTTAAGAAGGTGACAAACTTCTTTCCAGAAAGCATTAACAAATTGCGTGTCCCTATCTGAGACTAGAGATCTAGGAAGCCAGTGTAATCTTACGTAGTTCTGCATAAATAGTTTTGCAAATCCTTCAGCTCCAAACTGTTCTTTAGGCACTGGGAACAGGATAGTTCCTTTACCCAAGCGGTCAGTAATAACGCAGAGTCTTGTGCATCTTTGGCTCTCTGGTAATTCGACTATGAAGTCTACTGAAATATCTTGCCAGATACGGCTAGGGACAGGAAGAGGTTTAAGTAAACCTTTCTTTTTGTCTCGCCAGACTGAAGTTCTTCCGCAGACGTCACAATTGCGTATAAACTGACGTATATCTTGAGCAAATCCCGGCCAGTAGAACTGTCTGGAGAGAATAGCAATAGTAGCTTCTCGTCCAGGATGCCCTGATAGGACTGAATCGTGTATTTCTTGAATTACTCCTGTTAAGAGAGGCTCGTAGGAGGGCAACCAGATTCGGTCTCTATAGTAGAGCTGGTTGTTTTCGACTTTACAATCTCCTATAGAAGTAGGAACCTTTAGCTTAGATGGGAACTGCCTATCTTGCTTTAGAACGCTTTGGAAAATACGTCTGTAGTCTAGATCTCCTTCGAGTGCAGTTTCCCATCTATCCCTTAGATCACCTGAGAGAAAGGGATTTTGTATAAAGGGGATAGGTTCTTTGTCTACTTCTTGAGCATTTTCTTGGGCAGCTTCTTCTCTTGCAGGAGTCTTATCCTCTAGAACGTTAATCCAAAGCTTTGGAGGTAATAACGTGTTATGGGCATGGCCCATGGTTGGTATAGGCTAAGAGCCTAAGCCTGATTGAGCCTAGTATAGAGAAAGAACCTCATTGAGGTTCTCTGTTTGTAGATACCTTCACTCTTTAACTGAATCTAAACAATCTTTGGCTACGAGTATGCTGCGTCTTTCCAGCTACCGTCCCGTAATATAGATTCAGTTCTTTACAAACCTAGGTGTACTTGATGCGTAGCAACAGTACCCTATCGACTCCTACAACCTACACCCCTACTACCGACGACGACCCAATCGCGAGCATTACGCAAGGAATCGACAAACTCTCAATGGCTCGAGCAAATTCGCCTGACACCGTACAACAATTGGTGGCAGCTCTGACCGCAGTCAGTGTTGATGGGAACACCGGTGCAAAAGCTATTGCATGGCCTAAATGGGACGGGAAAAGAGACAACTACACGCTGTTCAGATGGCAGATCAAGACAAAAATCACTGTTGAAAATGGGAAGCTTGGAAGCAATCAAGGAATATGCGCGAACATCTTCAACGGGCTTCCGACAGAGAAACAACAACGCGTCATCCAATGGCTAAGCAATGGAGAGCAACATGACAACTACGAACCCGAGTCCTTTATCAAGCATATGGACGACAAGTTCTTAGATCATGAAGCGGAAGCTAAAGCTCTCGACGAGCTGAACAAGATTAGCCAAGGCAGCAGACAACCGTTCGAAGACTTCCGCCAGCAGTTCGAACAACTGACATCGCAAGCTGGATCCCTAGCGCCGCAAAGAGCCTCAAAGATCACTATCATGAACAACGCGCTCAACTACTCCCTCCAACAGACCTTGAAATCAGTGCGATTGTCCAGGGACGACTACGACACTTACGTAAAAGATGTACAGTACTTCGCGACGAAGACAGAGGCTCTATCCCACCAACGCCGCTATCCAAGTACGGATAAGGAGACGCCAACGACTCGAGGGAGGCCACAATCACCCCAAACAGTCAGTCGTGACGCAGAAGGCGATGTCGAAATGACTGGCATCAACGCCCTTTCAGCGCAGATCGCAGCACTGATAGCTCGGGTCGATACACTCGGAAAGGATGCGAAGAAGGACCGACGACCTAGAGCGAAATGGCGATCCCAAACAGAGTTCTTGGCACTTATACAAGCGGGCAAATGCGGGCGCTGTAAGAAGCCCAAGCACCATCCGAACGTATGCGAATTCCGACCAGCAACACGTCCAAAGACTCAGGTCACTGCGGTAATCACACAGCATACCGATGACTCCCTACAGGAAGCCTCATCAGAGTCGGAAAACTAGCTACCCTTGTGCATCGTCGCGCACGAGGGTCTGAAGTAGATGTACATGGCGAAGACATTACAAAGCTACCAGGCATAAGAGAAATCAAAGCAGCAAAGGATAGGATGGAAAGTACACCCTTCTTGATAGATACCTTGATCAACGGAACTTCTTTCACCGAATCCTTCTTTGATAACGGCTGCCTCCCTTATGCTGCTTTCAGCGAGAAGAGTGTCCAAACACATCGTCTACCGCGCATCCCAATTGACACCAAACAATTGGCACTGGCTAAAGAGAGCCACGAGAACGGAGAAGACCTCCGTATTACGCACATGACCTACGCTACGATCGACATTGATGGTCGAGCAGAGCGAGTCTATGGGTATATAGTGAAAGGATTGAGCTTCCCTATTATCCTAGGCAAGGCATGGGCAGAGAGAAACTGGGTGCGATATATAGCAGCTAAGAGAAAGCTGCTTATTGGTCAAGGATCCCAGCGCATCACGGTAAGAGAAAAGGGGTGGCTAGAACAGAACACCAAAGCGCGAGACCGGCTCGCTCACGTGCGGGCGGCTTGTCTAGTGTCAGGATCTGTATTTGCAGCTATTGTTGGAAGGGCCCAGCGACGGTTGAGAAGAGATGGACCGGATGGTACACAAGTGCTGGCTATCTCGATGTCGGATATCAACAAGGCCCTAAGCAAGTTAGCAGAAAGAAAACAGAGAAAGACTGAGGAAGAAATCCGACAAGAGATACCAGAAGAAATAGCAGAGCATGCTGATGCCTTTCTCGACGACGAAGACGGAGAGATCGCGCCCCATCAAGAGGGTCGCGATCACGTTATCGAATTGATACGAGATGAACAAGGTCGCGAGGCAGAAGTTCCTTGGGGCCCATTATACGGCATGTCGAGGGAAGAGCTATTAGTCCTACGAAAAACACTTTCGGACTATATGGACAAGGGCTGGATACGCGCCAGCAACTCACCAGCGGCAGCCCCAGTCTTATTTGTAAGGAAACCAGGTGGAGGCATTCGGATGTGTGTAGACTATCGGGCACTGAATCGAATCACTCGATCGGACCGCTACCCATTGCCACTAATCCGAGAAACCCTACGAAATCTAGCAACAGCGCGTTGGTACACCAAACTTGACGTCAGAGCGGCATTTCATCGGCTCCGCATCAAGCACGGCGATGAGTGGAAAACGGCTTTTCGCACTCGATTTGGACTATTCGAATGGCTAGTTACCCCCTTCGGACTAGCTGGCGCACCCGCGAGCTTTCAACGATACATCAACGGAGTCCTACGGGAATCCCTAGATATCTGCTGTTCAGCCTACATGGACGATGTCTTGATATGGAGCGACGGCGACTATCTGGATCACATGGTTAAGGTTAACCAAATTCTTGCCAAGCTCAAGACTGCTGGACTTCGGCTAGACTTAAGCAAGTGCGAGTTTGCTGTTCAGGAGGTCAAATATCTGGGGTTCATTATCACTGCAGGAGAAGGGATCAAAGTCGACCCAGAGAAAGTTGCCGCGATTAAAGAATGGGAGGCTCCAGTCAATGTCACAGGCGTACGCTCCTTCCTAGGCTTTGCAAATTTCTACCGAGACTTCATCGACAACTTCTCAGAGCTCTCCGACCCCTTAATCAAGTTAACACGGAAGGCCGTCGCTTTTGTCTGGAACAAAGAACATGAGAACGCCTTTCAAGTCTTGAAGGAGCTATTCATCTCCGCCCCAATACTGGCTCACTGGAATCCAGACCTGGATACGGTACTCGAGTGCGACTGCTCTGGCTACGCGCTGGGAGGCACGTTGTCGCAGAAGGATATGAAAGGAAAACTACGACCAGTAGCATACTTCTCCCGCAAGCTCACTGCGGCTGAATGTAACTACGAGATCCACGATAAAGAATTACTGGCAGTAATCAAGTCCATTGAACACTGGAGAGGAGAACTACGCAGTGTTGCAGCACCTTTCAAAGTCCTTACCGATCACAAGAATCTCCGCTACTTTATGACAGCGCAGCGTTTGTCAGAGAGACAAGCAAGATGGTCGCTAATTCTATCTGAGTACCAATTCCAGCTGGAATTTCGCGCCGGAAAACTAGCGCAAAGACCAGACGCACTATCAAGAAGACATCAAGATATGCCACATGACAAGAACGACGAGAGACTACAAGGGCGAGTGGCCCAGTTGATCAAGGACGAATGGCTTCCTCCTCTTTCCGAGAGGACGACCGAAACAATCGCAATACAAGCCCTTATCTGCCCAGTCAATACACCGAATACATCCAATAGTACATGGGACGTTATACGGGAGCCCCAGCAAAATACTGGACTGGACGGTCGACACCAGCTGACTGCCGAAAACGGTCAACACCGGTCCACTACTAGGTACGGTCAAAACCGGTCAGTTGCAAAAGGATGCGATCTTTTCGAGAAACCAGAGTTACAACTTCTCTGGGATCGCGCAATAGCAGAGGACCAATCCTACGAAGCTATTCATACGGCTATAGTTACTGGCGAACGTTCCTTTCCTCCAGAGCTCAAGTTGTCGGTACAGCTACCCGAATGCGAAGTAGACGACCACGGCGCGGTCACGAGAAGAGGGATCCTATGGGTACCAGATTGGGAACCGCTGCGAACAACGCTGGTCCAACAAACTCACGATTCCCATGTTACTGGACACCCAGGGAGAGATAGCATGCTTGCGATTCTATCCAGAAGTTTCTTTTGGCCCCAACAATACAAGACAGTCCGGCAGTTTGTACGTAATTGCGACGTATGTGGGAGAACAGGAATATGGCGTGATAAGAAGCGAGGTCTTCTGAAACCACTTCCAATCCCGGCCCGCTTCCACAGCGAGCTATCAATCGATTTCATGACTGATTTGCCCGCGGAGGAAAACGGCCCAAAATACCTCATGGTTATCACAGATCGCCTCCTCAAAAGTGTTACGTTGGAGGCTATGACTACAATGAGCGCCAAAGAGTGCGCGAAAAGGTTCTTACAATGCCACTATCGCTACCACGGATTTCCCATGGCATTGACGTCGGACAGAGGCAGCAATTGGACAGGTCGTTTTTGGAGGAAGCTTTGCGAACTTACAAAGATTGAGCAGAGACTCTCTACAGCCTTTCATCCACAGACCGATGGCGCGACCGAGCGTATGAACCAGGAAGTTCTACGCTATCTCCGCGCCTTCATCGCATACTCCCAACTAGACTGGCCAACGCTACTACCTACGGCTATGTTAGCACTGAACAATCGTGACTCTTCAGTCACAGGGATGAGTCCATTCTATCTAACCCACGGCTACCATGCGGAACCAATCCAGAAAGTACAACGAATCTCACCCAGTAACTCACCAACAGCCGATGCCGAGACCTTTGTGCAACGAATAGAAGAGGCACAAGAATATGCACAGGCAGCGATGGCCTGGTCCCAGCAGAAGATGGAGAACGACGCCAACAGGTCACGTCAAGCTGCCGAAACGTTAAAAAAGGGCGACAAAGTCTGGTTGAACCTTAGGAATATCAATACTCCGCAGCTATCAAAGAAACTGTCGTGGACGCAAGCCAAATACACTGTCGAGAACCAGATCTCCCCGATGGTATACGAGCTGGCTGACCTGCCAAGTGGTATCCATAACCGTTTCCACGTTGACCTACTCCGCCGAGCCGCAACCGACACACTGCCCTCACAAGAATCCGATGATACCCAGCCGCCACCATTAGTGCCTCAAACCGAAGAAACAGAGGCTGAGTTTGAAGTAGAACGTATACTTCGCGCAGAGAAGAAACGGGTTGGGCGAGGCTGGGTTCGTCAGTTATTAATCAAATGGAAAGGCTATGCAGATCCCGATTGGCAGCCACGTTCATTATTCACAGAAGTCGAGGACTTAGACCGCTTCGAGGCAGAGTATAGCAAGGGCGACGGTGTCGGCGAAGATATAGGAGCTCAAACAGGGGCCCGAAGAAACCGAGTAGCGGTGGCCAGCGCCTTCGAATCTGCTACAAGCTGGCAGAAGCGATGTATGGCGTTTGTCTGTTTGATTATCCCACCTACCACACCCTCTTTAGTCCTGCACACCCGGTAAGGAGGGGGGTAATGTTATGGGCATGGCCCATGGTTGGTATAGGCTAAGAGCCTAAGCCTGATTGAGCCTAGTATAGAGAAAGAACCTCATTGAGGTTCTCTGTTTGTAGATACCTTCACTCTTTAACTGAATCTAAACAATCTTTGGCTACGAGTATGCTGCGTCTTTCCAGCTACCGTCCCGTAATATAACGTTCTAGTTCTTTCAACGATTCTTGGGTCTTGAATATCCTTTGGGAGATCTTGATCCCTTCGAGTTAAGGCGTCTGGAACTACAGATTCAGAGCCTGGGCGATAGCCTAGTTTGAAGTTAAACTTAGCTAGTATCTGCGCCCATCTCATTTGCCTTTCATTTAGTTCCCTTTTTACCATAAACTTCTCAAGGTTCTTGTGATCTGTGAGGATAATGAATGGCTTACTTAGGCTTAGTAGCTCGCTAGTCCAATGGACTAGAGCTTTGACTATAGCCATAAGTTCTTTGTCGTGGATATCATAATTGCATTCGGCTGGCAAGTGCTTAGTAGAGAAGAAAGCACATGGTTTCCAGTTACCTAGCTCATCTTTTTGACTAAGTACTGCTCCGGAAGCCCAGCCTGAAGCATCAGGTTCTACTCGCGTAGGCTTATCTTCATCAAGTGCAGACAGGACAGGTTCTTTGCAAAACTCTGCCTTAAGTTTTTGAAAAGATTCTTCTTGCTCCTTTCCCCATAAAAATGGAGTATTCTTCTTTGTAAGGCGAACCAGAGGCTCCCTTATTGTTGAGTTATCTTTTACAAAGTCACGGTAGAAGTTTGTAAAGCCTAGGAAGCCACGTACTCCTCGTAGAGTAGTAGGACGTTCCCATTCTTTAATTGCTTTGATCTTCTCCGGATCCATGTGTAGGCCCGTTTCAGTATCTATAACGAAGCCTAGATACTTGACTCGTTTGGTATTAAACTCGCACTTCCGAATATCAAGGTATAACCCAGCGTTAAGGCAGCTTTGAAGTATCTTTTCAGTCTTTTCTTCATGGTCTTTAAGGTTCTTTGAAGAGTATATTACTATATCGTCTAGATAAGCTGAGCAGAACTCGTCTAGGTATCGTCGAAGGATATAGTTTATATACCGTTGAAAAGACGCAGGTGCACCGGTTAAGCCAAAGGGAGTAACTAGCCATTCAAATAGACCATATCTAGTTCGAAAGGCAGTTTTGAACTCATCTCCCGTTGCGATTCGAATCTTGTGGAAGGCAGCATTTACATCAAGCTTACTAAGATACTTAGCACGAGCTAAGGTTAGTAAAGTCTCTTTTACTAACGGTAGCGGGTACCTATCCTTTCGAGTAATTGCGTTTAAGGCTCGGTAGTCTACGCAAAAGCGTAAGCCCCCTCCTGGTTTCTTCACAAAGAGAACTGGAGACGCAGCAACTGATTTACTCTCTCGGATAAAGCCTTTATCTAGTAGCTCTGTAAGAGTCCTTCGCAAAACAAGGAGTTGTTCTCGACCCATACCATATAGAGGTCCCCAAGGAAGTGGTTTTCCTTCTTCTATGTGTATTTCGTGATCAATCCCAGGGCGATGCGGTGGTAGTCTCTCGGCCCTTTTAGGATCAAAGACAGCAGCGTACTTATGAAACCTCTTAGGTAGCAATTCCAGTATTTGCTCTGTTGTCAAAGGGACTTTCGGCTTCAAGGCAATATCAATATCTCGAAGAGTAACAGCAAATACTCTAGACGCGTCTTTGATTTTCTCAAGTGTAGAAGTGACAAGGCGGTGGAATCTTACGGGCGCTACTTGTTGTATATCAAGTTTGTCTTCAAATTTAGCATCGCGAATGCTAATCCCGTTTGCAAAGGTAAGAGTACCTTTAGATTCATTGATAACGGCTTTGGTGTCCTTGAGAAAAGGCCTGCCTAGTAGAAGATCCTCAAATTGTCCCGGGACTATATAAGCAAAAGCGTTGCATATAAGTCCCCCTAAATCTAGGTTCAACTTCGCAATTTTTGTCACTTGGGTCTGTCCTTCTTCCTTAAGAACTCCACCTATAGTACGCGGACTAATAGGGAGTACTTCAAGGTCCATCTGCGAAGCTTTCTCCTCGTTTATTGATGCGTAGCAGCTAGATCCATTATCAAGGAGAGTTTTAAGAGAGTATATATCGTTCACTATAGTATTTGTGTAGAAAAGGCGGGAGAGCATCTTGGGTCTGAACTGCTCCCATTCTTTTTCTATCCGAGAACGGTGTGAATCAGTGTCTTTGTTCGAATTCAAAATACTATTTACTCTCTCAATTGACTCCTTTGACAATTTTGCTCTATCTACTCTACGCCTCCATCCACGACTTTGGATAGAGGCTACTCTTTTTCCGAGTAGTCCTCTTCTTCAACTTCTTCATTCTCCTCAGTGGTTCCTTTGGCCCTTTTTGAACCAAGTTGCGTGACTCTTTCTACCTCTGTATCCAACCAGCAGTCTTTCATTCTATGGCCGGCCTTCCCACAGCGTAAGCAGAGGTTATTTGCCTTCCTATATTCATAGGCTTTAGACGAAATTTTTAACTTGTTTACGCGTGTAGGCTCCCAGTCCATAGCGTTCAGATCTTTAAAAGACTTCTCTTTATCTCTGAATCGTAACTTATCTTCTGAGGAAGAGAGCATCTTTGCTGTAGTGATTTGCATACTTGTATTCAAAAGATCGGACACAAACTGCTGGTAGGAGGTACTCTGAGATTGGCCTATTCTCTGGTTTCGCAGCTCTTGATTTATTGCTTTGTGTAGAAATGCAATTTTAACAGCGTCAGGCCAAGTCATTCCTCCAGCATTAGCAAGAGTGGTTTCAAAACGGGGAAGAAAAGAGAAGAAGGGTTCTTTCTCTTTTTGTTTGATTGTGGACAGGCTTACAGTAGCTCTTTGTTGTTGTACTGGATCGCCATAGAAGTTGTCCATATACTGTAACAATTTCTGTCCCGTTTTATCTTCCTCTGGAGCTGTCTTTACGTAGGCCAGAGTAGCCTGAGCTGCGGAGCCTCGTAGAGAGGAGAAGATGTAGGCAAATTGGTTCCTACTATCCCCTATAGATTCTGCGTCTATCTCCAACTTCATCCTTGCTTGTTGAAACCACTGAGCCCATTCAGAACGCTTGCCATCAAATTCTTGGAGCTTAGGAAGTACAGCTTTCTTCCTATGTATTCTGTCTTTTTGTGAATTCTTAGTCTCTTGTCCTTCTACTACGTTCTCAGAGCGAGTAGTGTTAGGCAAGATTGTAAGAATACGCGTAATAGCATCGTTCTGAATGGCTAGTTGATGTTGTAATGCTGCCATAGCTTCTTGTAGGGCTTGGGGTTCTTGAGGAACTCTTTGTTCCTGATCTTCTCCTTCCATATTTTCACCTATGAGAGATAATAGAGAGCACTACTATACACACTCCTAGGCTCTACTCTAGAGATTTGCTAGGCAGTATAGAGTCAATGCCTATTAGTATAGGAAGGTGACTATAGAATCCCAGAAGGATTTTTTACACTATAGTCCGCTCTGCAATCCTTATTACTAAGGACAGAGCTCCCAGGGACTGTGAAGGCCAAGTGTATTAAATCTCTCTCCCTAGCTCTTTCTTTCCTCAGCTTATTACAGCTTCAACTCCTAAGACTACGCTGTCTTAGGATGACCTGCCCTTGCTTCTTGGAGATTCTAGCACGTTCTAGAAAATCTCAGTTTGAATTCTCTTGAATTCCCTTTTTGGATTGGCCCTTTCGGTTGGCCCTTGCTTCTTGGAGATTCTAGCACCTTCTAGAAAATCTCAGCTTGAATTCTCTTGAATTCCCTTTTTGTTTGGCCCTTGAGGTTGGCCCTTGAAGTTGGCCTTTGAGGTTGGCCCTTGCTTCTTGAGTTAGGACAAGTGTCCTCTTCTTGAAATTCCTTTCTGTTTGGCCCTTGAGGTTGGCCCTCGCTTCTTGGATTAGGACAAGTGTTCTCTTCTTGAAATTCCTTTTTGGAGCTTGCTCTCTGTGAGCCTTTCTTCCTTTGTAAGACTGAGGTACTTAGATAATGTAAGAGTTCAACCCTCAAAGGTGTTTCGCAAGTGAGGGAAGACAGCTTATATTTCAAGTATCTAAGTACAGAGAAGAAAGTGTAAGTACAGGAAGGATAGCTAGTATATATAATCCTCCTCTTACAATAGATCCTTCTAGAAAGTATCTTTAAATGGAAACGTGACAGCTTGCAAAATAGAACATGGCAGCTTGCGAAATAGAACATGACAGCTTGCAAAATAGAACATGACAGCTTGCAAAATAGAACATGACAGCTTGCAGAATAACAAGAGAACAATTGGAAATCCAGTCATGGATAAGCTAGAGAGAAGGATTCCATCCCTTAACACATCCAAATGGATATTCGACGTGAAGTACCTCATCAGTGGAGCAATCGATAAATTCAAGGCAAGGCTTGTGGCCAGAGGATTCTCACAGAAACTAGATGTAGACTTCACGGACACCTTTGCACCTACTGTTAGGCATGATACCCTGAGATGCTTTATGGCTACTGCTGCCAAGAAGAATCTCAACATACATGTAGTTGATGTAAACAATGCATTCACCGAATCATTCCTGAAAGAGGACATCTTCATGATCCCTCCCCCAGGAGTAGACATTCCACCAGGCAAAGTCTTCAAGATGCTGAAGAGCTTGTATGGTCTGAAACAAGCAGCAAGAGACTGGAACCAACTCTGTGTAGAGAAATTGAAGAAGCTGGGCTTTGCCCAATCAGAAGTTGACCCCTGTCTTTTGGTTCACAAGGAGAGAGACATCATGATTTTTACATGGGTAGACGACATACCTATTGCATCCTCAAATCTCGACAATATCAAATGGTTCAAGCAAGAATTTGGGAAGATCTTCAAGATCAAGGACCTAGGAGAACCAGACAAGATTGTTGGCATGAGGATCACTAGAGACAGAACGAAGAGAACCCTGAAGCTTGACCAAGGACACTACATCAGGGAGGCCCTCGCAAAGTTTGGAATGTCGGCGGAAAAAGGGAAGCCCACGCTATCACCCATGGATTCCTATGATGATCTGAGAAAATCAGGACCAACAGATCCTTGAGCAGATAGTGGGAGCTACCAGGAGCAGATGGGAACTTTGATGTGGCCAATGTGATGTGCAGGCCAGATATAGCTTTTGCTATTAGAAGACTCAGCTCCTATGCATCTGACCCAACGGTATTCCATGAGAAGGCAATCAAGAAAGTAGCCAGGTATCTCAGGTCATTTCCAGATCTTGGACTGGAATACAGCATTGGAGGACATACTGGGCTTGTGGGATACTCAGATGCAGATTACGCTATGGACAAGGCAGACAGGGTCTCCATCCTAGGATGGGTGTTTGTCAAAGGATAGATCCTTTCTCAACTTATCCTGGATGGATTCTTAGCACTACCTGGTAGTCTTTCACGTGCGCCTAGCAGGGATTGTTTGCAGCATGTCCTTTTTTCTTATACGGAGGACATATATACTTGTCAAAGGATAGATTCTTTCTCAACTTATCCTGGATGGATTCTTAGCACTACCTGGTAGTTCTCACGTGCGCCTAGCAGGGATTATTCAGGGACCGTTTCACATGCGCTTCTACTCCTTTCTATTCTCTTCTCAGGACAGCATGTCCTTTTCCTACTTGGAAGATTATATATACAAGTTGTTCTTCCTGTACCTACACTTTCTTCTTTGTACTTAGATACTTGAAATATAAGCTGTCTTCCCTCACTTGCGAAACACCTTTGAGAGTTGAACTCTTACAATACTAGTCGTCCTTCCTACACTTACACATTCTCCTCTGTACTTAGATACTTCGAAATACAAGCAGTCTTCTCTCACTTGCGAAACACCTTTGAGGGTTGAACTCTTACATTATCTAAGTACCGCACCAATACCTCTTGCTGACAGTAAGAGAGAGTCTCTGCAGCAATCGTCAGAGCAAAGAGAAAGCCTTCCATTGAGCGAGGTACCGAGAAAGCCCTCCATCGAGCGAGGCACTGAAAAAGCCCTCCATTGAGCGAGGCATTGAGAAAGAGTTTGCTAGGTACCTCATAACCTAGGACGGATGCTACATCTTCTCATTGTGTAGTAATGACGAACGTCGAAGATTGAGAGTTGTTGAAACTTGTCCTTTGCGAAGGGATATCAACAACGTCCAAAGTGACACCCACAAGTTGAAAGTACTCCCAGGTCAATCCTGTTGGTGAGTCAAGGTCCTAAAGAGGACACCCAAGCCATTTTCAGTACTCTCAGGACGAGCCTGCAGAGTCAAGGTCCTAAAGAGGACACCCCAGCCATTTCAGTACTCTCAGGAAGAGCCTGTAGAGTCAAGGTCCTAAAGAGGACACCCAAGCCATTTTCAGTACTCTCAGGACGAGCCTGTAGAGTCAAGGTCCTAAAGAGGACACCCAAGCCATTTTCAGTACTCTCAGGACGAGCCTGCAGAGTCAAGGTCCTAAAGAGGACACCCCAGCCATTTCAGTACTCTCAGGAAGAGCCTGTAGAGTCAAGGTCCTAAAGAGGACACCTAACCCAAGAAGCAAGGGCCAACCTCAAGGGCCAAACAAAAAGGAATTTCAAGAAGAGAACACTTGTCCTAACCCAAGAAGCAAGGGCCAACCTCAAAGACCAACCTCAAGAGCCAACCTCAAGGGCCAAACAAAAAGGGAATTCAAGAGAATTCAAGCTGAGATTTTCTAGAAGGTGCTAGAATCTCCAAGAAGCAAGGGCCAACTGTAAGGGCCAATCCACAGTAAATTCTCGCAAAATTTACAAAGAGGAAATCAGAGGTCATCCTAAGACAGCGTAGTCTTAGGAGTCGAAGCTGTAATAAGCTGAGGGAAGAAAGAGTTAGGAAGAGAGATTCAATACCCTTGACCTTCATAGTCCCTAGGAGCTCCGTCCTTAGTAATAAGGGTTGCAGAGCAGACTGTCAAGGATGAAATCAGTCGGAAGGAAACTCAGCCTCAGAGCCTGTACTCGATGATTGGAACGTCAATCAAGATTGATAACCGCCTATTCGAAAGAAAACTTCAGAGGAAGGGAGTTAGTTCTTATCGAGGACATGGAAACAACAGTCGTGCGAATATAGGTGTTTGAGTTGATTCATACGGACCGCAGCCAATGGAGCTCGACAAGATTCAGAGCGGTCCACGTGGATCCAAGAAAGTTACAGGTCAGAAAGCCCAAAAAGAACAACACTGGACGTTTCACGAATCAGGGACAACGATTCGGAAACTCACCCATGGGCTCAGAACACCTCAAGGCTTTACAATCCGATGCGTAAGTACCGCCAATCCACAACATACTGAGCTGGACGGCTTGTTATGAGGACGACTGCAAAGTACACCTATCCGAGAAGCAGAGCTCCGGATACTACCCTCGGGATAGAGGAGGTTACCAAGGTAACGGCAATGTCAAAGGACATCTCGCTATGATGAGTTCGTCATCTAGCTCACCCGGTCTTTATGGCACTCAGTTGGAAGTGCCAAAAGCAGAGTATGGCACAAACCAATTCGGGGTTGGGAATACAATGGCTGCTGTCAAAGTTATCAGCAGATACCCAAGCGTGAGAAAGAATCCGGAACACGATCTTCACTGGATGATTCCATCGAACTGGTACAAAGTCAAAGAATGCCCACTGTGGGAGCACAAGTCCGAGGAAGACCCAGGAGAACCAGATTGGGAATTCCACTGGGTTCACGAAAAGGAAGTCAACAATACGACCCTCAGGAAGATCATGAAAATCCCAAACATCAGTGCAGATGTACAGCACGTCCACCACAGACACTCACCTATGAATTGCTGCGAGAATGAGGAATGCGATTTACCTCAGCACCAGGAAATGAAAGATCTTGGAGAAATACTCCAAGAGTTGCCAGCCATTTCCGGGAGTTGGTCTACACCAAACGAAAACGAATCTCTACAGTCTATGTCGGGCGACGACAGTGAGTCTACAGTAGAAGACAACTCCAACGAAGGAGAATCGAAGGAAAATCTAGAGTTTATGACCTTCCGGCTCTCACGTTTGACACGAGACGTTGAACGAGCAATTGATCAGGACGATTCTCAGTGCAAAGACGTCTATCCAAATGCATGCCTTGACTTCACCTGCCCATACCATCCGAATGGGGCAAGGAACCTTCGACACCTTGTCCGACGATTGGACATCGCAGTCAAAACAAAGCAAGCACGCAAATGGGATGAGAATTCGGGAAACGAGGAGGATTAACAGTAGAGAGGCCCCTGTTGAATCCTAATGAAGCGCCTCATTTTCTGAACAACCTTGGTACATCCAAAATGCTGGTCGAAGGAAAGATCGACAACGTACCAGCATGGGCCTTCATCGACACTGGTGCCGATAGGAATCTTCTAAGCGAGAAATTGGTCGACGAATGGAAACTACCCGTACGGTCGAAACGGCATCCATATCCACTAACTATCGCTGATGGAAGACCTGACAACTTCAATGGAGGCATAGTGATCTACGAAGCAGACATAATCTTATGGATACAAGGGAGGAAAGAACAGATTGTTCTAGACGTCACGAATATTGGAGACTCGGATTTGATCCTTGGTCTGTCGTGGCTTCGAACTCACAATCCGCATATCGACTGGAGAACATTGACGCTCACGTTCCCAGACCAACGATATCCCGTGCAGGCTAGCATGCGCGCTAGAACACGGACAGCACAAAGACCTTTGCGGAAAAGGCCTACACACGTTGAAGTGGCATACTGCTATCGTCTCCAGACAGAGGAGGATAGGTCAGTGTTCCAAATTCCCCATGGGTACCAGGAATTTGCAGAACTTTTTAAAGGGGAATCGATCGAAGATTCTCTTCCACCACACCAACCATGGGATTATGAGATCGAGCTTAAGAATAATGAACAACCAAAGAAGTTCAAGATCTACCCATTGAGGGAAGATCAGCTTGAAACCCTTCGTGAATACATCGACGATTTCACGAAGAAGAAGTTCATCCGGGAGTCGAAGTCACCCGCTGTAAGAGTTCAACCCTCAAAGGTGTTTCGCAAGTGAGGGAAGACAGCTTATATTTCAAGTATCTAAGTACAGAGAAGAAAGTGTAAGTACAGGAAGGATAGCTCGTATATATAATCCTCCTCTTACAATAGATCCTTCTAGAAAGTATCTTTAAATGGAAACGTGACAGCTTACAAAATAGAACATGGCAGCTTGCGAAATAGAACATGACAGCTTGCAAAATAGAACATGACAGCTTGCAAAATAGAACATGACAGCTTGCAGAATAACAAGAGAACAATTGGAAATCCAGTCATGGATAAGCTAGAGAGAAGGATTCCATCCCTTAACACCCGCCGGATATTCAGTTTTCTACGTACCCAAGCCCGATGGTTCACAACGATTGTGTGTCGATTACCGACATCTAAATGAGATTTTGGTGAAGAATGCGTACACGCTGCCTTTAATCCAGGAGTTGAGGGACAGACTCCAAGGAGCCAGATGGTTCACGAAATTCGATATTCCTGCGGCTTTTCATCGAATTAGGATTAAGGAAGGTAACGAGTGGAAGACAGCATTCCGCACTCACCTTGAGCACTACGAATACCTTGTCATGCCCTTTGGTTTGACAAACGCCCCTGCGACGCTGCAAGCCTATATGAACAATGTGCTTCGCGAGCACTTAGACAAGTTTGTGTCTGTTTATATGGATGACATTTTGGTTTACTATCGAAAGTTCGAAGAACACGCCAATCACGTTCGAACCGTCCTCCGCGCACTACAGATATTTAACTTGCGGCCGAAACCCTCGAAAAGCGAATTCCACAAGCAATGAATCAAGTTCGTTGGATGTTTTGTCTCTCAAGATGGACTTGAGATGGACCCGGAAATGTACCAGAAGGTCCGCGATTGGCCGGTACCCTCGAACGTCAAAGGAGTACAGTCATTTCACGCCTTCGCGAATTATTATCGACAATTCATCGAAAGCTTTTCCGAAGTTGCAGAACCCCTCACGGGATTGATGAAGAAGGGGATTACCTTGGAATGGAACGAGCATGCGCAAAAGGCCTTTGACGCACTCAAGATACGGTTAACAACACCACCCATTCTGCAACTGTTTAACTGTTAAGGGATGGAATCCTTCTCTCTAGCTTATCCATGACTGGATTTCCAATTGTTCTCTTGTTATTCTGCAAGCTGTCATGTTCTATTTTGCAAGCTGTCATGTTCTATTTTGCAAGCTGTCATGTTCTATTTTGCAAGCTGTCACGTTTCCATTTAAAGATACTTTCTAGAAGGATCTATTGTAAGAGGAGGATTATATATACGAGCTATCCTTTCTGTACTTACACTTTCTTCTCTGTACTTAGATACTTTGAAATACAAGCAGTCTTCTCTCACTTGCGAAACACCTTTGAGGGTTGAACTCTTACATTAACTCAGAAAAAACAGCCACAGTCGAGGCGGATGCGTCCGATCGAGCCCTCGGAGCATGCCTCAGCCAGCCCGATTCAGATGGAAAGCTTAGACCAGTAGCTTACCACGCACGAAAATTCCTGAAAGCAGAAGTCAACTACTCCACTTCAGACAAGGAACTCATGGCCATAGCTGATGCCTTCAAGCACTGGAAGCATTATCTTGAAGGAGCGAAACACAAGATTACCGTGTATTCCGATCACAAGAATCTGCGGAATTTCACGACGACAAAGGAATTGAATCGACGGCAACTAAGATGGTCAGAAGAACTGTCATCTTACAACTTCCATATCCTTTACAAGAAAGGAAAGGAAAACGTTAACGCCGATGCATTAAGTCGACGAGAAGACTTCATGGCAGGAGAAAAAGAGAAAGTCGAACGCGCTTTGTTCCGACAGAAGGTGATGCACTTGTGCACCAAGTCTCATCACTTCAGACAGGAAAGTCCTCTTATTGGCAAGAGGTCAGGAACGCGCAGCAAAGGATCCAGATGTACAAGGCTACATTCAATCAGCAGATCAGAATACTCGTATTGAAGACGGATTGCTCCTCTTCAACAACTTGGTATATCTTCCCACGAGCCTTAGGAAACAGTACATCCTACATCAACACGAATCTCCACTCAATGGTCATTGCCGACCAGAGATTGTCCTTTCACGACTTCAGAATACCTTCTACTTCCCGCACATGCGACAGGAAGTTTTCAAGGAAATAGGAAAGTGTGTTCTTTGCAAAAAGGCCAAGTACGAACGACAGAAACTGTCGCATTAGATACCTTTGAAAGTATCTACGGTGATGTTTTTCAAAACGACGGACCGAGTCTACGTCCTCCTAGGCGTACAAAAAGCAGAACCGCCCCAACGGAAACGGGGGAGAAGAAGGGTAATGTCAAAGGATAGATCCTTTCTCAACTTATCCTGGATGGATTCTTAGCACTACCTGGTAGTCTTTCACGTGCGCCTAGCAGGGATTGTTTGCAGCATGTCCTTTTTTCTTATACGGAGGACATATATACTAGTCGTCCTTCATACACTTACACATTCTCCTCTGTACTTAGATACTTCGAAATACAAGCAGTCTTCTCTCACTTGCGAAACACCTTTGAGGGTTGAACTCTTACAGTGTTCTTTCTTGCTGGAGCACCAGTTGTCTGGATGAGCAAGAAGATGAAGTCAGTAGCAACCTCTACGATGGAAGCTGAATACATGGCAATGAGCAGCGGTGGTAAACAAGCTCAATTTCTTTCATCGCTCTTGAGGGAAATGGGACATCCGGACATGGTAGGCAAGAACGCTTTTGAGCCTCTCATGGTTCTGAAGGGAGACAACCAAGCTTGTCTCAGCCTGGTTAAGGACTCCCATGCTCATGAGAGATCTAAACACATTGACATCGCATACAACAATGTCAGAAGAATGAGGGAAAGGAACCAATTGATCGTGGAGTTCTGTCCTACTGCAGACATGGTTGCAGATGGGTTGACTAAGCCAAAGAATGGTCAACAGTTCCAGAACTTCTTACATCAACTGGGAGTGGTATAGCTAAGGTCTAGGCATGAGTGGGAGTGTTGAACAGTGGCATGCCAGTCCTTGATACCTCAGGCATAGTGCACGTGAAAGATGCCACGGTGTACTTAACCTCCTTAGTCAATACAGCCAAGTCACAAGGGTGACACTCGTTCTTTTCATCGGCTCCTATCGTTAAGTTCGTGTTGAATCTACTTCCGAATAACTCTGTTTTGCTCGTTCAGCGTAACACATCGTTCAGTAGTGAGTCAACAAGGAAGAGTGGTCTTTCCATTTTTTATTTGAATTGCTTCCATTCTGAGAGTTGAGATGGTCGTACTAAAGATGGTGCACTTGATGTTAACCTCTGATCACGACTTTGACCAGAGGTTACTCTTTTTCCGATTCTGGTTCTGAACTGCAATCTTCGCTGGCCGCGCTCGCTTTGGTTTCGTTGTTGTTTGTAGATTTATTGGTCTTGGTAACTCCCGGTTTCTTTGCAGGGAGCATCTTGCAGTCCTTGACCATACGCCTTTTCTTTCCACAACGTAAGCATGCCCCCGATTCGCGACGTCGTTGAATTTCTTCTTGGGATACCCATTTTGCTCGGTTTGACTTTGTGGGTTCCCAATCCATTTTCTCTTGAAAGTTGGGCTTCGTTCCTATCTCGGGCCGGTCTACTATTTGGGCAAAGGTACCTGGGGTTGATTTCAAGGCTTGTAGTTTCGCGTCAATGTCGAGTAGACCTTGCCGGTATTTCAAAAAACTTGTGGTATCCAGTGATGCCGTGACGAGCAGTTCGCGAAAGCCTTTGGATAGGGTTAGGTTCAGGGTATTGATCTGAACACAGTCGCCCCATGTGCTGCCTCCCGCCCTTGCTAGCAAGTCGTCAAATTTTGGCATAAAGCTGCTCAATGACTGCCGGGGTCCTTGTCTTAGAGAGTTGAGCTGAGCCAGTGCATTCTGCTGTTCGTTGGGATCCCCGAAGACTGATTCGGCGTATTCAAGAAGTTCTCGGGGGTCTGATTGTTCTCCGAGGTCGACGCGACCCAGGCTCGTACTCTGTTCTGGGCCGTATTTTCCATGCTCATGTATAGGTAATTGAAACAGTCCGCTGGGATCCCAATCGCTTCTCTATCCGTGCGAACTTTCACTATCGCTTGCAGTTTCCATACTACCCATGTCGATCGTATCCCGCTGTATTTTGAAAGGTGGGGAAAACTGTGGCGGGGTCGTTCCGATCGAGGTACCACGGATATAACATTCGGTATCGACGTAGCAGGGCTCTGCGTGGCAGAGCTCTGTATAGCCCGAACTTCAGATACCACTTCCTGGTTCTGTCGTTCCAAGGCTTCGTTTCTTGCCCGGAGCTCCTGAATTATCATAATCAGCGACTCCATTGTGGGCTGTTGTTGCTGCTGTGGACCGTCTTCCATAGCTGCGTATTCCTTTTGTATGCAACTGTAACTCTCACACCTCCTCTTACTTAGGACGCAAAGCACGCGTACTTATCCGCGGCTAATCCCAGGTGGAAGAGTCGTAACAAGCTCACGCCGATACTGGCGCGGTCCAGCTTGTTCGATAAAGAGAGAGAGAGGGAGAGAGCTAGATTGTAATGTGACGGGTTAAGATCATGCCTGGATACCAGGAAAAACCACCCAAATGTGCAATACAATCTAGCTAATGACAAAAAGATAGATACACGATTGCAAACTCCTCTCGAGGGAGATGCCAAGCCATTCACATGCTTGACACAGAATCATTCCGAGGTTTGACAGGAGACGTCAAGCCATTCACAAGCTTGCCCTAGAGAGATAGGCAAAGCCTAGATGAAGGCCCAAGGGTCTAGCCCGTGACAGCAGTGATGTAAATAGACTAGAAAGACAAACAGACAGACGGACGGACTTGAGACAACAGGGGGGTCTAGATGGAGCAGATCTCCACCAATCAAGGTCCAGATATTGGCTTGGCATGTCTGTATAGCGCTGTTGTTGGTGGTGGGTGTAGAGGTAGTGGATTTTGGCGTGGATTTTAGCGAGGATAGTAGCCATTGGCGTGGATTTAGCAAGGAATCTACGCTAATATCTTCGGCTTTGCAAGCGATTGGTTACTTTGAATATACTGAAAAATCCAGCTCAGGGGCAGCCAAAAACCTCGCCGGCGTGGACCTTAATATTATGAATTATCGAACCCTCCAAATCGCTCAAATTTGAACATCTTTTCAATTGCGTTACAACAATGCCTGCGCCGGGAGAACGAGGGCGAGGTAGCTCTCAAGCCTCTCAATCTCAAACTCAGCGTTCTACCGCTTCTGGCCGTCTCAGTACTCAACCTTCTATATTCGATAATTCATCAACTTTCCTCGGCGACGATGAGGCTATCGATTCTGGCCTAGTTACCGGTAATAAACGCAAACGGAGAGTCACAAAAACCCGGAAAGTTGGCAACCACACAGTTACCTTTACCTCAAGTGAAGGTGAGCCTTCTGCCGATAACCAGAATCCAGTATCACAACCTTTAGATAATGTCTATATGCGCAGAACCTACAAAATCGAGGGTATTAACTACCGCCGGCGGGATGACATTGTCTTGAGGCGTGAGAGGAAGAAGAAACTTACCTCTTATGATCTGGCAGAAGGACAATAACGGCAAACTTAGAGGGTTTGCAATCGCGCATCCCACAGAACCAATTATCCTCTACTATTGCTGCTACTGCAATGGTGAGAACGGCGAAAAAACAAAGTCTCCATTTACCCTCGATATTACCCACGGTCATACTCACGCCCTCACTCATTGGCGCACCAAACACGGCGTTAATGTCAATGGTAATGAGATCCCAAAATGCAACGTGTTGCAGCAATTGGCGGACCAGGCGGCCAACACCAAAGTTGTAAACGCGATGCGCAAACTTATTTGGCGCGATAATTTTGAGCTCTTCAAGTTGCTCCTCATCCGCTGGATTGTGTATTGTCATATCGCCATCTCGATGGTAGATAACCTCTACTCCTTAGCCTTTTTGAAGCATCTGAACGCGCCATATGTTGCATATTTGGCTGGGAGGTACACGGTACGGAGTTGGGTAATGGCTAACTATGCGAAGCGTAAAAAATGGCTCCAGCGAGATATGAGGAGCGCAAGGTAGTCGATCTTCTACTCGCGATTTAGTTACTATACTAACGCTCATAGAGATCGAATATTCACTTAACCTTTGACTTATGGACCTCTCCAAACTCCTATGCAATTATTGCAGTCAACGCTCACTACATTGACCACCAAGGGCGGCGCCAGATCAAGCTTTTAGCCCTCCGTGAGCTCATTGGCGAGCACTCAGGCGAGAATATGGCGGCGTTGTTACTCCGGGTCATCAAGGACTACAAGATCTGGAGGAGAGTTGACTTCTTTGTGACCGATAATGCGGCTTCAAACGATGTCTGTATCGACATTATACTGCGTAGGCTCTACCCAGAAATGACTAAGGAGCAGAGAGGGCGTAGGAGATTGCGCTGTATCGGTCACATCATCAATTTATCAGCCCAAGTCCTCATATTAGGTGACGCTGCGGAGAAGGACTTGCGCGATTTGGATCCCTACAACCTCAACGGCGACTTCTCTTCAATTGCAGCTGCCTAGCGCAAGAAAGGAGTGATTGGAAAGGTCCATAACATAGTGAAGTATATTCGGATGACGCCTCAAAGTCGGCAGGAGTTTGGGCGGTGTTTGAGTACAGTTGCGAGCGAGATCAAGTGGAATACCTACGATGTAAGTTCAGAATTCTCGCGATATTCCCCACTTTTCGAGCGTTTCAGCCAATTAGAAGGCTGCGATTGCAATCTTGTCAGATCTCCTCGCCGCAACCTAGAACTATTCCCTAGCTAATATATTCTTTCAGCTCATACATTCTACAAAGTAGCGATGTATGATGTCAAAAGTGTGTGAATACGAGTGGAAATGAATGAATGCATAATGTCTAGAATACAGAGACTGAAGCTGCTTATATGGGCCTTAATGAGGCTGTTTGCAGCGATACAAAGAGAGAGAGAGACATCAAACCACAATCCATAATCCACGTTCCACGCCCCTTCAGCTTTTGAGCGATTACAGAGTGAGAAAGATGAATAGACTGAGTGAATGGTTTGAACAACAAAAATGAGTAACTGCCTGACATATGAAAACCCTTGACCCTGTCTGAAAATGAGACCCTCTGGTGGTTGGTGGTTCTTGAGCCTAACCCAATAAGAATAATACACAAACTGATTCTCTAGCCAAACGTGAGTGGCTTGCCTTTGTTAGTCATTCCAATCAAGTGCAGAAAATGCTCGAACTTCTGCCTTGAGAGTAGCTTCGTGAACCCATCTGCTGGCATGTCGTTGGTAGGTAGCCATTCTATCTTGATACGACCGGCTTGAATTTCTTGCCTGAGCCAATGGTGGTGTATGTCGACGTGCCGTAACTTAGTAATTAGTTCAGGAGCTTCGGTGGTAACTAGTCGGATAGTCTGCTGGTTGTCGCATTTGATAATAACGTCTTCAGGTAGCTGAAAATTGATTTCCCTAAAGAGATTCTTCCACCATATTACTTCCTTGCCCACCCTTGAGGCCGCTAGTAACTCTGCTTCTGTTGACGATGTTGTCACAGTCTTTTGCATTGACGATTTCCATGCAATGAGTCCACCAAAGAGACTGAATTCATAGCCTAGACGGCTTTTGCGGGTTTCCGGATCATCACCGTACGATGCATCTGTCGAGATGTGGTGGAGAGGACCCATTTCGTTCCTACCATCGTAGGTAATGTCGTAATCCCGGTGATCTCTGAGATAACTGATGCAGTGATTTGCGGCATGAAGATGTTCCGGACCTGGATTGCATTGGAAACGCGATAATTCAGAGAATGCAAATGCAATATCTGCTCTGGTAATGATTGCTGCATATCCGAGGTTACCCACCTTCTGGCGCATTTCCTGAATCTGTCCTTTTGTTGCTTCTCCAATGTATTTAACCAGTGGCGCTGAAGGTAATGGTGCGTGGACAGTGTGCGTCAGTAGAGAGGATTCAAATCGCTTGCATACCTTGTTAATGTAGGCGCCCTGGTTCAATGTGAGGGTTCTCTTTTCTCGATTCCTGGTAACTTCAATGCCAAGGAAGAGGTGAGGTTCTCTCATCATTCGGATGTCGTATTTGGCGGTGAGTTTAGCCTCAAAATCCTCAAAGTGTCGCTGGTGCTCTTTGCGAAATAGCACAATGATGTCGTCAACAAAGAAGAAGACTAGGAGGTATTCGTTGTGGTAGAGACAATTGACTCCTACTACCGGGAATAATCCAATGGATTGCAAGAAGCCTGATATGTCGTTGTGCCAGAGATGAGGTGACCGGCGGAGTCCGTATAGGGCCATCAAAATATGTCAAAGTTGGCCTTTCTCTCCGAAACCTGGAGGTGGTGTTGTGTAGATGACTTCATCTAGTTTTAGCGTTAAGGAATGCTGTGATAGCATCATACTGCCTCGCCCCAAGTCCGAAGTATGTACAGAGAGCCATTAAGAATCTCATAACTTCTGCAGCCAGGGTTGCTGCATACGTGTCAAGATCGGTCAACGGCTGCTTGTCGCCTCGTAGACATAATCGTGGCTTAAGTCTGGTGAGATAGCCTTCGCTGTCGAATTTGTAGTCAAAGACCCACTTGAGTGGAATAGGTTTCGGTGAGATTCCTGGCGTGTGGGATATGACTTTGAACACTCCTTTCTTCTTGCAGCGATCGATCTCTTCGCACATAGCTTGCAGCCATTCTGTCCACAATGGGTGCTTCTTTGCTTGATCGTATGTCTGAGGAACTGGTGGAAGGTTATCCCTATGTCGGCGCGCAGTTTGGATGAAGGTATGAAATGTACTGGACCATTCTGAAGATGGGAGGGTAACTTTCCTTATGAAGAATGAAGTTGCAATTGCACTGCCGGTGTAGTGTGCATTCCGGCTAGATCTGGTTCGGCGCTCGAGAATCTCTACTTTGCTCACGTCGTGCCTTGGCTTAATAGCGGCGTCCTGGGTAGTGAATTTTCCGAATGTGCGAGTGCGTTGAACTGGTTCTTCCTCCTTATCGTCCCGATCGGGAAGGTCCTTATCCTTGCTGGTGTTATCTTCCTGCTGAACTGGTGCTGTTGCTTTCGGAATTGTAAACAGAATATCATCCTTAAGTAGATCCGGAGGTTCAATCCCAGGTTCTGTTGGCATCCGTGGTGGAGGTGCTATGATGATAGATGGCTGAATTGCTTCTGGAATGATTGCTGCGGCATCCAGTTCTGTAGGATCAAAAATGTAGTCACTCTCGTCAAAGATAACATCCCGAGAACGGATCACCTTACGGTGTGATGGGGCATAGACCCTGAAGATATTGGTACCTTCATATCCAATAAGATAACCAATGAATGCCCTCGCTGCAGTTTTTGTCAAGGCGAGGAATTCCGTGCTTAATGAGGACGTAGCACTTGCAGTTATATACCTTGAAGTAGAAGATGACAGGCTTCTCGTGATAGACAATCTCATACGGAGACTTCCACCCTAGAGATTCCATTGGCAGTTTGTTCTCAATGATAGCCATAGTTTTTGCAAACTCTGGCCAGAGATCAAACGAAAGTCCTGACTGATTTGCTAAGCATCTCATCTTTACTATAAGCCACTTACCATGCACTTCAGCAGGGCCATTCTGTTCTGAGGTGTGAGGTGCTGATTGTTCCATAATGATACCCCTGAGTCTGACGAAGTCAAACCATGTATTGATGGCGGTGTCAATCTCACCAAAAGCAGTCTCACCATCTGTATGAAAATACTTGATAGTGATACCAAAAATGTTGAAGATTAGATTGACCACGTAGATCGAAATGCGAGGGATGTCGGTCTTCTTTTGTGTGTGAAGATAAGCTGAAAATGACACCACTCACACGCATAATGGCTGAGCCATTTGTCGCCGTTGTATGCTGTTTTCATAGGAACAACCTCATAGTTCAGTCGCTGAAAAGGTCCTGTTGCTGGGTGCTCCTTGAAGCTTGACTTGCTGATTACTTGGTGATGTTTTGAGACTCCGCACACCTCACAGTCTTTGTCGAAGGAGCGTAAGTAACGGTGATATCATCTCGTACTGCCGCCGCCAAATGCTTCATTGTCGCTGGGCCTGCGTGACAAAATCTGAGGTGCCAAAGATCTGATGGCTTTGTTGTAAGTAGCTGTTTCTGCTGAACTTCCTTCTTCGTGAGTTTTTGAACAACTGACTGGGTGGCGAATGCTGTGCCTGTACGAGGATCCATTGCATATGCGTGGTGAGAAGGTGGAGTGAATTCTAAACACCAGTAACTGAAGTGCTCGGTAGGGATAAACAAAGGTGTGGTGAGTTCTTCGCAGATATAACCACCATTGAGGGTGATTAAATGCAATCCCTTCTGCTCAAGTTTGTGATTTGAGAGCAGGTTAGCACGGTAATAGGGACAGAGAGCAACTTCGGAGACTGTGATGTAGGCTTCATTACCCTTAGGCGTGTTCACTTTGAGAAGGACAGTTCCATATGACTCCACCTTGTATTTAGTGAGGCCACATTGCTCGTAGTCATCTGGATAAGCCTCGTAAGTCTTTGTGTAATTGTTGCGAAGAGGAGAATTACAGATATGAATATCTGAGGCTCCATCCAGGACCCAGGCGTTGGTGAAGTAGTAGGGATCCGAGAGACTGTCTGAGTTGAATGCTGAACTTGATCTTAATGGAAACTGGTTAACGTTGACTACGCTAGCATGTTCTGGTGAATATACTGGTTCAAACTCCTCGGAATTGAGCTCAGAATCTTCTGAATCAGATTCTGAAAGGTTTTCAAAGTTGAGTGATGACTGAAACGCTGTGCCAATCGCCCCTTGATTGAATGAGGTATGACACACGCGTGCGATTGGGACTCCGCCTGGCCCTGTCTGATTGTGAGACTTCTCATTTGAGTTAGAGGGACTGTTAGTTCCTGAAGATTTGGTATCTTTAGCTTCCTTCCACTTCTTGTACTCGGCTTTATCCTTGTCCACCATACTTGAATCTTGGGGTCCTTCAATGCCTTAGCCACCTTCTCAACAATCTCAGGTTTGAATACGAAATCATCTTTGTGCGGGATGCCTGTGCAATAGGAGCAGTTACCCGTCGGTGGAACTTGTGGTTGTTGCCGCAAGGACACTTCTTTTTGTTCTTGTTGCCGGATTGTGAGCCGTCGGGGCCTAGGCCGTTCAGAGAGGCTTGTCCAGTGTAAAATGCAGCCATGTTCTGGCCACCTGGTACTGGCATTGATTGTGGGCGCGAGTTCTGGTATGATCGAAAATCGTTTAGAAGATCTGGCACAGTTTTAAGGCGGTAATTTGGATCCTGCAAGCCCGCACGGCACTGATCTGCCAGATGTTGTCTATCTTGTGAAGCAAGTTAATGATTTGGAACATCGGCATCTTGCCCTTTGACTCTGCGAGGTCCGCCTTCGTAATCTTCTCAAAGACTACAGTCACTTTGTCCAGGAGAATCCTCCAATCTTGACTTGCTCTCTGTATCCATCATAAGTGTTGAAAACCAGAGATTCTGTAGCTGGAAGTTGACCGCCTCGTCCGTAGGTTTGTTGCGCTTCTGGAGCTTGATAAGGGTGTCTCGAACTGAGGACGTGTCAGAGATCGTGTCAAGGTTAGAGTGGGTGATGTGTTTCCTAATCCAGTCGTGAATATGGATGAGGGCGGCGTCTTCTCGTTGATACTGAGCGTTCTTGAAGTTGTATTCAGTGACGAGAAGCTTATATTTTTCGATCCTCTATCGTCCAAATTCTCCACTTCGTTGACCGCGTTGTTCGACGCCTTTGCTGCTGTTGGTACAGTGGGTGCTGCTGTGTGCTCCTTCGGCGTTGTACTATCGGGATTGATGATATCCCATACGTGGTTGTCGATGGCTGTTTGCTTTACTGACTGGATGAAGAGTGGCCATTCAGTATGATCGTTCAGTACGACTTCCACCCGCTGGGTGGAGTTTGTGGTAGTTATTGATATGCTGTTTTCGCGACTTTCTGCTGTTTCTCAGTGTTACCGGCAAAGTATCGTGTATGAAAAGTGTCAAGAGCTATTTGTAATGAGGCCTACAGTCTCTCAAACTGTGTGTAGTGGCTCTCAGTATGTCGTTTGTAGTACGTGGTGTACGAAAAGTGTGATGCTGCTTTGCCGAAATGCGCGGGTTCACGTGATATCGTGCTGAAAATTAGTGAGACCCTAGTATTCCGGGCTCATAACTACAAAGTAGCGATGTATGATGTCAAAAGTGTGTGAATACGAGTGGAAATGAATGAATGCATAATGTCTAGAATACAGAGACTGAAGCTGCTTATATGGGCCTTAATGAGGCTGTTTGCAGCGATACAAAGAGAGAGAGAGACATCAAACCACAATCCATAACCCACGTTCCACAATCCAACGCAACACGATGGAACTCGTACTTTGAGTCTATCAATCGCTTCCTCAATTATCGCAGCCGTATTGAGCTGTTCTGTAATACCCATATTCCTACCCAGCCTCGTTCAAAGGGCGTCAACGACGATAAACTGCTCTCTACCGATTGGAACCTCCTCGAAACACTACAATCTTGTCTTCAAGTCTTTCATGAAGCCACGTTTACCACTGAAGGCAGCAGAGGGAGCCGAGTTCTTCGAAAATGGTACACTACAATGGATAAATTGAGGAGGAGGATCTCGTACTTTCAAGGCAAATTTGAGGATGCTTCTAGCAGATCTGGTCATCCCCATTACGGGATATTGGCCAAATGGTGTACGGCTTCTCACACCAAGATCTCTGAATATTGGGAAAAGACTTCCGAATCTCCAGCTTACTTTGCTGCCATTCTGCTGGATCCTGCGCGAAAATCCCTATGGTTTGAGCGTAATTGGCCGGATTTCAATGAAGTTTATGATATCAAGGTCAAGGAACCCGTCACCAAACTATGGGAAGAAGAATACAAAGGCCGCTATTCTACAGGCGGTGATCCCTCAATCGACCCTCTATTTGCATTACGACGAGAGCCGTACAGGCCTAGTAATTAAGATGACACTCAATGGGGTTCATTTGCGTCTTATGATAACAACTACTGGCACTCGGATGACGATTTTGAAACCTCAACGGCTCCCCGGGTTACTGATCGCTTTGAACATTACTGTGGTTCTAATTTAACGCCTACCGACGCCCTCAGTTACTGGAACAATCACTATCTTGTTGAGCCAGATCTCGCGAGGTTTGCGTATGATATGTTGGCAATACCTCTGATGTCTGACGAATGTGAGCGTACATTTTCGAGCGCCAAACACCTTATATCTGACTCTCGCAATCGGCTCAATATGGATCTTATTGAGGCTAATGAATGTCTCAAAAACTGGTTTGGAAGGCCTCATTTTATTGATGACATTACCTCGATAAAGCTGTTGTTGAAGAGACTGTTGACCTCAGCCCTGAGGCTCAAGGTCAGCGCGATATCGATGACGAGAGTCAGCGCAATGAGGCTGGTATTACATTGGTGATGCAGGATATCAAGGTACAGTTCAATGAGGATAAAGCCTCTATTCAAAACGGATGCACTGAAGAATCCAGCGGTGAAGAGGATGGTTGCGAAGGCATTACTATCGTAAATGGTGAGGTTGTTATTGAGGACGATTGGGACTTGTAATTTATCGTATACAACACCAAAACCCCTTCTATCACCACCTTCTACAGTGACCTTGGTAGACACGGCCTTGGCAGACAGATAACAGACAGATATCCTTGGATATCTGCATGTTTTAGGTGGACAGACCGGATATGGCTGTCGTATCTGTGTCTGTCTAGTCTATTTACTTCACTGGATCAGAGAGCCTTTGGTGTTTAAGGTTAAAGGCTGTAGCAGCGCGCCGTAGGCTTTGAAATTGGCCAGAGGTATAAGCCTGAAGAGCGAGATCAATTCGACCTTCTTCTTGAACGGCTATCGCGTCGCGTTGTTGAGACATTACGTGTTGAAGAGGATAAGGGCTGTGCCAAGGAAAAGTGGCCGGCTCCGTGGTTTGGCCGGCTCCGCGGTGGAATACGTTACCCTTTATTCCTATACTATGGGTACAATAGGTCTTCTGTGACGAGGAGATTAGAGTACACAAGAAGTCGCAATCATGTCGGTCGATAGTTCGTCCTGTACCGCGGACGGTGCGGCTGATAATCGCCCGAGCATTTTGGTGGACATTTTTGGAGAATAGGATGGGTGGATGCTGGAAGGCTTCATCAGGAGGCGTTGGAGATGCAGGATCGCGCAAAGACAATGCTTTGCCGGGTCATATTGTTGCGTATTTACGTTATGCCAACATTTTTGGGGTTCTCGAGGGCCGTATACCTGCATGTCAAGATAATCTTGAAATCACAGAGATCAATGTAATGCATAAGAATTTTGTAAACGCACTGTTCGTAGATGTAGGCAATCGACAAAAGTTGGGGATTTGAAGCCAGAATACTTGATCAAATTGAGGTGATGTAATTGAGCAAGCCGACGATGGTCCAGTTCCTGTTACATAGATTTTGGAATTATGGACGCCACAGTGGTCTCCTTAATGCATGCCAGCTGAGAAATATTGCACTTCGTTACAACACCCTCAAATTTTTATCGATATCGATAAATTTCTAGCAATCTCGAAGAAAATTTATCAATATATATCTTGAATTGGGAGTTGACGGTCTGAACACACATTTGCTATCATCCACGGGTTAGAGCGAGCATGAATGAAGAGACCACTGTGAGGCCTCGAGACCATTCGTGTTTGGCGGATGTTCAGCCGGTGAGTTGAATATCGGCTCGGCATAGTTTCGGACTCGTCTGTGATACTGTCTTATCTGAAATAGAGCGTACTGTTGCCTGCCAGCAAAGTAGCGAACCAGTCGAGAAGACATCTCTGACAGCCTGAGAACCATTCCCTTGATTATCCATCGATCAAAAGTGAAACTCGAGATCTAAACAGGTTGCGTCTGAGATGGGTCATGAAAAACATGGCCCCAGCAATAGGTCGTGGACACCACAGCCTTTCTCATACAAGGCCCCAGGTTGTCCCAATGTTTCTTTATATTTGTCGCAGGTCCCTTTCATAGGTGTGCAAAAACGTCCGAGCTAACGACGACAAGATCGTAATTCTTTTGCGTTCCCAAGCGACTAAAGTGGGGCAACACACAATTCGTCGACCCGACGTAATCCCCATGAGTAATGCTGCGTTATGCTTAGGCAAACTCACACGCTGAGTAAGGCATGCGACTTGCCAATGGCCCATAAAACGTCAACAACATCTTTTCAAAATTGACCTCGGAGGTCTGGTACCGATAGCGATTGAACAGGGAAATCGTGAAGTCGACCGTACGAAGTGAGCTGAACAAGAGCTCCATGAGACGCTTGGAAAGACTGGGGAAACTCTTAGGAAATCTATTTGGAAGGTTTGGCGTGTACCGATGTAAAGTGACTCCAGAGGCCAGAGGTGAAAGTAGCATCGGACTTTCTTGAATATTGACCTCGACATCCATGTTGATTCGCAGACGTTGAAGCCCGGCGAAGAGTTCCAAAATGCTCGCCGCACCGCTCCACTCTTGGGCGACAGAATCTATCATGGTTCGTACGCAGGCTGCAGCGTGGGCTGACATGGTTTGACCTAGGATTGAAGACTCCAAGGAAAGAAATCGTTCTCCCCGCATCGAATTGCAATTGCTTCATCACAAATTGTTTTGCAAGTGCGAAGGAGTCCTATGTCAGTCCAGTTCCGCAGTGATTTTGCCCGAGAAGGTATGTTTCTGGAAACGCCGTCCTCATAAAAAAAAGATATATCGGTAAACCTTGATGCGAAGCTGTTGGAGGTCAGGTATGCGCAGCTCTATTCGTCGCTCACTTATTTCTGGTGGGAGATCCAGGAAGCCAGACATGTTGCTGTGAGTTCCGGAAAAGTCATGGTACCGCGAAAGTTAACAGACGCGCCAGACGCTGTGCCAATGCCAAAGCGAGAAGAAGATAAGCTTGAGACAAATTTGTGGACCAGCAATTGGGAAGCGGGCACCCGTGGCAGGTGAGATCGGGTTGGAGAGCTAATAGCACTGAGAGAGCCGCGCTGGTCTGGATGCTACTACAGCAGATGTGCTTCCCCGATGCTCAGCTTCGACAGTGCAAGGATGAATTAAAACCGCTACTAGCGTATGATCCCCTCCAACCAGAAATTTGAACTCGATGGAATAACTATTCATGTCCTCCACTCCTTTTGGTAAAAGATTCTGTACACTCATGTGAATCCAGATATTTTAAC
>JABMLP010000041.1:0-103544 GCA_013176395.1 Venturia oleaginea | reverse complement strand
TTTGCTCCAACATTTCCTGGTGAACTTTGATCAACATGTTACCTTCAGTACCCATCGTCATCGTCACCGTCACCTACTTGGCCTCCTATGCCTTTGCTTTCTCGATACCTTCGAATCTTCGACCAAGTCAACGACCGCTGGGAGAGTCACTGCAAGGCGAGAAGACAGATCTCGGTCCACAATCTTCGCTGCTATCGTGGTTAGAACAGGAACAGAAAGTTGCCTTTGACAAGCTGCTACGCAATGTTGCACCTGGCGGAGTCAACGCTCCTGATGCTGCTCCTGGCACAGTGATTGCTAGCCCGTCCAAAAACCACCCAAACTACTACTACCAATGTACGTGAAATATTGCGGTTGTATGTGTGTGATTGTACTTACAAGGATCAGGGGTACGTGATGCCGCCATCACAGTTGGCACTCTCGTCGAGCTCTACAGAGAGGACTCGTCCTACGTTTCCTCCGAAGTCGTGCCAATCATCGAAGCCTACGCTGGTCTTTCGAAGAAAATCCAGCACACAGACAATCCGTCCGGCAGTTTCGAGGATCTCTCAGGTCTCGGCGAGCCAAAGTTCATGGTCGATGGTACGCCATTCACGGATAACTGGGGTAGACCGCAAAGAGACGGGCCACCTCTGCGAGCCATCACGTTGATGCAATATCTCCATGCTTACAACATTTCGCATTCTGAACTCTGGAATTCCGCTAGCGGAGTGAACCTCTTTACCGATCTCTACGACTCTCGACTGCCCGCCAACTCGACCATCAAGGCGGATTTGGAGTACGTTTCCCACTTCTGGCGTGAGTCTGGTTTTGACCTTTGGGAGGAAGTCAACGGACTCCATTTCTTCACCGCCATCGTTCAATTACGTGCTCTCCGCGAAGGCTCCAAGCTTGCTTCGTCATTCGGTGACCACGGTGTCTGCACGATTCTACTACGACCAAGCCTCGGAACTCGAGAACACTTTGCTCCCCCGATTTTGGGATTCAAACAAAGGTCACATTGTCGAAACCCTCGACTCTTCTCGCAGCGGTCTAGACTGCGGAATCCTCCTCGGCTCCATCCACGGCACAACACCCGAATGCTCCACTGACCCATCATCAGCATCTCAATGCTCCTACGCGCATACAGCGACGAGATCTTGGTTACTCTGTACGAAATGGTTCGTGACCAACGTCATCGGTTTCCTATCAACGCTGTTCCATCGCAAGATTCCTATGACCCGCTTGCCGGTGTTGGCATCGGTCGCTACCCAGAAGATGGCTACGACGGCTACGAAACTATTCCCGAAACAGGAACCCATGGTTCCTCTGCACATCATCCACTTCGGAAGTGCTCTACCGCACCCGTCTCCACCTCCTCGCCACCAGCTCTCTCAAAGTGACTCAGCGTGGCTTGCCATTTTGGAAAGCCCTTACTCTCCGTGATAACTTGCAGACTGGGACCTATGCCAAGGGTGATCCAATCTTCATCAAGGCTGTCGAGAGACTGCAGAGTGTGGGTGATTCGTTCTTAGCTGTGTTGAAGACGCATGTTGATGGGGAGGGTGCTATGAGTGAGCAGTTTCATCGTGTGAGTGGGTTTATGGAGGTGGCTAGGGATTTGACTTGGAGTTATGGGGCGTTTTGCAGGCGGTCAGGGCAAGGAAGGTGCGAATTAGAGCGGGTTGGTGGGAGTGGGAGATGGCTGAAGTATGATCTGGGGTAGCATGGGAAGAGGGATGTCTGGATTGCTTAACGGCCACGGGAAGCGGCACCAGATGCGGCAAGGCGTTTTGGTTCAGAATTTGGGTATACCAAGATTGTGTTGATTGCAATAAGATGCTATTTGTTGTATGCATTTCACTTATTTACTCGTTGTGGATATTGCTTCTACCTGTATCGGATTAAGCACTTCCGCTTCTAATGGTGCATGTAGATGCAGATGGTGGGTCCCTTTCAATGCGTTGGCGGCATAACATAACAGCGGATGTCAAACACGGTTGTGTACGAGTAGTACTACAACCAACTGTATTCATCAATCAAATCGTCAACGAAGGCGTGATAGATTACTTCAATACCCGTTCATGTGCCCGTGGCGAGCCTACAATACCTCGGCCGATCATTGTCGCCCAGCCGCGAGCATCCTCTATCGAAACCTATCGAACACTTCAACCCTACCGATAACAAACATAAACTCCCTTGCATCCTCCCGACAAAACGATTCCTAAAGTCAAAAACTGCACCCAAACGGATAGAAGAGCACCAAAGAATTATTTATCATCATGGGCAAACGCACCTCCAAAGTCCTCCCGATAATCCCCCTCCCAAAAGGCCAAGTCCTCCTCCCAGGCCTCTCCCTCCGCATCTCCATCGTCAACCGCCCGGACATCGCCGCCCTCCTCGCCCGCATCTACTCCAAAGCGAACACAATTACAAACCGCAACTCGGAGGAATCCATCATCGTCGGATGTTTGCCCATCGGGTCGCCGTTGCTGAGTCCAGATGGAAAATTGTTGATCCAGGCGCCGACGGATCAGGAGGGGAGGGCTGTAGGTGTTACAGAGGATGTGCATCCTGCTGCTGCTTCCAAGGGGGATTTGTTTCGCTTGGGATGTGTGGCGAAGGTTAGTGGTGTGCAGGGACGGCGGCAGGGGGAGTTGAGTCTTGTTGTTGAAGGGATGGAGAGGTGTAGGGTTGAGAGGTTTGTTAGGGAGAGGCCGTATTTTGAGGCGCAGTTGGTGGGGATTGAGGATCTTGGTGAGTTTTTGTCCATCTCTCTCTCTCTCTTTCTCTCCCTTTAATCTGAAGAGCGTGCTGTTGGAGTTGGGATGTTAAAGCTAACGTGGGATAGGTATTGATCCTAAAGACGAGACGATTCAGGCACTGTTTTCGGATTTGAAGCAGTTGTCCAGAGAGTTTCTGGCGTTGATACGGTTATCCTCACTCCTCCCAAGGCCGCCGACGATGAGTTTGACGCCGTTGCTAGCTAGGAGGCTCGAATTATATATTGCGCGGAAAGATATAGCCGAAGCTGGCAGTTTGGCGGATTTCATGGCTAATGTCATCGATTGCACGCATGATGACAAGCTACGTATACTGGCATCGCTGTCGGTACAGGAACGTCTGGAACGAGTCATCGAGGTTCTGCATCGGCAGATTACGACGTTACAAGGAAACGGCAGGCTGATGGCTATCACGGCTGCTACGAGCTCGGATTCACAACAGGGCGGTACGGAAGTTGATCGTTTGAGGAACATACTACAATCAGGTTTTAGGTCGTCGGGTCAGGGCAACCTCCCACCTGGATTCTTGGGTGGACCGAGTCAGCCTAAGTCGGAGGAGCCGAATGAGATGGAAGAGTTGAAGAAGAGACTGGATGCTGCACAACTTACACCGGAGGCTTCGAAGGTAGCCAACCGAGAGATGGCACGTTTGACGAAGATGAACCCGGCACAGGCTGAATACCAGGTGTGCAGGAATTACTTGGAGAACCTGGCGGAAATTCCGTGGTCGAAAGTTACAGAAGACAACCTTAATTCGACAGTGTTGTCACGAGCACGGAAGCAATTGGATGATGATCACTACGGCCTTGAGAAGATTAAGAAGCGGTTATTGGAATATTTAGCAGTTTTGAGATTGAAGCAGGGTGTCAATGCCGATCTGGAGGCTCAGATTCAGAAGATAGTCGATAACAACAAGGCCTCTACTTCTTCGAGTTCTGAGGACGGAGATGAAGTGAAGCCACAGGTTGAGCAACCACCGTCGGAGGCTGAACTCGCCATTCGAGAGAAGAAGAGAATGGTTGACAAGGCTCCCATCTTGCTTCTCGTTGGGCCTCCTGGAACTGGAAAGACGTCTTTGGCAAAGTCGATAGCTACGGCGCTGGGACGCAAATTCCACCGGATTTCACTTGGTGGCGTACGTGATGAGGCCGAAGTTCGCGGTCACCGCCGGACCTATGTCGCTGCCATGCCTGGCTTGATTGTCAATGGATTGAAGAAAGTGGGTGTCGCCAATCCAGTCGTCTTGCTCGATGAGATCGACAAGCTTGGTCACGCAAATTTCCAAGGTGATCCTTCTGCTGCTATGTTGGAGGTCTTGGACCCGGAGCAGAACCACACATTTGTTGATCACTACATCAACATTCCCATCGATTTGTCTAAGATCCTATTCATCGCCACCGCAAATTCTTTGGATACCATTCCTCCACCATTGTTGGATCGGATGGAGACGATTCAATTGTCTGGATACACCACTCTTGAGAAACGACACATCGCTGTGAGCCATCTATTGCCAAAACAAGTCATGACGAATGGCTTGTCGCAAGAGAATGTGTACATTCCGGATGATGTTATCGACAAGATTATCACAGCTTACACGCGCGAAGCTGGCGTGCGAAACCTCGAACGCGAAATTGGGTCCGTGTGTCGATACAAGGCCGTTGAGTTTTCGGAAGCTCAGGACTCTAATCTTGAGACTGTGGCAGCGGAACCAGTCAAACATCAAGATTACAACCCTAAAGTCTCCGTTGATGACCTCGAAAATATTCTAGGCATCGAACGGTTCGAAGAGGAGATTGCCGAACGTGTTGGCCGTCCTGGCGTTGTCACTGGACTTGTTGCCTATTCATCTGGAGGCCAAGGCTCCATCCTTTTTATCGAGGTGGCAGACATGCCTGGTAAGGGACGTGTCCAGCTTACCGGTAAACTCGGCGATGTTCTCAAGGAGAGTGTGGAGGTTGCACTTTCTTGGGTCAAGTCTCACGCTTTCGAGCTTGGCTTGACAAGTGACGTTAACGAAGATATTATGAAAAACCGCTCCATCCACGTTCACTGCCCCGGCGGCGCCGTACCCAAAGACGGCCCCTCGGCCGGCATGGCTCACACCATCGCTCTCATCTCCCTCTTTAGCGGTCGCGCTGTGCCGCCTGAGATTGCAATGACCGGTGAGATCACCCTGAGAGGTAAAGTCACCCCGGTCGGTGGTATCAAGGAGAAACTCATCGGTGCCATGACTGCGGGAGTCAAGACTGTGATGATTCCGTATGGCAATCGGAAGGATGTCAAGGATTTGCCTAGGGAGGTTTTGGAGGGCCTGACGATTGTCAAGGTGCAGCATATTTGGGAGGCGTTGAGGGTTGTTTGGCCTGATGCGCAGTTTCCTGGGGAGGGGAAGTGGGGTGGGTTCGATTCGAGGCTTTAGGTTTGGGTTGAGATGAGTTGAAAGGTGGGTGGTGAGGTGGATGGGGTAGAATTTGGGATGATTTTTTTTGGAAATGGCGTATATCGTGTGTTTAGCAGGCCAGTCTTGCGCATCATAAACTACTGGAAAATCGCGACATTTTGGGTCGTTTCTCAAGTTCTTATTTTCACCGATATCTTTCTTACCTTTTTGTTCGTTACTTCAAAAGCTCAGCTCAGCTCAACTCAACTCAACTCAAAGATCCATTACCACTCACTCCTTGGAAAGCAAGATACCCTTACCATCTCATATCATACCAAGATTTCCTCACCGACAATCGATCACAACATTACACTACCCAAAGTCGGAGAAGGAAGATGCATGTCCATCTGTTTGGATGTTTCTTCCGGGATCACGTAGGATCACGCAAGTTTACGTAATTTAAAGCTATTATATATACCCGTATAATACGTTATAGCTTTAGAATATAAAGAGATAATATATAACGTATTCGATCACCCAACCCGTCAGAATTGCTTGGCACGACCATCTTATATTACGACTCTTTAATTTCATCGCTATTAACAATAGATTCTAAGTCCGCCGTGCTGCTATCTGATTCAGAAGATATCTCGATATCTTTTTTACAAGTTCGCGCATTATGCCCAGTTGCGCCGCAGTTCCCACAGCGCCGTTGAGTTGGTCGGGCTGTTTCTTGATCACCACTACCACGAGCCTTCTTCGATCCATGAGGCGCTACAGACGCCTCTGCAGCTACCTGCGCTGCTGCAGTCCCATACTCTATAGTACCACCTTGCTGGATCCACTTCCTTTTGCGCCATTTTCGCTTCGTCATTACTGCCAATTGCTCTTCAAGCTCGCGGTTGCGCGCAACAAGTAGAGCGTTTTGGTGCAGCATCAATTCAGCGCCCTTGACAAGCTGGGAAAAGCCTGCCTGGGCAGTAACTGGTGACCGAGTAAAAGACTCGCTTACGAGCTTGGATTGGGATCCAAATTCATGAGTATTGCTTGGAGTCTTTGACTGCCACGGCGTTTCTGGGAGACGGGGTTCTGGCGGGGTACGTAGCCGTACTTCAAGGCGATCCAACACCACCTGCGCGTCGATAGGGACCGGCCCTACTGCCTCATAGGCCTTTTGACAGTTCTCTTTTGTACATACGTCGAAAAACGCGTCTTTGAAGGCAGGGAGAAAGCCTTCCTTGTTGATATGGTAGACGCGTCGGTGTACCAAGTCCCAAACGCGTTGGGAGTACTTGCGCTTCAACGGCGAGAAGCAGACCACATCAAGGGGCTGGAGTATATGCGACGAGTGCGATGGCATGCAGAGGGTTATAATCTTATTTTCGAGGCAGTAGTCCTTGAAATTCTGGCTGAGATGGCTCTCATGGCCGTCCAAAATAAGCAGCCTATACACCTCCACCTGCCGCGCCTTTGTATGCGCGTCAAAGTGCTTCAACCACTCAAGACCCAGCGCGTTGTTTGTCCAGCCGTTCTCAGAGACTGAAAGCTTCCAATTGCGCGGTATATCTGCCTCCTCATACCGCGTAGAGATGTGAACTCGTCCTTTGTAGATAATGAATGGCGGGGTCGCATACCCAGTTGCGCAAATGCTCTGAATAACCGTAACCCATTCGCGATCGCCCGGCTGAATGAGTTCAGGCCTTGTACGTCTCTCAGAGACTGTAACGACCTTCATTGACCCAATAATACCCATCTGGAAGCCAATCTCGTCAAAGTTGTGCGTATCCTCGTCGTGGATGCCGTACTTTGCCTTGGTGCCTGCAACGAGCTTGAACCACGTGCCAATAATCTCTGAATCTTCCTGTAGTATCCTCTGCCTATCCTTGGCTCGATTAAAGGCTGTCTTGAGCTCATCTGAGCGCTTTACGAACCTCTCAGCCCACTTTTTCCCTACTGGCTCTCCACCGCGTATACCAACAGTTTATCCGCCATATCTGCCATCTCACACAGCCGGGGCGCAAATCCTCGCGATCGAGGTCGAGAATATATCGGACAAGCGTTTGCTCTTCGGTAAGGGTAAGTTTCCGACCGTTTGGTGGTCTTTCGAGGATAAATGGGACTCCTCTGACGCGATCGGAGAGGGTTTGTTGTTTAACGTTGAAGGCGCTCGCAGCAGCCCATTGGCTTCGGAGTTGGCCGGTATTCAAAGCTTGGATTGCAAGCTGAATTCTCCCTTCGTGTTGGAGCAGTAACTCATTACGTTGTTGAGACAGAGTAGAATAAGAAGAGTAGATGGGGTCTTGGCAAATTTTGACCGCTTGGGTGATCGAATACGTTATATGTAAAAGAATATCCTCCAACCGTTTCCCTTCTTTAACTAAGCAGCTACTTCTCCAAACAGAAGTAAGCGAGCTCATCAGGCTGCTCGCTCATGCTCCTCTAGCTGCTGGTGCTGCTGCCGGCTTTGCTGCGTTCGAGGCAACACAGGACCTAGGCTCTCGTGTTAGATCATGTGGGCTGCTCAGCCGATGAAGCGACACATGGGCTAGAAAAGGACCTTGCCAAAAGAGGTCTTGCGCACAAGCTCTAAGACAATGAAGTCCGATAGCCACAAAGAAATCAAACACGCATGCACTCACCCGAGAAGTCCAAAGAGATATTTGTTCTCAGGGGATCGATCGCAACTGTTCCACGACATGGAAGTCGCCATTGACTATGAGAAATTAGCAAGCTTGCTGTCTTGGAAGGGAGTGGAGGTTTAGACATACCAAAATACAATCGCCGGCATCGAAGCACATCGCACCTTGAGATCGAATTTGTGGCTTGGAAACTCTTGCCATTGATACCGCTGCAAGCGCAAGTATAACAAAGGCGTTTTGGAAGAGCATGATCATTGTCAGGTTGACCTATTTGCTGAATGAGTGTAGTCAGAGGATAAGAAGAGTGGTGTGCTTAGAATTTGACAGAAGTGGAACGGATGCCATGAAAGGCGTTCTTGTACTTATAATATGCCCACCAGGTGTATACTTGTGGACAAGGCAGGCGGAGTCAGCATATATTCTGGATCGTAAAGACTGCAAATTAGACTGTCACGCTCCGAGTATCATACCATGATCTGAACATGAGATTGATATCTCCTGCCCATGTAATTGAGTGAGACTAATTGAGTGCGCACGTAGTTGAGCGACTAAAGGTGTAGTCAGTGATGGAGTTGATAGCAGGACGGACGTAATCGACGGCGGAAATACTCCAAAAACCAATCAGCGAGGGAAAATTCATGCAACTTCGATGAGATAAATGAATGGCGACATCAAGGTGCGGAAATATTTATAGAAGTTGGGAGACCAGAGTTTGTGGCTGTGAGTCTCGCGCGTAGCCATGTTCGCATAAATTACGAGCTCAGAAGTCTTGAGACAGGCAGGGGATAGTCACGCTTGATATCGATGCAAGTCGACCAACATTCAAGCTTTATGAAGAAAAAATTGGAGGCCAATTTATTGACGAAGTAGGAATGCGAGGGGATCGAAAGTCTCTCAACCATACGCTACACATGTCAGAGACCGCAACAGAAACTTCAACGGGAGCACGCGAATAAAACAAAATCGAAACGAAACATCCAAAGAAACAAGTCAGTCTGGTAGAAAATATCACAGACATTTTCGAAGATATAGGCCATCGAAAGTTCCATACTTCATCATTTCAATGCGTTCATCGTTGCAACTCTCCAATCCATTGATACAGCTCTCCAATCCAAGATAGCGGAAAAGAGAACCGATGCCCCAAAAAGCGCCCGCGTTTCTAGCTCCGGGAGTGGAATCTCAAACGACCACGGACATGGTCGGTGGCTTTGGTGTCAGGCTACTTGCGGAGAGAATGTGCAGAGGAAAGCGCGGTATATATGGTTTAGAATATTGCTGCTACAAATCTGTTGATCATAAACATCTCCCGCGTCTTTCAGGACCCTTAAACAAAGAAAAGTGATGTACACACGTCAGCACGTGGAGCGTGTGAGTATATAAACCTGTACTGGGCTTGTGGTGTAAACAGCAACAAAAGCGGAGTGACCACGATAGTTCAGGGCACGGGACGCGCCTCCAAGATTTCCTGTGATGTGAAAAAAGTACTTGGTCGTCCGCCGACGGTCCAGTGCGATGGTTGCAAAGTCGAGTGTTGGATGTTAAAGTGATGGAGATACTCATCTTTCAACTTACATCTTTTCTTGCACGACTCTTACTCGCCTCTACACCCTCTCAACTATCTCGCAGTCGACAAAATCTGGAAGTGCAGTTGGCATGACAAAACCCATGACTTGACCTATTGTGGGAGCTGTTGATGACATAACATCTAGACGGCGATAGATCTGTTTTAAAGGTGTTCACACTACACCAAAAAGCCTCCAACGAGACCGTAGCCTGACTGTAGCCGCTCCAATTGAAGTCGCTAGTGCTTGCCGGCAGAACGCGAGAGGCGGCGCTGCGTTTGCGTCTATAGAATGGGTCAGTACGACTATATAACCTACTCTGCGTCGAACATCAAAAGATACAAACATGATCCAGTGTCACACATGCAAGCATGGTGACGGCAATGCCGCTGTTGGAAAGGACCTGTAGCAGTTAACAATTGTGAGGTTTGATGATGAATTCTACCGGTTCGCGATACAAGCTGTTACTAGAATGTCAGTCTGTGATTTGGATTGGATTGTTGATGAAAACGAAGACGATGAAGTTTATCATTATCGATATTTTTATTGACTCACTGTGGTCGTAACACCCGTGGACATCTTTCAATGGCGTCGAAGAAGATTACAAGAAACGAGTACTGCTTGAACGTTCCACGTTGGAGATAAGGGTGGATGATTCTCCAAAACCATCCACTCCCGCCACAGCATGGAGGATGTAGAACTTTGGGACTGCTTTGGAGATATCGAAAGTAAACCGCTAGTCTTTTAAACTCAGGTACTACACACCCCGGTGGGTTTGAAGTCAACATCCGCTTGCCCACCCCGACGCAGTCGTGAAAAGCTAAGGTACTCCAAGACATCCATGTATGCCAAGCTGCGGCGTTGATATATAAGTCTTCCAAGAATTGAGTTGCGATTCAGCAGAGTCAACGATGCATCAAAATGTCAAAGCTGGCGACCGTGTCCCTTTTCCATATTGATGAGTAGGCATGTTTCCATATCTGTTCTCAGGGGAGAAGATTGAGGGGGGGGGGCGTGCCAGGTAGGTCGTCTAAGTCCTTGAGTTCCAGTCGGTCGACGTGATGGAATGATGAAGATGGATATCATTAATTTCATCTTGGGGATGCTGCACGGTTGCATTCGAAAGGCTCAGATGGCTGCATCTGATTGATGGTCAGCGCAAATTGAGCATGGTGGAATTGCATTACTGCTCTTTGGGGCTGAAAGAACGAGGGCGGGCCTCGCGATGGCCTTGTGGATTCCGCTGCCTGTGTAGGTTTGAAAACTGTCCCAAGCTTCTTTTATACTGACAGTCTTTGATTTCTCCCCAAGGCTGAGATCGGCAGAAGTCTTTGCTAAACTGCCTAGCATGCCAAACTTCGTCTAGTGAATCGATGAACATATTGACGTGAAGGCTCGTTCGCTTGCGCGAGCATCTGTAACTCATAATTTCCGAAGTGTTTAGTGATTATTCTTATGAAAGACAGTAGCAGCAGCCTATCAATTGTTAGCATTTTATCCCTTTCCGTGTAGTAATCGAAACGTGCCTGATGATTCGGGAAAACAAGCACATCAGCAACAAAAAAACGCGATAAACAACTCCAGATCCGAGCGAAATATCCTTTCAAATCATCACATCATCAACCTACATAAAATCATCTATTCTCATCATTCTCCTCCTCTTCGCTCGTCGCCATCCCCGCTTCCGTAAAGTCGTCCTCCCGGTTCTCTTTGTCCCAATGATCGCCTTCATCAGGCGACTCGTATTCTTCTCCATCCAAATGACGGCCCATCGAGCAAAATGGGGCATCTAGGAGGACAAAGATGGGTTCACTTCCGGGGACTCGACGTGGTGGAGGTGCTCCTGGAGGCCTCGAGATGCCTTGTGCCCCCCTTGGAATCTCCGCAATTGGTGAAGAGCGTGGCTGTCCAGCGGAAAAGGAGGACGAATTCGGAATTTGTGGTGGGAGTGGGGGAGCGGGCAACACTCTTGCACCTGAGCTTGCGCTTGATCCATAGCGGTCAAAGCCTGGGGGTAGGCGACGCTTTTGTCCATCAGGCTCTGTTGTTGTCGTAAGGCTAAAGGGATTGAATCTAGGTACAAATGGAGAAACACCTTTGATCACTTCTGGACTTGAAGGAAGTTCAGCCTCAAGATCTGGATTACCGCGAGGATAGTTGGTGGATCTGATCGAGCTTGACCTTGAGGACGGGGACTTTTGGCGAGAAGCACAGATTCTGTCCCAGACTAGCTCGGACAGAGGATAGCGCGGATATGCAGCGTCGTCGTCCTGCTCTTCTTCTTCATCTTCGTACTCTTCTCTGGCATCAGCTGTGTCTCCAGTCTCAGGCTGATCGGTCGCTGCTGGCGCTACATGAAGATTTGAAGGGGCTCCGAACGGGTAATAAGGGAGCGAAACCGAGCCTGAGTTTAAGAAAGGATCGAGGATTGGAAACTGTGCTGTGGCAGTTTGGAGACGCCTTGGTGGATTAGGCCTAGTATTATTAGTATGAGAATGAGAAGTCGGGATTGATTATGATCAATTGCTGGCAATCTGCTGCGAAAATTGCCAGAAATTTACTGTGGTCAATCTGAGCAACTATATTACGTACGCATGTGCGCGGGACGAGGTCTCGGTCGCAGTTGTAGATTCGTTTTTAGCATCTGCACCAGTGTCTGGTGGTGCAGTCACTGGTCTTGCGCCAGCGCTGAAGGTGAAGAAGCTGCTCCCTGATCCAGCCCCTGCAAAGGAGAAGCGCGATGGAGTGAAGAGTCCTCGATTTTGCTCTCCTGACAAACTCACTTGCCCTGGTACGAGAAACTGGTGCAACCGTGCTGTAGATGAGACGAATGGACTGTGTGTAGAGGCAGTCCTCACAAAGGGGTTAGGCGCCGTGTCGGTCCTCACGAACGACTTTGTCCTCTGAGCAGTCGTTGCGAATGGGCTGGGCGTAGAAGCAGTCCCCATGAGTGGGCTAGGTGCCGCATCGGTCGTTACAAACGGGCTCGGTGTTGAGGCAGTCCTCGCAAATGGATTCGGTGAGGAGGCAGGCCTATCGATTTGAAACGAATGAGATTGCGTTAATGGGGAAGCTGCAGGCCGTGAGAAAAGCGCCTCTTGTTCTGTAGTCGGTGGAGGAAGCCTAATTAATTTAAAAAGTAAGTACTTAAATATTTGATAAGGTTAATAATGATTCTCTGATGATTTAAATTACCAGAGGTCGATCCTGATTGCACTCGAAAAAGAAGATGCATACCTGAATGTCGAGACTCGGATTGATGAGCCTTGCACGTCGTTCGTATCGAGGTTGGTGGCCTTCTCCTGTTGATTGCTAGTAAGAACCTGATCTGTGACGTCGAGCAGCGCGCCAAGAATGTCGTCGTCCGTCTTTGAGGGGCTACCGTGAGAATCTGCTGCGGGCAAAGGAGAGCCTAGGAGCCGTGTTTCATCCTTACTGCCAGTATCCGTATCAACAGACCGAATAGTGGTGGCGTTTGGGAGCGATCTTGTAGCCGGTAGATTTTCAGCTTCATCTACCATCTGATCATCATCATTTTGAGCGGTGGTATCGACGGCGACGGTATCTAATAATGACCGCAGAGCTGATGAGCCCAAATTAGACTTGCCGTCCATTCGATTATCGTTCGTCGGAGCGAATGTGGCATTTGGAATGGTATTCGGAGCTGGCAGATGGTTTCCACCATTGCCGGTCATCTGATGATCAGTAGGCTGGACAGCATAGATGAACTCTTCAGCTTTACAGGAGCTGGAGGGCTCATCATCCTCGGTGTCAGTCTCCACATCCATCATGTTCGCTGGTGGTGGAGTATTCTCTCGGTGGACCATCTGATCATCAAAATGATTGGCGGCGTTGACGTTGTCATCTTCAGCGTCGGTTTCCGCATCCGACATGCGAGTTACCGGTGGGGTGTTTTCTGTATCTGCATCTTCATCGTCGTTGAGGCTGCTATCATCACCACTGTCATCAATAACAAGCTGAACGGAGCGACGTCCACCTGAGTGCTGGACTGAGTGTGTGACACGCTTGACGGGAAGAGAAGGCAAGTCATTATTTTCATCGCCGTCTGCTTCGTCCCCACTGCTCTCTTCATCACCATGACGAAGCAGATCGGGACGGTTAACGATGTCGTCGTTTCTGGCCGTCCGGGAGCGCTTGTTTGGGCTACTTGACTTCTCGAGCAGACGAAGTTGAGCATCTTGTGGATGCCGCTTCATGTTATAGTCAACTGAATTGCGAGATGGTGCATCCAGTCTCCCTGAATGGCGGATCCCGGTGGACCACTTCCTGCGAATTGGCTGAGTATTCTCATCGTCTTCTTCGTCGATAGATCCTACGTCGGTCATGGATTCCTCTGGATCATCGGTATCTTCGTCGCGTTCAAATGCCTCGCCGTGGTAGCGTTTGGCCGCGGCTGGCCTCACCACGTCATCCATTGGATGATACTTCGCGCTGTAGAGTGCCGGTGCTTCTCCATTGATACGCTGTCGAGTGGTGCGTCTTGGACGGCTGGTTGGTGGAGGTGTAGGCTGATGGCCGTCGCCATGACTGTTCTCATCGTCGTCAACTTTGATGATGGCGTTCATATCGAGACCGTGCAAGATGTTTGGATGACGCTTTTGAAGACGCCTAGCCATGTTGAGATGTGTACATACAGTTCAAAGCTGAGGAGGTGACAGTCAGTACTCTTAATCAACTGTGTGAATGTATGTCGATCAGCTCACCCTGTGCGACGCGTTGGAAAGTGTGCTATCAGCTCAGATAGGTGAGTAGGAGATGAGTAGGAGATGAGACGCGACTTTGTTGGCCGCAACTCAGGATAGGAAGGCACGCGTGTCAGGGAAGGAACCACCCAAGACCACCACTCTCCTCACACACAAACAACGTCCTAGTATGAATCCTTCCGAGTCCTTCGTGTTCCAAGTGAGGTGCTTGCAGCCAAGTAGACAAGCCTCGCAGCGTGTAATGCTGGCCATACTACTCGCTCAATTACAGACACACATCACCCTCAAGTCCTAGCCATACCCCGATACGGCGGCATGAGCGCAGCATAATCCTCATCCTCATCATCACTCTCATCATCCGCCTCAATAGTGGCATTTAAACTCTCTTGCCCAATCAAAGCCGGATTACTCTCAACCTGCTTCCTGATCATCTCCTGCCTCTCCAACTCAACAGCCCTCTCCTTCTCCCTCTGCGTCTGCCTAGCTCGTTCCAAAATCGTCAGCCTCTCCACCTCTTTCCCAGCACTATCCGCCAACTCCTCAAATATCCTCCTCGCGCCCAAAACCTCCTCAGCACATTCTCCCTCCCTCAAAAAATGGTAGGCACCCGTTTCACAAAAGGCCTGCGCTTTATCCAAGGCTTGATCAGCCGGCGTACACGAATCGGTGCCGGCGGCGGAACTACTACCAAGTCCATCAGCATATGCCAGACGGGGACGGAGCGTTTCAAGACCCCGTGCACTACGCAGGGCCTGCGCAAGGAGTATATCGTACCCGCTTGGTGTATTCCTAGCCGTCGTTCTCGACGATGACGACGGGAGGATGCTTGTCCCGATGGCTTGTTCCGCTCTTGCGTTTGCGCTTACGTTTGTCAATGTTTCCATTCTTATTGCTAGCCTTGCTTTGCGAATGTGGTTTCGGCCGCTGCCGATGCTGTGGACGAGTTGTTCGAAGCCCTTTTGGACTTCACTGTCGTAGTAGACTATGATTGGGCTGCGCAGGCGATAGCGTTTTTGAGTGGCTGATGTTATGGATGCTATTGAGGAGGCGATTCGTTTTCGTTTCGAGGCAATGGAGGGAGATGGATGGAGCGCTGGTGTGCTTGCAATTGCGTACGGCGACGACGTGGACGTTCGTTGCTCCGCTGCTGAGAAATTTCCAGCATCGTCTCGGCTTGGGCGGAGAGATTCGTTGGATCCTGATCTCTTCTTCAATATCTGGGGTGGTGTTCTTCCCATCTTCTCAACTTCAGCTTGTCGTTGTTTGACCTGCTCTTCAAGTTGTTCCAGACTCTTGATCCACGCCGGTGCGGTCTCGGCCAAGAAGGTAAAGCACTTGAGAAGTTCCGACATGTCGTTGGATGGTGGGTCTTTTCTCGGTCCCGGTGTATCGAAATGAATTGGATTCAGCTGGAAGGTATGGCTGCCATCAGACATAGTCGGCAGTCACATGCGCAAACGGGATCTATCCCAGGGGACGGAGACTGGAGATTGCAGCTCGGAGGAAGCGTGGGAGAGGATAACAGGCCGGGTCAGGATGTTTTGGATGGCGGAAGGAGAGTATATGAAGGGATGATGACTGTCTGTTGGATCGAGTCCATGGCCAACCCGTTTCTGCCACCACAAGGCACAAGCTCCATTTTTGTGCCTCGCAATTTATCTCTTCTCCAACAGATTACAACAATGCTTTTTGCAGTCCCCAAGATGACGGCGCACCTTCTTCCGCACGTTGAGACGTTGCTACAGCTCGGGACTCTTGCCGTCTACTCTCACCGTCTCTTTGCACCCAACTACACATTCCCCAATTCGAACATGTTCTAAAGTGCAGCATGTAACAGCGGGCAACACAGCAATATGCAATCCGTTCCCAATCCCGATAATCGAACATGGACTCTCTGCATCATGAACTTCTTGATGGAGATGGCCTTGCATGGCGTCGTTTCACACAGCGAATTCCTTGAACCGAAAATGGAGAGGTCCTTGATACTCTGCGGACCAATCAAAGCAAAAAGAGGCTCCAATTGATCGTCCTCATGCTGATAGATTGGCTGTCTTATTATTCTTTCAGTAGGCCTTGAGGTTGAGTCGTGATATTCTTGCCGCCGTGAGTGAATGTCCGTACAAGACTACGTACAACAGCAGAAATCTGGAGTCGTACCGATTCTTCCAATATCAAGCATGCCATTTGCAAAATTCCATATCAGATGGCCATGAAAATGACATCAGCAAAGTCAATGACGACCATATTCGCACCATAAGCCTTGCAGCTACACCCTCAACTTATCTCGTTACCACCAACAGCCCAAACCACACCAATCCATCTTCAAATCAGCAATTGACATCCAACACCGCAACAATAGCGTCCAAAACCCTCCGCCGTCTCACCTCCCTAACCCGCACAATGTCTACCACCACACAGCACTCCTCCAGTCCGGCACCATGGAAAAAGCCTTTCCTAGGCCACGTCAACAAAATGTCCTCCCCCGAATTCGTCCTCTCAACCCTCACACCCGCTCCAGAAGGCAGTCCAACACCCTACCTCCCCCGTGCCCGCTACTGCATCTACAGAGGCATGTGGACCCAACTCCCCGAAAACAAACACAACGATGCCCCCAGAAATCCTCGCGTGTATGAGAGTGAGATGCCCACCTTCACCACTGACGTGCGAATGGAGAAGGTTGGCCAGTTATTCGCTTCTTCCTCGGGGCATGCTGATAAGGATAGTTTGGTGCAGGGGAGTGGTGGGGGAGGACCTGTCGAGGCGGTTTGGTGGGTTAAAGAGGAGGGGATTATGACGCAGTGGAGGATTAAGGGGGAGGCTTTTGTGGTTGCGAAGGATATCGAGGAAGATGGTACCTCGAGTGGAGTGAGGACCGTTAAGAGTGAGGTTGGGAGTCGGATGAAGGTTGTGAGGGAGGGAGAAGGGAAGGAGGGGGAGTGGAGTTGGTTGAAAGAATTGGATGCGCATTTTGGAAATTGTTCGCCGGGCATGAGAGGTTTGTGCTCCCCTCCCACATATACGCCTTAACATTGTTTCTCTTTTTCCGAACAGGTGTAGAAGTACAAACTAATGAGATAACAGGATCATGGAAGAATCCACCCCCCGGAAAACCAAAAGACGCTCCCTATGACACCTCCCTCAAACTCGGCACCAAAGTCGAAGATCTCCATGACGAAGTGGCAAGGAAGAATTTTCGAGTCGTAATCATCAAACCAGAAAGCGTCGAACAATGCGATATCAGCGATCCTGAGAAGGCACGCAGAATCATATATACATACCAACCAGAAAGCAATGACTGGAAGCAAGTTGAGACATGGCCTTGAACGGTCGCATCAGGAAGAAAATTTGGCAGATCTTCAATAGACACATCGTAGAAATAGAAGAAGACTTGTTAGCCATCACCAGTTTCACGGTCAATACCGATATATTCGCGGCTGGCTACGTCAAACATTGACCGTCAACGAGACGACAGTGGGTCCATGATTTATATCCCTTTTACCCTTCCACCTATCGACGCACGTTATATTCCCTTTAAGAATTGCTAAATACCAAATCAAAATCCATGTCTTCCCAACAATTTCATGCTACATGTTTGCCAGAAGTTTATCAATACCGATCCCAGTTTGGACAGTGTCAACCATTTCCGGCCATCAGAAGAGCGGACTCCAAATGAGAGCCTGACGTGAGGCAGATCAGCCAATTCTTTACCCATCAGCATATCAACGATAAACTTAATTTCATCATCCCATTCATCTCCTCCGCAAAACCCAAGAAAAAGAACAAAATATTCCACAAACGCCAAACATTGGCGAGATGGACATGGAACGTACACACTTCCCCTCTACAGAACAGCGAGGTGCCCCATTCTCCGGCCATGCATCCCAAAGTAGCAAGTAGATGCATCCCATGCACCCCATAGCCTCAACTAGCACTTTTCGAGAGTAATGGGCTCGCATCTAGATGCGGTGCGGAGAGACCGATGGGTTTTGGGCTGAGGATTGCGATAAGCCTCCACAGATTTCCTCATGATTCTGAAATTAGACACAACGAGCAGCGCGCACTCTCAAAAGTACCAGTGGCGAGGTAAGGCGGCGATTCCAAGAAAATATAACGTCGTGAGCTTTGCCGTATGGCTGTGAGAGCTTCGTGGTAGTCTGCGGAGCCAGAATCGAAAGCAGAACAACAATGTCCTGCTCGACACAGCTCAATGATAACAAATATTTTGGGGTCGAAATCACCGCTGCACAGCGGTCTCATCAATTCATGCTCGCTCTAGCCCGTGGATAATGACAATTGTACGTTCAGACAGTAATACCTTGACTTAAGATCGATGTTGATAAATGTCCAGTAATCCAGAAGAAGAATGTCGCCAGAAATTTATCGATATCGATAGTAATCCGAAGATGTTATGAAGTATGTTGTTTCTTGGCGGGTATGAATTAATGAGACCACCGTGGCTGAAAAATAGATATGGATCGAAATGTGAGCACAGCTCTGGAGCAGTATAAGTGCCATACACAAGCTGCAATGACGTGACACAGACACTTACTTTGACGTGACTCGAATGCCAGGAAACGTCTTCAATGCTTCCAGTTGTAATTCGCCCTGTGCCAACGAAGATTTGACTAGTGGCACCACAATCTATGTCTCCTGCTTCTTGCCACTGCGTATTTCCAATTTGCGTGGCTGCTTCCTCGGTGCCGGTTTCTCAGGCTGTGAAGTGGTTTCTGGCTTCGGTGGTGCCTTCGTGTTCGGCTGAGGAGTGGGTGGGATCTTATTCATGACAGCCTTCAGCGGAGACCAAGGCCAGAAGGGAGTATAATTACTCACCTCACCGGCCAGTCTGTTCTTCAACGGCTTCATGCCCTTCTCATACTCTTTCATGTCCTTTTCTTTCTCCCTTGTCTCTTTGTTGTCTTCACCGCCGACCTTATCACCATTCTCGTCTTTGAACCTGGGCATCTTCGTCCACGGTCCGTGAATTGCACCCGATCCAGCGCCGACCAAAGCGCCCAGGCCGGTCAGAGGTATGGCAGTCACACCTCCAACAAGAGTGCCGACTGCAGTACCCAGTCCCATGCCAGTAGCGGCACCAATACCCGCGCCAGCAAAGGCACCTTGCAAAGCTCCCGACTCAATGACCTTTGCCTTTTCAATGTGCTCGTTGGCAGTCTTCGCATGCTTTTCTACTTCCTCAAGTGCCTTCTCTTTTATGGAGTCATCATCTGCTTCATCGGCTCTTTGCTGGGCTTCTGCAGCGGCGGCTTGGGATTCGTGGGCCTTTTTGGCATATTCGGCGGCTTCGGCGAGTTGTTTCTCGCGTTTCTGGACTTCTTGTGGGGAGAGAGGGACTGGGTCAACCTTTGGGTCTTCTTTGGAGTCTTTTGAGGCAGCTTTGGGATTCATTTTTGCGTATACGGAGAGGAAATTGTTGGTGGTGGAAGAAAAAGTAAACATACTAGTATATGTACAATTCTCGGCTATGTTGATCTTGTGGAGTACTACACGTGCTATTAATATATTTACAACTGCACGTGCTACCAATCCCAACCAACTTCCCAAACCTCCAACGTCCCTCCACATCCCCTGTAATAGATACCATTTGTTATGATCCCGCCCCCATCGAAATGACGATGGGTATCAGTATCCAAGGCTGGATACTGATGGGACGAAGGATTCACATCTTCTCGCGATGTTACCGGCGTCAGTAGCACTTCCCTGCACCTCGCTGTCGCCGCGAGTGCGTTCCGGAGGTGTGAAGCAAAGATGAATCCACCGACGAACGACGCGACGACACAACACCACCACGCCTTAGGTCATCGAATACGCGCCAATACCAGCTTGAATGGACTGTAGGGTTACATAGGCATGGCAAGACGCGTTGGCAAGAGGCAATGGCAACGTGGACACGGTGGGATTTGTTACCTGGCCGCAAACCAGATGCTCGCTTAGTCATAACAAGCAGAAACAAGAAATCAAGGGATATCAGGATACGAAAACCATCCCTACCTAGCTAGTAACTAGGCCAGGCTGCGAAAGCGGCTGTGGTACTCCTAGGAGAGAGACAGGACACCCTTGAGCCCGCCTGCACTCTTAGATCAGTCGAACCGTAGAGGGGACTGACGAGGGAAAGCAGATCTCCTGTACTACAGACTTATGGCCTAAGGATACAACTAATAGGGATAGACCTCGTTAATACCTCCCGCCTAACCTCTTCGTTAATACCTCCCCCGATCTACTTCGTTAATACCGAACGCCCTACACTTCGTTAAGTCCCAGACACGGAGCATTGGAAAGGCGAGAGACACGTTGCATTAGAAAGGGTAGAGATACGGAGCATTAGATGAGTAGAAGATACGCAGCATAGGGACAGCGGGAGACACGGTCTCTATAACTGTAAGTAGTATTCCGTTTGTTAAGGTACTGGGGAATCAGGCTTGGTTAGTACGGGACCACCGGATCTCTCTCGCTGGCAACGGAGATTGGCATACGGAACCCGTGCAAGACATGGTCAGCCTATTTGGAGGAGACTCCTTTAGGTAACGCGAAACGGGCGTCAAAAGCCCGAGGGGCGTAGTATACAACGGCAGCCACTGCTGGTCCCTAAGACCTCATCCCTTTGATGAGCTCTGACCTTAGGATAGCCTCATGGGAGATATGATCAAGTCCTAATCAGAGAGACTGTATAGCCCGTGAGGACGGACGCGCATGTCGGTGTACTAAGAATAGGGAAGCCGGAACGAGGTGCAAACTCGGAAAGGCGTGCCCTTGAAGTATGTTTAAGGAGCAGACTAGGTGTTGACTGGGCAGGAAGGGCTTCGTCCACCCTGAATGCTAAGCCGGCTTGAAGGCCAGGCTAAAAAGGGCAAAGGCTCGCTACCTTTGCGGCTCTATCTACAAGGATATAAGCCAACATCTGGCATTGCGGAGGTCCAGACTCATTTATATAGCAGTGGTAAGACCCACCCTCCTATATGGAATCCAGGCGTGGGGATGCAATGACCGAGCTGGAGATATTATGCGGGCACCGCACATGAAGCGATTGGCAAGATTCCAGAGGGACTGCCTTAGGAAGGTAACCGGGGGCTACAGGCGAACCCCCGTTGTTGCGCTGGAAAGGGAGACATCGGTCCAGCCGATGGATCTATACGTGAAGCAGCTCGTCCTGGAACGAGTGGGAGCGGTAAAGGTCCATCCGGTGGAAAGAGAGATACAACACACTGTTGAACTCATGTGGAAGGACATGGAGGCTGTCCCCCCACCACCAAGGAGGAGAAGGAGGAGAGGAAAACCCAGGGTACTTCCCCGGCGACCGGAGATACCGGCAGAGATGGGAGCTGCTAGACTAGCACTACGGGAGAAGCAGTCCAACGAAATGCCTCAGTATGCTTCCGCAAAGCTACCCAACTTATACTATGGAGGACCGGAGCCAGAGCCAAGACAGGGTCGACGACCCATTCATACCGTTAGGAATAACCCCAACCTCCCGCCACCAAGACCAACGCTAGGGAGACCTAAACATGAAGTGGGACCCTACAACTAGAGACGGGCCATTGCCAGGACAAGAAGGGAGCGAGGAAGGCCCGACGCTGAGGAACTGGGAGCCGAAAATAGGAGAAAGAGAGCTCGAAGGAGGGGAAACCTGCATAAATATAGGCTGCCCTCCAAAATCTCCGCGCTGCTGGAGGAGACAGAGAGGGCAAGGTGGGAGGAGAAAAGAAGGAACAAGGCCGGTGCGCTTGGTCTAAGGAGTGGGAGAACGAGACACTGGGACTGTACGATGGCCTTACGAAACTTGAAGCTACAGCGATGTTTTTGATGAGAACAGAGGTATTGGGACTCCGGTCCTGGCTGGCAGCGATACACGTGCCAGGGATAACCCCGGAATGCGCGTGTAGATGGCGACACCAGACACTAATCCATGTATTCGACTTCTGCCCTAGATACAATAGAGACCATCTGAGGAGCGAAACTGGTACAACATCGATACATACGGCACTCAATACCAGCAAGGGATGCAAGGCTGCTGCTAGGTGGATGCTCGACAATAATATCCTGCCCTGTCTTACTGCTAGTGTCTATCTGGTGGAGCAAGGGCCTCGTCCGACCAAGCGACAACAACAACACGGCGATCTCGCATATCGCACGACTTCTGAGCCCTCTGAGGCTCGTCTTGTATCTAGATTGTTGTTGTAGGACTCGTCCTTCATCCCGATACTCTCCTTATCGTCCTACGAGTCTTTCCCGCCGCTGCGCGCGCCGCGCTTAGCCGTTCACCGCTTCTCGACAGACTTTTCAAGTACACCGCTGGCCTCGACGACGTCTTGGGCATCGTTATATTGCACTAGCATCAGAAATCCCTTCCAAAGAGCTCCTTGGCATCCCTAGGGCTCTGTACTTATTAACAGAGCTGACCTGCTAACGATTTTAAAGTAGTTGTACCGCTTTCTTTATGCCTCCGAAGAAGGATATCACCGCGTCGGTTCCTATCAACTTATTCCTACCACCGGGTCACTCTACTCGCTCCTCTCGTACCCGATCCCCCCCTATTGTCTTCGAGACCCAGAGGTCATCTTCACGGTCTCTTACACCCATTAGCGGCGAGATGACACCTACTCAAACTCAGCCCACGTTCGCCCCGCCACGGGCACCGCCTCTAGCTCTGACCCTCGAACAGGTCGCGATCAACAATGCCCAGGCCGCTGAGGCTCGCGCCGTAGAGGCTCACAGGCTAAGGATGGACCGCAAAAAGGAGGAGCACGACCTCCAGATGCAGGTCAAACGCGAAGAAGCCGCGGCGCGCCTTGCGAGAACTAGGGAGGGCTCTTTACTCGAACTACCGTATGGCACCAGTCGTCCGGGGGCGACTGAGCCGGATAACAGTACGGCCTCCTCTATAATCTCTTTCCTACTTTGAGCGCTGCAACGTACGAAGCCATCAATACCTTTCGCGCCAAGGTCGAGGCTTTGCGCCTACACTACGACTGGGCCTCCGTGCGCCTCTTGGTCTTCACATTCCACGCCGAAGTAATCCAGCGCGGTATTACCACGGCGAGCCACTGGAACCTCAGCTATGCCTTTCAGGATCGCTTCTGCAATCCACTTACGTCGAAGGCTCATCTCGAGGCTCAACAATTAATGGCAAAGCTTCAGTCGGCAGCTGCTCGTACAGCTTCGAAGAGCTCTGAGAAGCGAAAGCGCAGCGACTCGTCCCTCAAAAACGAGACCTGCCTTAGCTATAACAGAGGAGCATGTACATGGGGTGAGTCGTGCAATCGCTCACATGTCTGTACCACTTGCAAGCAATACCATCCCGCCACCGCTTGTCCGAAGAAGGCTTCAAGGCCTAAGGCGGAGACCGACCCTCTCAAGGCCGCCAAATAGCAGCCACAGGACGAGTTCCGGTCGAATACGGAGCCCTTGTTTGCTGTATTCCAACCCGATGGCCCGCCGCTGCCTGAGAATAGGTCGCCTTTCAAGCCTCTTGGCTGGATAAGCCTCTCAGGATATCCAGAGCGCACACTGGTGACTAACCTAGTTGGTATACTCACGTACGGCGCCTCCATCGGTATCTGCGAGCCTCATACGATTCGCGTACGCGGCGTTTCGAACAACTACTTCTCCGACGAGGCGACCGTAGCCGAAGCTACGGGCTACGTTGCGAAGGAGCTGGCCGCCGGCCGATTGGCTATCTCTACAGACCCGGGCCTGTTTATCGCTCCTCTTGGGATGGTCCCAAAACAAGACGGAACCTTACGCCGGATCCACGACCTCTCTTGGCCGCCCCAAACTTCAGTCAACGATGCCATTCCACGCGTGTTTGGCAAGCTACAATACACCAGAGTCGACAGAATTGTTCAGCACGTCCTTCGTACAGGCCGGGGCTGTCTTCTAATGAAACGCGACATTGCGCACGCTTTTCGCAACATCCCTGTGGATCTCATCTCGTCCCGGTATCTTGGGTTTTGCCTCAACGGCCTCAATTATCAAGAACTCTGCCTCCCTTTCGGTCTCAGGACTGCGCCATTTATCTTCAATCTCTTTGCGGAAGGTCTCCATTGGGCTCTCGACGAGCAGGCCAGCACGCGCAGTATCCCTACCGCGATCGAGCACTACCTTGATGATTTTATGTTTGTATGTACGTCTCAAGAAATTTCGGACCGCGTTGCGGAACTCTGGATCAAGACCACCGATCGACTTGGGATTCCTCGCAAGGATGCCAAAGACGTGGTCGGCACGGCCGTCGAGATATTAGGTCTTCTGGTTGATACGGTACGCTTGGAACTGCGTCTCTCCGACGAGAAGAGAGATTCTTTGATCCAGGCTATCCGTGATCACCTCTCCGAGACAAGGCCGCGGCTCCGGGATACGAAGTCCCTCGCCGGGCGGCTCAGTTGGGCCAGTGCCGTCATCCGCCTTGGCCGGGTTTACACTCGATCGATCTGGGACTACCTGAGCGGAGCATACGGAGAAGTCAATCGGCACTTTCGCCGAGCCCTGCCTAGTGGTGTACGAGACGACCTTCTCTGGTGGCTCCGTGCGCTCGAGCTAACCAACGGGGTCTACTTCTTCGATTACCGAAAGCGCCGTTGTTTCCACCTTTTTACTGATGCCTCCGGACAACAAAGCCTCGGCGGCTTCTTTTTCGAGTCCTCTGAGACCGATGTCTCTTGGGGGGATTACACCAACAGTATCGCAATCGAGCATGCTTTTATTTCTGAACCGTCCAATCGTTCGGCGTTTATCAACCCTAAGGAGATGGAGGCCGTTGCCGTCGCATTCCTCCGTTGGGGACCATCTCTCTGGGCACATAATCGGGTCGTTATCCACTGTGACAACTCTACGGCCGTGGCCGGGTTGACGAAGGAGGCTGTTCGTGGTGAGAGCAACACCCATCTCCGCACTATTGTTACTCAGGCCGCTGCCTGTGATATTGTTATCGAAGCCCGCTGGCTTCCATCTACGGCTAACGGCCTGGCCGATGCCCTCTCTCGAGTCCAGTTTGATCGTATCGCCTGGCTCTGCCCCCAATGGGGCTCACCGCTTTCGATCTCACAGTTCCGCTGAACTCTTGTTGAACCGTCCGATCGGTCGGCGTTTATTAACCCTAAAGAGATGGAGGCCTTTGCCGTTGCCGTTGCATTCCTCCGTTGGGGACCATCTCTATAGGCACATCCGGACGACGCCCTCTCTTGAGTCTAGTTTCGATCGTATCGTCTAGCTCTGCCTCCGATGGGGCTCACCGTTTTTCGATCTCACAGTTCCGTTGAACTATGGTTGAACCGCCCGATCGTTCGGCGTTTATTAACCCTAAAGAGATGGAGGCCGTTGCCGTTGCCGTTGCATTCCTCCGTTGGGGACCATCTCTATAGGCACATCCGGCCAACGCCCTCTCTCGAGTCTAGTTACGATCGTATAGTCTGGCTCTGCCTCCGATGGGGCTCACCGCTTTCGATCTCACAGTGCCGTTGAACTATTGTTGAACCGCCCGATCGTTCGGCGTTTATTAACCCTAAAGAGATGGAGGCCGTTGCCGTTGCCGTTGCATTCCTCCGTTGGGGACCATCTCTATAGGCACATCCGGCCAACGCCCTCTCTCGAGTCTAGTTTCGATCGTATCGTCTAGCTCTGCCTCCGATGTGTCAAATGAACTCATTTCATTCACCTCATTTGTACTAGCTTGAGCACGAGCCCCTCAATCGTGTATATATATGGGCATGCCCACGATCATCAATTCAGACTTCAGTCTGCTTCATCTACCTTTTGACAGGTTATGAGCCCGGGCTTGCACTACCGCTGTGCCCATATATAATTTGACCTACCACGCAAAGCAGATTCCTTGGTGTTGAATCACCACGCGGCCAACGGCTTTCTATGACCCATTCGAACCCTCCCGCTGATCTCTCTCACGTCAAGGCACACGACAAATCTCAGAACCTCGTCGATTGCGCTTCTAGTTACTACAAGCCCTGTTCACGCCGCTTCTCAGGTCTCTCGCTCCCCTACACGTCAGAAATATCACCCGTACAGTTCCTATCGCTCATACAAATCCTTGCATTAGCTAAGTGGTCTTCGATGTCTCCGTGACCCGCTACGACGGTGAGCAGGCATGCAATCAATGCTGAAATTTAAGCCAGATCTCTCGGTCACGTCTCCGTGACCCGCTAGGACGGTGAGCAGACATGCACTCATGGCCGAAACTTAAGCCAGATCTCTCGATCATGTCTCCGTGACCCGCTACGACGGTGAGCAGACATGCACTCATGGCTGAAACTTAAGCCAAATCCCTCGATCATGTCTCCGTGACCCGCTACGACGGTGAGCAGACAAGCACTCATGGCTGAAACTTAAGCCAAATCTCTCGATCATGTCTCCGTGACCCGCTACGACGGTGAGCAGACATGCACTCATGGCTGAAACTTAAGCCAAATCCCTCGATCATGTCTCCGTGACCCGCTACGACGGTGAGCAGACATGCACTCATGGCCGAAACTTAAGCCAGATGTCCCGATCATGTCTCCGTGACCCGCTACGACGGTGAGCAGACATGCACTCATGGCTGAAACTTAAGCCAAATCTCTCGATCATGTCTCCGTGACCCGCTACGACGGTGAGCAGACATGCACTCATGGCCGAAACTTAAGCCAGATGTCCCGATCATGTCTCCGTGACCCGCTACGACGGTGAGCAGACATGCACTCATGGCTGAAACTTAAGCCAAATCCCTCGATCATGTCTCCGTGACCCGCTACGACGGTGAGCAGACATGCACTCATGGCCGAAACTTAAGCCAGATGTCCCGATCATGTCTCCGTGACCCGCTACGACGGTGAGCAGACATGCACTCATGGCTGAAACTTAAGCCAAATCTCTCGATCATGTCTCCGTGACCCGCTACGACGGTGAGCAGACATGCACTCATGGCCGAAACTTAAGCCAGATGTCCCGATCATGTCTCCGTGACCCGCTACGACGGTGAGCAGACATGCACTCATGGCTGAAACTTAAGCCAAATCTCTCGATCATGTCTCCGTGACCCGCTACGACGGTGAGCAGACATGCACTCATGGCCAAAACTTAAGCCAGATCTCCCGATCATGTCTCCGTGACCCGCTACGACGGTGAGCAGACATGCACTCATGGCTGAAACTTAAGCCAAATCTCTCGATCATGTCTCCGTGACCCGCTACAACGGTGAGCAGACAAGCACTCATGGCTGAAACTTAAGCCAAATCTCCTCGACTGCGACGATGCGATACAATCACTAAGTCTTCATATTCTCAATCTACACTCATGGCTGAAACTCAAGCCGGATTCGGCTCTGGATCCTTCAAATTCAAAGACATACCAATACTTCAGGATGGTTATTCTGTTACTATGTGGATTGAACTGGTGGACACCTATCTTCTCCACCAGGATTTCGAACTTATCCTTGACAATCCCATCTTACCTCCTACCGTCGAAGGCGTCACTACTCGAAACTCTACAACCCCAGACTTATCGGTCGTATGGAAGAAATCACAAAGACTTGCTCTCTCCGCCCTTCGCACGCGTCTCGGAACAGAAGCTAAGTCCTGGGTGAAGGATCCTAAGTTTGACACTGTCAAGAAGCTCTGCGATGAGCTGCTTAAGAGATTCAGACCTCAGGGCGCCGGCACATTCGCAGAACTATGCAGGGAATGGAACAACCTCTCATATTCGAACTCTCCAGACCTTCTTTCCTACACCGAAGACTTCAGACGTATTATCCGCGCCTTCGACGAACTCAACTCAGACGTCGTGCTTCCAGTACCCTTTATCGTCCAACATTACCTAGGTAACCTTGGCCCTGCCTTCGATACCTTTATCAGTACCTTCAATCAGACTGCCAACATCCTCAAGACTGAAAAGAATGACCCAATCTCCTTCGAAGAAACCGTTCATCGCGTCAGGAACGAGGAGCGTAGTCATCTTAACACCCACTCTACAGTCGCTGCAATGGTCATTCAACCCTCCATTCCTTCCCTTCCAACTACCTGTGTGCGAAAAGGCGTGTACAGCGAAGAAGTCATCGGTGATACAGTCAAAATCCACGCATCTTATTGTACCAAATGCAACCGCGCATTCCATACCAAGCACGAATGCTTTCACAATCAGAAAGGCAACCAGAATCAACAGAAGAGACCTCGCGCTGATACCAAAGACACCAAGAAGCCAGATACCAAGAAAGTTACCGCCTTAATGGCTCGAGAGGACTTCCCTTGGACTGACCTTCTTCACCAATGGCTGCTGGACAGCGCCTGCGGCCGTCACCTTACCTGGGATCGCTCTGCATTCGTCGAATATCGCGCCCTTCCTCCATCTCAACAGCGTCAATTCAGTGGTCTCTCTGGCTCTACAGCAAAAGTCATCGGTACAGGCACAGTCAGACTCTGGGTCACCACTACCAAAGGCTCATTTCGCCCTGTAGACTTTCATGGAGTCGAACATTGCCCTGAGGCAGGTGTTAATCTGCTATCCTTTGACCAACTTCTCTCTAAAGGCGTCAACTTCTCAGTTGACACATCAGGCTTCAAAATCTATATCCCAGACAAGTTCACATTCACCACCGGTCGCGTCAATGGCGTCTTCCCTCTCCATCTTCGCCGTCAACCCGTATCTTTTGCAGCCATCAATTCAGATACATTACAACTCTGGCATGAAAGGCTTGCACACATCAGTCCTCCACGCATTCGCGCTCTCGAAAAGATGGTGACAGGAATGGACCTCTCAAGACCTATCGATCGCCAACCTCCATGCGAAGCCTGCATGCTTGGGAAGATGAAGAGGACACCTCACACTGGTCACATCATGAGAGGGCGCTTCAAACTCGATCTAATCCATTCAGATGTCACTGGGCCCTACCCAACGCGTGGTTTTCGCGGAGAACTATGGGTTGTCAGCTTCATTGATGACTATACTGGCTATTCTGAGGTCCATTTCATGAAGCATAAAGATGAGGTGTTTGCTCTCTTCCAGCAATTCAAGCTCACCCACGAGACTGCTACTATGCGAATTCATTTCTACCAAACTGACAATGGAGGAGAATACGTTAAATCAGCAGATGAAGCCGTACTTCTCTCTCAGGGAATCACTCACCACTGCACGACTCCATACAATCCTGAGCAGAATCCTCGATCCGAGCGCTTCAACGGCGTCATCTCGTCAATGGCAAACCCTATGATGATTGCCTCACAACTTCCTACCAAGTACTGGCCTCTCGCATATGCCTACGCCAACTTTGTACGCGTCTTAGGACCCCATCCCAGCCTTACAATGACCATCTTTGAGGCCTGGACCTCCATTGCTCCCGCAGTCTCCAATATGCTCATCTTTGGTAGCAACGGCTGGGCCATCACAAGGAAGACCAAAGGCTTCACAGATCGCTCCCTAGCAGGCAAATTCGTTGGCTTCGATGGCCACAGCATCTACAAAGTCTTGCTCGAAAATGGTCGCATCATTCGTACATCAACCTTTCACGCCGACGAATCCATCAAGCGCCGCCAACCTATCACTTATCATCATCAACTCCCCATCTCAACCACACCCATTAAACAACCTGGTCATCTCTCTCGCTCACCAACCCCTCAACGCGTTGAGCCACCAGCTCGCGAAGAGGCTACTCTCCCAGATTCTGAAAACTCTGACTCCTCTAACCTCTCTGACCCTCCATCAGTGATGGGTGACGCGCCACCACGAGAATCCCACTCCGTCGCGGTGAGAACACGTCGCCCAGATCGCCCAAGCAAGAGAGCCCGTGAGGCTGCAGGCCTTAACTCATTTATTGGCCTGTACAGCGTCAACAAAGCCACAGAAATTGCGAAGCTCATTGATGAATATAAGCCTACCCACGATCGCGAACCTATTGTTCTTACTGAGGAGCAAGCAACCCTCGCCTTTCACGCCAATATCGCCAAATCCTCTGCCTACTGCCTCCTCTCCTTCCTAAGCCTCGCAGCCTCTACTGAGCCATTCGAGCCTACAACATACAATCAAGCCATGTCATCACCTTATGCTCCTCAATGGCTCAAGGCGATGAAGTAGGAGATGCATTCAATAGATGACAACAACGTCTGGACACTCACAACACTCCCAGAGGGCGCAAGGCCACTGACGGGTAAATGGGTGTTCAAATTGAAGCGCGGTGCCGACGGCACTGTGCTGAGATTTAAGGCAAGATACGTGGTGAGAGGTTTCGAGCAGGAATTCGGCATTAACTTCCATGATACCGTTGCCTCTGTGGTAAGGCCGATGACATACAAAGCTCTCTTTGCTATTGCTGCCTCCCTTGACTGGGAGATTGAGCAGATGGACGTCAAAACTGCCTTTCTCTATGGCGAGGTTGATGAAACTATCTTCGTTTGTCAACCTCGTGGCTTCGAGGTTGGTGATGACTACTGTCGGCTCAATCGTGCATTATACGGCCTCAAGCAGGCACCTAGGGTTTGGTATGAAACTCTATCCGCATTCCTTGTCTCTCTCGGGTTCTCAATGCTAGATAGTGACTTCAGTGTCTTCCACAAAGGACAGCTGTTCGTCGCTATCTATGTTGACGATCTTCTGCTTGTTGGGCCCGATATGAACGAGATCAATCTTCTGAAAGATGCCTTGCACAAGCGCTTTCAGATGACTGACCTAGGGCCGGCAAAGTTCTATCTCGGCATGGCACTTCAGAGGGATCGTCAGAATCGCTCAATTGCAATTACCCAAACTGCATACATCACGAAGATTCTCGAGGATCATGCCTTCTCCGATTGTTATCCAAAACCCATTCCAATCAACCCATCTTGCCGCCCTGAACCCGCCAAAGAAGACTACCGTGCAGACCCTCAGTTCAGAACTAAATATCAATCCGCTGTCGGGTCACTCATATATGCAATGCTCGGTACCCGGCCTGATATTGCCTTTGCAGTCTCTCTCGTCAGTCGCTTTGCGGCCAATCCAACCATCGCACATTGGTCCTTGGTGGAAGACATCTTTCGCTACCTCAAAGGTACCATCTCTGCCTCACTCGTCTACAAAGGTGAACTCGAAAACCTGGTAGGCTTCACTGACTCTGACTGGGCTGGCGACGTCGGTACAAGGCGATCAACATCTGGATATCTTTGCAACATCGGCAGTGGAGCAATTAGCTGGTCATCCAAACGACAAGCTACAGTGTCACTCTCCACTTGTGAGGCCGAATACATTGGTCAAACGAATGCAGCAAAAGAGGCCATTTGGCTGCAGCGACTACTTCACGAGATCAACCCCGAATTCGGTCCTACCACTACAGTCATCTATGCTGACAATCAAGGCGCCATTGCTCTCGCCAAGAACCCACAATCACACGGCCGCAACAAGGCTATGAACGCAAAGCATCACTGGATTCGAGAGAAGGTCGCCAAAGGTTCCATCATTCTCAAGTACATACGGACTGCAAAGATGGTCGCCGACGGCCTCACCAAAGGCCTGCCAAGGCCCACATTCGAAAACTTCAGGGCCGCCCTGGGCATCATGATTGACGCGATTCCATGGCCCTCATTCTGAGTCGACTGGCGGCACTTTCTGATCATTATATTATCTCAATGTGGTTAGCCTGCTGGCGGTCTCAATCTCTCTCCTCTATTCTGCTGGCATTCTCCTTGGTCTTTCAGGATCTTTCAATGGATTCAACTCATTTGCACGATCTCATTCTGTCTCAAGCAGGGGGGCTGTCAAATGAACTCATTTCATTCACCTCATTTGTACTAGCTTGAGCACGAGCCCCTCAATCGTGTATATATATGGGCATGCCCACGATCATCAATTCAGACTTCAGTCTGCTTCATCTACCTTTTGACACGATGGGGCTCACCGTTTTTCGATCTCACAGTTCCGTTGAACTACGGTTGAACCGTCCGATCGTTCGGCGGTTATTAACCCTAAAGAGATGGAGGCCGTTGCCGTTGCCGTTGCATTCCTCCGTTGGGGACCATCTCTATAGGAATATCTGGCCGACGCCCCCTTCTCGAGTCCAGTTTCGATCGTATCGCCTGACTCTGCCCCTAATAGGGCTCACCGCTTTCGACCCTACAGCGTCCAGCTACCTCTCCGCAGTACGTTCAAAGCATGTCGACCTGGGATACCCTATCAGCGCGTTCGCTGATCCGATGCTCCTACGCGCAAGGCAGGGGGCTCTCAACCTCAGGCCTCCGAAGCGCAAGAATGGGCTCCCTACTACTATACGCATCCTTGAGGGACTGACGGCTGTGGAACCGACCACCGGAGCCGACCTCAATCTCGACACTCTTTAAGAAATAGTGAGCACCCGCTGTTCTCCTATACTCACGTCTTATGGAGCGATATCGGCTTCCATCGTCATACGCCTAACCATGAGCCTTACGGGGTCTCTATCTTCCTGAAGCGTAGCAAGACCGATTACGCTAACCAGGGCGTTCCCATTTCCATCGCCGCAACGGGAAAATCTACCTGTGCAGTAGCCGCCCTGGTAAGACTTTTCAGGCATGATCCGAAGCCGCTTTCGGCGCCTCTCTTCGACATCGGCAAAGGGCATTGTTCGGACGCTGCTGTACATATGCAACTACGCCGACGCCTCCTCGCTACTGGTATTATCTCCTCGCTGGACGACAAGTCCTACACAGGACACTCCTTCCGTAGGGGTGCTGCTACGGACGCAGTTGCGAAGGGTGTGCCTGAGCTCGAGCTTAAGGCAGCGGGTCGATGGTCCTCCGAGGCTTTTCCTACGTTACATATCCCGTTCGTTCGAACAGCAGCTTGCAATCAGTCGCCTGTTCCTGATATAACACCGTTGTGTTCACCCTATCGCCAAAAGCTATACTCTGCTTCGCTACACCGCTGTGTTTCTCGCCTCTACCCTGGACCGAGTATGTCGTACAGACTCGCCTCCGATCCCGTCTCGTTTCCTTCTTGTTTGTCTGGGCCGCAGGCGCTTCGCTTCTGGGCAGTAGGGCACCTCATTTGCCTTCAATCGAGAAGCAATTGAGCCGTGGGCATGCCATCCTGAGACCTACCCCGTGGCTGAAGCCCCGTGTGGCTGAGGAAGCCTGTATGGCTCAGGGCTCAATGGCTTGCTCGCTCATAACGAAAATTCACGTGCCCTGGCCTGCGTCCGGCCAATCAACAGATAAACGTGCCAGATGACCGTGATCCGAAGGCGTGGCGAGATGGAGATAGACGTGGCAAACAACGCACAAAAGGAGGACAGGTTAAACTTCTCGGCGGCGCTGCGCCTGGTGGGGAGAGTTGAGTGACAAGACACAGGATGGGATGATGGGACGAGCAGAGACTACGGACGGAAAGGGGGAGAAGCTGAAGTGAGAGATGAGCGGAATTCCCGAATCATGGACGGTACAAACACCGTCAATCAGTGCGAACTCCAGCCAACCAGGCACGCGAGCACTTCTAGCAGGGAAGGTCGTGATGCAAAGCATTAAGGTCGATCTCTGGGACATCTTCGGCGGTCATGGGGGGAGCAGGTGGACCGGGTGCTCGGCGTTTGCGGTTTTTGGCGTATTGAGGAGTAGCTTTAGGAGGCATTGTTGGACAGGGTGAGGAGCGAGGTGAGACAAAGTAGGACGGTGGAATACAGAACTGAAGCGTAGGGGGAAGCGTTGGAGAGCTGAAGGTGCGATGAGGGTCTTGAGGAGGGACTGAGGAGAGAAGAGGAGTGTGGACTGAAGATTGTTGTGAGGTGAAAGAGGGAGGAGAGATTGGGGTGGAAGTTGTTTATTTATTAAAGGCGCGTTACCAGGGCACGCCGTGTCCGTTACCACGCCCTCACCTGGACTCGCAATATTTGGGTCCTCACGATGCTTGGCATATTGGATCCTGGTGTTGTAAAAATCCTGGACCCTGGATTTACAACAACAATGGCCAACTCGGAATCTGGACAACATCGAACCCGTAACAAAGGATTGTGTCGTATCCTTGGCACCGACAGGGGCGGTGCAATTTCTGCATCTCAAGGATACTTCAATGTTCGAAGAAGAACAACAACAATCAAGAATACAAGAGACTTATCCATATATGTTTATTTCATTATCATTTCATTATCGTTACATTATCATTTCATTACTATTTCATACACGTGTACAAAGCCGATCCAACAGATTGGGAGCATCAAGACCGGAGGGTGTCTTATACTGACCACAGTATAGATGACTCGGGTAGTGAACGGAGGAGTATAGTTCGACGGCGCCGGTCCATGGACGGGGCGCGGTCTGGAAAATGACGAAATGCTTTTTTGTCCCAGAGAGTTGGGTTTTTGCAACTGTAGATAGAGATTGTGGGCACACGGCACATACGCTATTACATACCACGTAAAATCCGATTATTATTATTGTTATGATCCCCATATTCCTTCTCCAGGTCTGTAGCAGTCGTATTGGGCGCGGACCTCAATATTATTCTTTCCCTTCGCGTCAAGCAACGGATGATATACCTTCTTCCAAAATCGAGGAAGATCCTTCCCACTAGTGACGATATAGCAATGGTATTTATCATGTATATAGCCGCCATTGCCTTTTTTGCAGTTTCTGACTTCGAAAGCATAGAAGGCTGGCAGAAATGCCGGATCGAGTTGAAAGGGGAGTACCCGGCAGATCCAGTCTGCATAGGCTGGGAGGACGAGTGTGAGAGCGATGGTTGGTAGTCTCACTGTAAGTAACTTCGTTTAGGAAACCGAGGGTATAGGATAGGTAAGAAACTTACTTTTTGGAGTTTGTGGAGATTAATTGTTAAGGGATGGAATCCTTCTCTCTAGCTTATCCATGACTGGATTTCCAATTGTTCTCTTGTTATTCTGCAAGCTGTCATGTTCTATTTTGCAAGCTGTCATGTTCTATTTTGCAAGCTGTCATGTTCTATTTCGCAAGCTGCCATGTTCTATTTTGCAAGCTGTCACGTTTCCATTTAAAGATACTTTCTAGAAGGATCTATTGTAAGAGGAGGATTATATATACTAGCTATCCTTCCTGTACTTACACTTTCTTCTCTGTACTTAGATACTTGAAATATAAGCTGTCTTCCCTCACTTGCGAAACACCTTTGAGGGTTGAACTCTTACATTAATGTTGGTTGAAATCGAGGACTTTGGGTTGAAGCTGAGTACTTTCGGTAGAAGTCGAGAACTTCGGGTTGGAAACAAGGACTTTGAGCTGGAACTGAGAGCTTTGGATTTATGTCAGTTATCATAAGCTGTCCATGATATATCTTTGGCATATTTATCGACAAGCAAGGGCTTGGTATTAAAGGATAAATACTATTCTTGGTAACTTATACTGGTAAGCAGATCAGCCGAATACCCGTACTTTTTTTCAGTCCTGGCAAGCCAATCATTAGGCTTTGTGCATCCACGTGCAAAACTGAGTGAGCAACATCCGCAATTTTGATTTACGCCAAGGTGATATATTAATGGCCAAGGACTCGGACTGAACCGCTCCGAAGGCTTTTAAGCTATACCGAGCCTTTTTAAAGGAGTGTTTCTTGTGCTTTGTACATACCGTAGATTCCGTACAAAGTTCTAGACGAGGTTAGGGGTATATCGCTAGATTTCGCCAAAGATCTTGAGGCATAATAAATCAGCCGACAATAGTCATATGAACAGATATTGTCGAAGCTACCCTAGACTCGTCTACAACTTTGCACGGAACTTCCGGTAGACCCGGATATTTCTCGATTTTTTCCAGATAACATTTTCGAAACATCAGAGAGCCAAGGGAGTGTTTTAACGGCTAAGGATCGGAGAGGGCGTTCCAAATAGCTTTGAAACTTACTAAGCTAACTGACGTTATTTTTGTGAAGATAACCTCCTCTATAAATAAATGTCACGGTACGACCGCGGACAAGTCTCTCCCGTCGTTGGGGTGGCCCCACGGCATGTGATCAAGGCAGAACCGTAGTTCCGCCGAGGAAAGGGCTTAAAAGCCTGCGTAGCTTCAACCAATCCGTAGCTCTTTGAGCTATTGTTACGGGGCGGGTTCGGGTATCAGGAGGAAGGAGCAGCAGCAGGAACAGGTATCATTCAACAGGCTATATACGAGCTCGCAGGCAAACCAACAGGCAGGTTTAACGACAGGACGTAGCTCAAAGAACTACGTATTGGTTGAACCACGCAGGCTTTTAAACCCTTTCCTCGGCAGAACTACGGTTCTACCTTGATCACGTGCCGTGGGGCCACCCCAACGGCGGGAGAGACTTGTCCGCGGTCGTACCGTGACAGTACTCCCTCTCTCAGGTCGAAACTCCAGTGAAACGTTTCTTCGGTCCAGGTTTATTCGTGTAGCGACGGTGGAAGTTACGGATCAGTTCAGAAGCACTCTCCAGGTACTCAGCAGGTTCTCTTGAATAATACACAGTGAAAAGATGAGGTTTAGAATTGCATGTTCTTCGAATTAAGCTGGGAACCGCGAGGTACCAATACAGATGTGATTGCTTTGAAATCAAAAGACGGGCACATGATTCCTACAGCTGTATGCAACCGATATCCACTTCGCGGCTGACTGAAATTGTGGTATCCACTTTGCGGCTCACTGAAATTGTGGTATCATCCAACAGCTTCATTCAGACGAGAAGGATCAATGTGGTGGGTTGCCAATTCGATGGAATCTGTGAATTGACTATCCGGCTCTCAGTCGCCACCAGATTTGCCCCCACCTGCTACTCCCGCCGATTTCGAAGCTATTGCTCTTGCAACTAGTATAGGAGTAGTGCCCGTCACATCTTTTCATACTGTGAGCACTACTCCTCGCCAACCCAAGAAAGCAATTGCAAAGGAATGGCATGAGATTTTGGGTCACGTATCGGAGAGAGCGATTTCAAAGCTCCCAAACTGTACTCAAGGAGCTATTGTTACCACCAACAACGCTCCTAATGGTAACAAATGTGAGTCCTGTGCATTGTCCAAGGCTCAGAGAGTGGTCTCTCGTCGTACTGGGCACTCAGATCTGGGTTCAGGTCTCTCATTTGAGAAGGTGTCGGTAGATATGGTTCATCACGTCCCATCTTTTGACCATAATCAATGTTCCACTCACTTTGATAAAATGAGTGAAGATGATCAAGCTTGATTTAATCTACGTGGCAGAAGTGAGGAATATATATGCTGCGTCACGTGCTGTTACATGCAGTCACGTGCACAATGTGGTAATCGCCCTTATTCTAACACACCTCGTCTGCAACAACACAAAAACAGCACACACAGCGAGAACTCAATTTTTGGAATTTACAGAAGTATCATCTAAAGATCATCAAAACACCTCTGCCAGTGGCCGCTCCGGCCTCTAGAGGCCATCGCGCGTCCCTCAGCGTCGATGAGATATCTCTAGAGTCGCCGTCGCGGCCACGGCAGAGCAAGCAGACGAATACATGAGCAAGCTACACGAACGATGCGTCCACCAAAGACAACAGCAACCATCTAGTCACTATCTCCCGGCTAGTCCATCACCCCAGATGACACTGCAACGCTCCGAGTCGACGAGTCACTGCTAGAACGGCAATACCTTCAACACATCTCAAACACCAGACGCCCGGTGCGCAACAATCGGCACCACACACCACTGCAACGACTAGACAATCTCTCCCAACGTCTTGGCAAACCGTCCTGCTACAAGCTGTTGCCCAGAGCCTTGAGCCTCTCCCCAAACTGTTGCGTCCCAGTTATGGCATTGGCAAGAGTAGGTGCGCGACACAGTAAGTAGTAAGGACGCATAGAAGGAGCCTATTGGCGGCAAATCCCCTCCCTGTAAGCTAGCAGACGTAGCCTTGAGCCTCTCCCCAGACTGTTGCGTCCCAGTTATGGCTGTGGCAAGAGTAGGTGCGCGATATAGCAAGCAGGGAGAGCGACTAGCAGCAGATAGGCTCCGACTATAAGACGACAGGTCTACAACACAATCGGTGCGACACGATACGGCAGCTGCTAGAGAACCTCATCTACTATCGTCTCCGCAAACCGTCCTGCTGCAAGCTGATGTCCAGAGCCTTGAGCCTCTCCCCAAACTGTTGCCTCCCAGTTATGGCATTGGCAAGAGTAGGTGCGCAACACAGTAAGCAGTAAGGACGTATAGAAGGAGCTTATTGGCGGCAAATCCCCTCCCTACAAGCCAGCAGACGTAGCCTTGAGCCTCTCCCCAGACTGTTGCGTCCCAGTTATGGCATTGGCAAGAGTAGGAGCGCGATATAGCAAGTAGGAAGAGCGACTAGCAGCAGGTAGGCTCCGACTATAAGACGGCAGGTCTATAGCACGATCGGCGCCATACAATACGGCAGCTACCAGACAGCCTCGTCCACGGGCATACCCGGAGTATCACACCCAAGCAGCGAAATCACGACTACGATGGTTACTATTGTCTCCAGCATCACACAACCAAATACACCGCCGCATAGGAATCTGGTGCAAGGCAACTTTCACAAGCAGAAACATACTTAGGGAACCCATTGGCCTTGAGGGATAAGGCGAAACAGATAGACAAAGCTGAGCATTAGAGGGAGACTGTAGGTAAAAGGTTAGCGAAACACGAGGCATTGCCTCTTGAGTCTACATAGCACAGATATACTAGCAGAATAACCAGTATCTACAAGAGCCAGCGGGCATTTGGAGATACTGGTTAAGGGAAAAGAGGGAGGACGGAGGGGACAGCTGGTCTTGTTTCAGTGAACGGGGCGAAGTGGGGCGCGGTGGATTATATAATCTATCACGTGTCGGCTGTCTGATGAAGTCCTCCTAACCGGACATAGCTGCCTGATTAAGCGGCTGCAACCGAGTAGGATAAAATCAATCAATCAATCAATCTGCAACAACACCTAAAACAGCACACACAGCGAGAACTCAATTTTTGGAATTTACAGAAGTATCATCTAAAGATCATCAAAACACCTCTGCCAGTGGCCGCTCCGGCTTCTAGAGGCCATCGCGCGTCCCTCAGCGTCGATGAGATACCTCTTGAGTCACCGTCGCGGCCACGGCAGAGCAAGCACACGAATACATGAGCAAGCTACACGAACGATGCGTCCACCAAAGACAACAGCAACCATCTAGTCACTATCTCCCGGCTAGTCCATCACCCCAGATGACACTGCAACGCTCCGAGTCGACGAGTCACCGCTAGAACGGCAATACCTTCAACACAACTCAAACACCAGACGCCCGGTGTGCAACAATCGGCACCACACACCACTGCAACGACTAGACAACCTCTCCCAACGTCTTGGCAAACCGTCTTGCTACAAGCTGTTGCCCAGAGCCTTAAGCCTCTCCCCAAACTGTTGCCTCCCAGTTATGGCATTGGCAAGAGTAGGTGCGCGACACAGTAAGCAGTAAGGACGTATAGAAGGAGCTTATTGGCGGCAAATCCCCTCCCTACAAGCCAGCAGACGTAGCCTTGAGTCTCTCCCCAGACTGTTGCGTCCCAGTTATGGCATTGGCAAGAGTAGGAGCGCGATATAGCAAGTAGGGAGAGCGACTAGCAGCAGGTAGGCTCCGACTATAAGACGTCAGGTCTATAGCACGATCGGCGCCATACAATACGGCAGCTACCAGACAGCCTCGTCTACGGGCATATCCGGAGTATCACACCCAAGCAGCGAAATCACGACTACGATGGTTACTATTGTCTCCAGCATCACACAACCAAGTACACTGCCGCATAGGAATCTGGTGTAAGGCAACTTTCACAAGCAGAAACATACTTAGGGAACCCATTGGCCTTGAGGGATAAGGCGAAACAGATAGACAAAGCTGAGCATTAGAGGGAGACTGTAGGTAGAAGGATAGCGAAACACGAGGCATTGCCTCTTGAGTCTACATAGCACAAATATACTAGCAGAGTAACTAGTATCTACAAGAGCCAGCGGGCATTTGGAGATACTAGTTAAGGGAAAAGGGGGAGGACCGAGGGGACAGCTGGTCTTGTTTCAGTGAACGGGGCGAAGTGGGGCGCGGTGGATTATATAATCTATCACGTGTCGGCTGTCTGATGAAGTCCTCCTAACCGGACATAGCTGCGTGATTAAGCGGCTGCAACCGAGTAGGATAAAATCAATCAATCAATCAATCAATCAATCAATCAATCAGTCAATCTGCAACAACACAGCTTATCATATGGTAACAAACCACTGGGGTGATGACCTAATGGTTGATGCTATTGAAGAGTTTGTACTGATGATTGAGGCGATGGGGTACAAGATTCGGTGGCTCAAAACTGATGCATTTGTGAACTAACGTCTGGCCAACTTCCTCAAAGCACACGGTATTGTTCGATAGCCCTCTGCATCACATACTCAGGATCAGAATGGCGCAGCAGAAGGAGCAGGTCGTATTATCGCTCGAGTAGCTCGTTCACTTCGGAACCATGCAAAACTCCCAGCGAATATGTGGTCTGAATGTGTCAAGGCCGCAGCCTATCTTCTCAATCTTTGGCCGACTGAGCGCTTGGATTGGCGAACACCTTTTGAAGCTGTTACTGGAAGGCAACCCAATCTAGCCACATCTCGAAGTGTATGGTTGCAGGGCTTACCCTCTTATCTACCGCATTCCAAAGCTTTTCAAACTGGAACCAAGAGCTCATATTGGATACCTTGTTGGATATGATTCCAGCAACATCTTCAGGGTTTGGGTCCCATCCAAAGGCAAAGTCTACCGCACCAGAGATGTTACTTTTGATTCTACAAGATTCTACCATCCTGGTGATGCTGACTTAGGATTGGTTCAGGAGGTTGCACAACTGATTGGTGTACTTCCTCCACTTCCGACGCTTTCAGATGGAGTCTCTGCTGCCATTTGTGATACCTTCAGCCTATTCAGGCCAGCAGTTGGTAGTAATAAGGCTGCAGCATCAACCGGATCCCAATCAAAGCCGCCCACTGAAGAGGAAGCCATCCAAGAACAGTTGCCAACTCCTGAAGCGACACCATCAATTGACCTTGGGTCTTCAGGAAACTTCGAATCCGATGGAGATCTTAGTGCCAACCCTGAGGATTCACCAATTGAGGATGATTCTGCTACCCGGCCATCGTAGTATTACGAAACAACACCAGAATCTACTCAGGTTAGTGCAGATCTCGACACTGACAACATTATTTCAAGCAAAAGGACTCGATCTGAACGTCGCAATGCTTTTGTTACCCAGATTGACCAGCTATCCGGATATCTTTTGACCTGGAATTCAGCGTTATCGTTTACTACAATGACATCTCGAACTCACATCAGTCATCTTCCGGATCCTCCCAAATTCTGGCACCAAATGATTCGCCACCCCTATGCAGACCAGTTCATTTCCGCAGCCGAAAAAGAATACAACGACCTTCGCCGTGCTAGGACCTTCGTTCATATCAAAGATGACAAGGATATCAAGCCTAGTGTTGTTCCATTACCTCTTCTTTGGGTGTTCAGTTACAAAGTTGATTCCGATGGATACCTCGTCAAATTCAAAGCCGGATTGTGTGTACGAGGAGACTTGCAAATTACCATGCAGGAGACTACGGCAACCACACTAGCCGCACGGATCTTCAGGTTTTTGATCGCTCTCATTGCCGCTTTTGGACTCGAGATGAGGCAGTATGATATTGTCAACGCCTTCATCAATGCAGACATCGATGAGCTCGTTTATGTACATCATCCTGATGGGTTCCACATGCAAGGAGTACTCAAATTGCTACGTGCATTGTACGGTCTACGCCAATCTCCAGCCCTGTGGCAAGCTCACTTCTCCGAGACTCTCGAATCTTTTGGCTTGATGCCAGTGCCGGGTGTCCCTTGTCTTTTCATCATGAAAGATCTGCTGGTATTCTTCTTTGTTGACGATATCATTGTCGCCTGTCATCCGAGATCTATGCATTTGGTGGCTGAATTCGAAGCTAAATTGGCCTCTCGCTACAGCATCAAAAAGATAGGTCTACCAGAGTACTTTCTAGGTATCAGGATATTCAGAAACACCAGCAACAGGACAATCTCATTACTCCAAGATGGTTACCTCGAGAAGGTGGCCGACAAGTTCGGTCTCACGTCACGGAAAAAGGTGTTTTCTCCTATGCCTTTGGCCCCTCTCGTCGGTGATGAGGATGCCAAACCTGATTTCACCTTTCTCTACCAACAGAAGGTTGGTTCATTGAACTTTGAAGCGACAATATCACGCCCTGATGTCGCTAAAGCATGCTCTTTACTGTCAGAATTTCTCACCAAACCCTCCCAGCAATGCATGAATGCAGTTGATCACTTGATCGTGTATTTGTACTACTCACGGTTCCTGGCTATTCAGTTCAATGGCTCCATTACAAAGTCTGTTTTCCCATGCTGGTCTGATGCATCTTTTGCAGACGATGTTGAGACCCGCCGCAGCAGTGAAGCCTTTGTTTTCATGTTATATGGAGGACCAATTAATTGGAAGGCAACCAAACAGCGCACTGTAACGACACCTACTACGGAAGCAGAACTTCTATCACTCATGGCGGCCTCACAAGAAATGATATGGTGGCACCGATTCTTTGAAACCATTCAATTTACTACTGATGAACCAATTATCATCAATTGCGATAACTCCCAAACCGTTGGCATCGTCGAAAAAGAGACTCCGAAGTTGATTACCCGGCTCAAACACGTGGAAATACACCAAATGTGGCTTCGTGAACAGGTTCAGGGCGGCCTTATCAAGGTAATTCTCGTGGCAACTGCATTGATGGTAGCAGACGGTCTCACAAAGTTGTTTGGACCCCAAAAACAGGAGGGCTTCATCGCCCAATTGGGAATGGTTAATCTCGAGAATGTGGTGAATGCATTGGCACGAAAATGATGAATTTTGTAGGATCCTTCAGTGTACTCAACTGGTTTGAGTTCACTCAGAGGGTGTGACAAGACTGCCGCATCAATTGCCGTACATTGGCGTTTCAGAGAGAGAGATTAAGGGGCCATGTTAAAGCGTCAATCTTCTGTATATTAGGTGGCTTCATCGCCTCTCAATTGAAGCCTCGTGCAGTTCTCTCAATACATTGAAATCTCGTCAGAAGCCGATTAAGGTTTTCATAGCCAGAGATGCAGACGTACACGATGCTCTCACAAAACCAAAACCTTCAGGACAAACTTCAGCATGTTACACATCAAGAACATGTCAATCATATCACAACAGTCAAATCGAGGGAAATACAGCAGACTGGATCTTCACACTCACGTTCGCATACGAAAAGATGATCTCGTCCTCTCTACATGGTCTAATATCTATAGATAATAGCGTTACACAGTTTAGCAAGAGCTTTCATCTCGAGAGCAGAGACACACGCGTAGATTGCATGATTCCAAACCTGAAACAAGAAACAACAAGAAGCACGTCGCGAATCAAGAACTCACGCAGCAAACAACAACGCAAGTCACGTCAAAAGAACAGCAATCATATCACAACAAGTTAAGCATGAAAAGAAAAAAGAGATTCTTCTTCAATGTCCCAACCGAAGTTAAGTGCCATCAATGAAAAAATTTGTTGCTTCTCTTTGATTGAGCGTGTCATCCTTAGTGCAGGGGCCTGTGAATGAAGTTAGAAATGCTGTTTGGAAGGAAGAGAAGCTGGAAATGGAACTTACCATGCTAATCTTCTCTGTATTGTTGCAAATTGACTGGAGTGATGTTAGCAGAAGATCTAGAGGAAGCTGGAAAGTTGGGAGACTGACCCAAATGTTCCGTAGAACTGAAGAAGAAGAAGAAGGGGAAGGAGGGAAGGAGGGCAGCTTTAAGTATTAATCTCGAAGCCCAGCACAGACCATGGTGAGTAAGCTCAAGTGGATACGATGAGGGCCGCAGTATGGGCATCCGGTTGAGGGGAGGGTGCTATTGGCTGGCTAATCCAGATGTCACGTTATCGTGGGGGATGGCCTGGATGCCTGGGGCCGAGATAGACACGTGGGAAGCAGAGATCCGGGCTGGATTGGTGCCCTTCTAGAGTCGGGAGGCGTTTTTCAGCGGTCAAAGGTTGATTTGAACTGTTCTTGCTTGAAAGATGCAAGATCTGGGCTATATTCAATGAGCCAGCAGTTGTGATGCGAGATTGAGAAGTGTGGTCGTTCTTTGCAAGCCGCGAGCTCTAGATCAGAGCTATTTTCACTGTAATTGACGGCAAAGATACGAACGAAAGCGCAATCGCCTATTCTGATGATCTGTCTATGCTCATGTATCGCCGCTGAGCAAAAGATGAGCCTCAAATCGAAGCTATTCTCAACACGATTGAGGCCAAAGATTGTACGAGAACGCAAAGTTCCATTCTGATAATCTAACTACGCTCAATGCCTCCAAAACCGTAGAGCAGCAGCTCCATTCTCTCCCACCGACCGCAGTTGAACTCTACGATGCCTCATCTACAAGCCCTTTTTCTCCACGAGCGCGAAAGACGGTTGAAACCAAGGCGATGTATCATTTCTACTGCATTCTGCTGATTCAAGAATGCTTGGACGAGAGGGAGAGGAGGATCTGGGTTGTTACGGCCTAGACGAAGCGCGACGACGACGGTTGTAATAAAACGAAACGCTTCCTCCCATCCTTCTGAGGTACAATCCACCGCCGAGACAAATTTATATCCAACTGCTCGAACATCAAGGCTTTCCGTTCCAATCGTTTGTCCAAAAAGTATTCCAACCAGATTCGCCAATATTATGAAAACTGTGGTCAGAGAAATATGTACGAAGCGATGGGTGAATGTAGTTCTTCCATTTGAGTGAAACTCCTTCGACGGGTCGAGTTGTTTTAAGGTATAGGCCAGCTCTTCCTGAAATCGATTGACGGCTCTGCTGGTTCTGGTGGAGATACAGGCATTGTGATAGGAGCTGTAGCTGGCGGAGTGACTAAGGTTGCATGATAGATTGATGGTTCACTATTGAAGCGGTCCTTGAAGTAACGTAGACTGGCTCAGGCTGCATCTTAGCCAGGTCAGCATGATGACATCTGCGAGCTTGTCAGAAGTTGACGATATGGATGTGTCTGCTTTCCAGGATCGTAAAGTTGTTGGTTAGTAAAAGATAGAAATGGGAGGCGCGGGTGCTCTCGAATGATACACAGTGAAAAGATGAAGATTGAGGATTGCATGAGGTTCAAAATGAACCGGTGATCGAGCGATAGTTATACAGATTCGAGTGGTCTGAAATCAAAACGAGGGGATATGCCTCTGACGGCCGTATGCAGCTTCAAAACGAGGGTACGTGACTCTGACGGCCGTATACAGCTGTATCATCTCACAATGGCCGTATGCGGCTGTATCATCTCACAATGGCCGTATGCGGCTGTATCATCTAACCGGTGCTGCTCACAAGATTCAGTGCGGATGATTAGCCTTGTTTTAAATTTTGATTACGAGACACCCATCGTCCTGAACTGCTGTCCAGTAATTTGAAACAGTTGGCGAGATGCTTTGTCAATCAGGAGACATTGAAGTATGCAGGGGAAATTACTCCGTTCCGGCATGGATTGTGACCTAGAAGACAGTTGTATCTCCCAGCGTGAGGTTTATCATGCGTAGCAGGCTCGTTGCTATGCCCAGCTATGCCCAGCTATGCCCAGAAGTCTTCGATCCAGGCTGGTTGGCCTCCGAAGTCGCTTTGGCTTGTTGGTCGCATAAATTTATGTCGAAGAACGGAAGAGGGAAAGGTTGCCTTCCCCGATAAGGTATGTCCAATGGATGCACCAGAAGTACTTTCTGTCAGTGATGGATGCCGGAGGAGGAGAAGGTTGTTCGAAGACTGGAGATATCGGCCAAAGTAAGTTGCTAGTGGTAAGTGAGAGAGGGTGTCATAACGAGATGTTCGATGCGGCGGCAGGATTTGCCAAGGATTAAGGAGGGCGCGAGGTTGGTTTCGTGGTCTGCTTCGCCGATCGGAGTGAGAGGGAGGTAATGCTTGTGAGGAGAGGGAGTTTTGTTTTGGTTCGGCGCGAATGCGACGGCGACGACGAATTAGAGAGCGTGAGATTCTCCCTGTGTATAACAGTTAATAGAAGCTCCAATTGATGATTAATGACCACCTTACTAACGTGCTTCACCACTCACTTGGCCGCCCCACTCACTTGGCCACCCCAACCACTAAATCTTAAGTCATCGTGCGATAAACCTCCCACCAATGCAGCTATTATTAAAATAATTCTAACAATACATTCTTTATGTATTTGGGCATCGATCAATCTTATGACCTTGAATACCGCAGCCACTACATGTTGGTAATGCTCGTCTTGAATGATACACAGTGAAAAGATAAAGATTTAGGGGATGTTCGAGAACTCTATGCAATATGCAAATATGGAGATTTTCTGCATATGGCCTCGAGATTAGCGACGTGTTCGAGAGTTTTTTAGCCCCAATATGCAAAATATGCAATATGCAGAATATGTAGAATTCAGCGCGGCTATTTGACTGCAGCCAATCAGTGCTCCATATGAAATCTGCATATTCTATTCGACCTTTTTGGCTATGCCAATATGCACGAAAAAATCTGCCAGATCGCCGTGCAACACCTTAAAAACCACACATTATGAGCAACTGCAACAGCCCACCTACCGACGAGTCTGATTATGATGAGAGGGAGGCAGTGATCGATGAGGTCATCCAGTATATTCTGCGCAATGAGGTCGGCAAATACGAGCGTGCGGAGACTCGTATTGAGCGTGGGAGGCGGCGGGCCTTGCGGAGACGCCGCAATCGAATACAGCAGTTCACCGACCCTGGCTATGCGAATGCACTTATAGCGGAGCTGTTACAAGGTCATCCAGAGACTCTACGTACAGAGACACGACTTACCCGGTACCAATTCGAGTCACTTACGAAGTGGCTCAAGGACAACACCAAGCTCGAGAGGTCGCGACATGTCGGCGTGGATGCCAAACTCGGAATCTTCTTGTATATCGCCGGCTCAGGGTGTCCAATGCGAACTGCCGGGGCTCACTGGAAGCTTGGTGTCAGCCAAGTATCGACATTCTTCCACGAAGTACTGAATGCCTTGGTGAAACTAGCAGCTCATAATATCAAAATGTACGAACCTGACGAGGACATTCCGATCCCAGCGAAGATTCTGGAGCTGCCGGGCAAGATGTCACCCTATTTCGACGATTGTATCGGTGCTGTAGACGGGACCTTGATATATTGTTCCGTGAAGGGCAAAGATCGCGACCGAGATGGTAAGGATAGCGCTTTTCGTTATCGCAAAAGCTTCCTTGCGCAGAATGTCCTCGGGGTTGTAGATTTCGATATGAACTTCAAGTTGGTGTACGGAGGATGGGAGGGAACCGCTCATGACGCGACTGTGTTCAATGCTGCTCGTCAAGAAGGCCTAATGAATTCGCCTCGCGGTAGATTTTGGTTAGCAAATGCTGGATACTCGAAAAAGGATGGCTATGGTGGCTTACTTCTTGCGCCGTACATACGGACTCGCTATCATCTTGCAGAATGGAGAAAAGGCGTCAAGAAACCACAGAACAAAGAGGAGTTGTTCAATCTATGACACGCGAAGCTTCGCAACGTGGTGGAGAGGGTGTACGGTGTACTGAAAAGCCGATTCCAGATATTCCGAACAGCTCGTGATGGCATCAGCTTAAAGACTTAAACCAAGATTGTATACGCCCTATCCGCAGTTCATAACTGGATCAATGGCCATGGAGGCAAGCCGAAGAAGGAGTGGAGGAAGCTCAAAGATGCGAGGCCTGGCACAGAGGCGGCGAAGTTGTATGAGGAGATACTCGTCGAGAGAGCCGTAGCTCAGCAGAATAGCGCTCCTCAAGCTGAGTTTTGGAGTGATATTGACGCTACTGCAATGGGACGTCAAGTGCACAAAAATGACAGATAGAATAGCCACGGAGATTTGGGATACTTATCGGCTAGTTCTCCAGGAAAGAGGCCGTCGCAGTGAGCCTCCAGAGCGGCAGAGTCGTCTGGAATAGATAATATAGAGGAGGACGATGTGGATGAAGAGTAATATGTATAGTTACGAAGTTTGTTGTCAAGAATCGGAGCTAAGGTTGTAAATACACGTTTTTTGAATATATTCCGGTCAACTTTTGGACAAGAACTGAGGTCTATATACAATCCTTTCTACACCAACGCCACCACCTTCAATTCAGGCAATTGTAGGCTCAAAACAATCGGGAAGTTATAAAAATTCTAAGTACTTAACAGTATTAAGTTCTGTTTGGGCTATCTCTAGCGATAAGCTTAGGAGTAACGTGTATTCTGTTGTGGTAAAATATGGTAAAATAACAGGGTTTAATTCAGGGTATAGTATCCGAGCGCCGGACGGTCTATTCTAATACCTCGACTTCAGAGCTAGCTGGAGTGAGTAGCACCTTACAGTTTTAGGCAAAATATTATTTATTAAGAAGCCCTGCAAACGCTGAATGCAACGCATTCAAAATCATTATAATCCGATCAGTACGAGGTTACTGAACAGGGGCGGGAAGTAGACGACCATTTTGACAACAGGTAAGGCTGAAGATCCCGCCTTGCAGCCGTTAGGGTCTAAACAACACCTCGAATTCCAGCAATCTTCCTAATAACGCAACCTACAAAAGGTCAATTCGCCTAACATTGGTATTAAAAGATGCGCAACACTTGGAAACGATAGCATCCATATTCTCTGGTAGCTTTGACTTGACTTGAAGCACTCTCTGTACTTCTTATAGTGTGCCTTCATCGTCTCTACGTCATTCACAAGGACACCTGGCTCGATGTGAGGATAATCGCGAAGAACGCCATTCTCGCGAGTCCCATTTCGAGTCCACCCAGAGCAGTGACCCGGGTTGCCGTAGTGAGCGCAATATGCATTCCAACTGTTCTTTATCGTCTGCCACTTGCTAACCAGTCTCTCTTTTGTCATAGGCGGAGCTGCCGGGTTTTTCTGCGCTTGATCTACTCCAATACAAGCGTTATCGTATGCCTCATCCTTCCAAGAAGCGCCATTCTGTAGACCACAGTTCTTTGACTCTACAAAGGAATCAATCATGGCAAGGAGGGTCGGTGATTTCCACGGATAATTCGCTTGCTTCTCCTTCTTTTTCGACGCTGATGACGAAGGCGTAGGCGTAGAACTCTCACTACGCGTAAGAGTCTTGTCTCTAGCCGCAAGGCTTCGAGCAGAAGTAGATTCGGTTGTTGACCGCACTGAAACGCTTCTATCTCGTGGTTGTATACTTGGAGGTTGTATACTTGGAGGTTGTGTACTTGAAGGTTTTGTACTTGAAGGTTGTGTACTTGAAGGTTGTGTACTTGAAGGTTGTGTACTTGAAGGTTGTGTACTTAGAGGTTGTGTACTTGGAGGTGTAGGTGGAGGGAACGGCGATGTAGGACTATCGAGGGCGCTGGTAGGGTCCGGATAAGTCGACTGCAATGCTGGGTCTATTGCAGTATCTTCTTTGGCTTTCTTCTTATTCTTGCTAATACTTGGTATAGCAGTAGCAGCCCTTTTTCGAGGCTGTTTTTTGAGGCTCCTCCGCGGGCTTTTGGGAGCCAATTTCGGCGCCCTCTGGCGACGTAGAACGCCCGCCAAAGGGTACAGTTGATTTGCGATCTCTAGAACGGCGGGTCATTGTATAATGCAACGTATGTAGTATCTCAAAAGTAACGATATTAGTGGTAGTAGTGATAGCTACTAACTCATCAGATTTTACCAGGTTGACGCCACAAGTACGACACTAAGAAGCTAACTATCTACGCTCACCGCCGTAATATACAGGGTATCAATTGGTCTATTTAATTCTACATATTCTAGCTGCATATTGCGCTTTTGAACACGTTAAAGAATATGCGCGGCCAATAACGTAATTCACTAGCGAGCGGGCCACACCACCGAGCGGGCCACCGAATCGATCATCTCATCTTTGCAAGCTTACACCACCACAACGCCTTTATTAATCAAGACTATCTATTATACAGAAGATTATCGATATTTAGGGCAATCGCTCGCAGCATGGTCAAAGCCCTTACATACAAAACAACTAGGTAAACCAAAGCAATTCCCTTGACTTGCACTACTTGATGACGAGGCTGTTGCAACAACTGTTTGCTGTATAGGAGCAACACTTGCCTGTATAGGCTGCTGTACAGTATTCTCCATCAGGCCTTGTGCCTCTGCAACTGTAAGTGTTATTTTCTTTGAGATCTGCTTTTTTTTGACTGCTCTCTTCCTCTTTTGCCTCTCATTCGCTGCTCTCAATTTCTCATTCTCATCTGCCAACAGTCGCTTCAATTGCTGTAACCCACTCCCGATCGCCTGGCTGTAATTGAGGTGGCTTGCCCCGTCGATCTGAGGTAGTAAGGACGCGTGATGTGCTTGCAATACCCATTGCAAAGCCAGTCTCATCGAAGTTATAGATATCCTCCTCTTGAATGCCGTATTTCTGAATTGTATTACTCACAAGCCGAAACCAGGCTCCGATAAGCTCTGGATCTTCGCATTGAGCACGCTGATAATCGTACTTGCGATTGAATCTCGATTGCAGGGTAGGCTGTCGCTTGATGAACCTGGCAGACCAGTTGATACCGATTGAGGCTGAGGGACCGACGCGTTGTTGAAGCAGTAATTTCGCCGCATTCTGTACTGCACAGACTCGAGCAGGATAGCCTCGATTATCCATTGAGATAATCCATTGAGTTAAGACTTCTTCCTCTGTGGGAGTAAGTTTGTGGCTGTTTGCGCGCGTTTCGACGCGTGCAACGCGTCCAGAGAGGCGATATTTGAGGGTACTGTATGGTACATTATAAGCTAATGCAGCTTGGCAAATAGTTGTGATTTGGCCTTTTTGATAGGCTTGAAGAGCAAGAAGTAATCGGCCTTCTTGCTGGGCTTTAGAAGGCATGAGGTGGATGAGGTGGTGGTGTAGAGGCTTGCAAAGATGAAATGATCGATTCGGTAGCCCGCTCGGTGGTGTGGCCCGCTCGCTAGTGAATTACGTTATGCGTTTTGAACGGCCGCGCTTAAAATCTCCATATTTGCATATTGCATAGAGTTCTCGAACATCCCCTTAGGATTGCATGAGGTTCAAAATGAACCGGTGATCGAGCGATAGTTATACAGATGTGATTGCTTTGAAATCAAAAGACGGGTACATGATTCCGACGGCTGTATGCCACCGATATCCACTTTGCGGCTAACTGAAATTGTGGTATCATCCAACAGCGGCTGTATCATCTAACAGCTCGCTGTCGTACGACGACTTCCTGATCTTGAACACTATCTCTAGAGCTATTTTCGCATCCCTCGACCAAGAACTGACCCTGTTGAGCTTGTAAAACGCCTCCATATGCAATATATCGTCTACGATACTGTTGATTCTGTTTTCGTCGTTGGTTCTCTGTACGAAGCTTCCTATTATCTTCTGCAAGTATTACTGCTGAATTCATTGCGACTTGACATCCTTTGATGAGTTGACCAATTGCTTGACTACTTGGGCTCTGAGATTGGCGATGAAGAAGATTTCGGACGAGCTGAGCCTGCTGCTCAAGCTGAGCTATCGTACGAGGAGTTTCTGACGTCCACTGTGGCGCTACTCCATGGGGTGTACCTGGTGGTGAGGGCGTCTCTTCAACACGCTGAAACCACGCGTTGATTCTCGCTGGATCTTCGCATTTTGCACGCTGTGAATGGAATTTACGATTCCACTTCGTACAAAGCTCCGGCTGAGCGTTGATGAAGCGGGATACCCAGTTCTTCCCGACTAATGACGGTGGAGGATTCCTACCGCGTTTTTCGAGTAAAGCGTTTGCCATTCGTCGTACGTCGATAATTTGGGGCGGAAATCCTCGTCGATCAAGGTCTAGGATCCACTGAACCAGAGCCTGCTCTTCATGTATTTGTAACTTTGTCTTTTGGTGGTTAGATTCGCTTCGTGGTTTACCACCTTGAAGACGAGACTGAAGTGTAGATCGAGGAATATCGTACGACGCTGAGATTTGACGTTGACTTAAATTTGGATTCGTTTGAAAGCTCTGCTTCGCAAGAAGCAATCTAGCCTCTTTGCAAGCCGATCCGGGTGTTGGTGTTGACATTATCGCGATAATTGTACGAAGGGATTAGACTTTTTGGTTGGGTGGCCAAGTGAGTGGGGTGGCCAAGTGAATGGTGAAACACGTTAAAGGAACTGTGCACTTACTAAACACCATTCATTCGATATTGTAGTTGCTGATTTTATGAGAAAGGGATTATATTTTGGTGCAAAGCCAAGATTGAGAACTATGTTGAACGCCAGATTTTGTAGTCAAATTATCGCCGTGACTACGAACCTATACAGTGATATCTGTACTTCATCAATCACTTTTGTGTTATTTCATATCCAGTACTCATAACGCAGCCCAAATGAAACATGATCAGAGATATCAATGAAGAACCTTCGAATCCTGCCATGCGAACGTCACCTTAATCACGCCCTGAGGTATGTGTTGCAATATGGTGTAATATGGTGCAATATGGTGATATCTCCGGCGGCCTCAAGACCGACCGAGCCATCAGAACCTATTTCAGTACTTTCAATAGTGTATATATAGCCCTCATTTTCCACTCGGTTTGAGGGCATGCAGTCACTCATTGAATCGATATCTTACCTCAGTTTACCTCTCACATTTGGTGTTGTTCCAACTTCAGATAGTTATGAGCCCGGCTATCGCTTAGGGTCCCCAGATTATTCGAACTAAACCACTTCTGACTTACCGCCTTTGTTTGTTACTCCCCTTCAGGTCTAGCACCTCAACGTCTTTACCACTTTCGTGTTCTTTTCGTGGTTTACAGGTATTCTGCCCCGCCGTCTCCTCCAAGGGAAGTCAACGATCAATACCATTTATCTATCTTTTCAACCCCCATTGCTGTAGACCCTCCTACACAATGCCTGCATCATCCACAAGAGTAATCAAGTCCTCTGAAGTTATCTTAGCATCTGCAAGAGACTGGGATGACTGGTTTGCTCGACATAAAGCCAATTTCTCCCGTGCTGGTATCTGGAAGTATGCCAATCCAGCATTATCTTCAGAACCCATCCTTCCCTCTGAACCTCAACCTCCAGTACCCTACGATGCAACAAGCAGAGCTAGCGGTATGGAGATGGATATCAGTATAGCAGATCTCTCCTCAGAGGATCGGGTGCTGTATAAGATGTTACAGGACGAGTACAGGGACAAGTGGAAGCTCTGGGCTCGAACCGATTCAAAAATTGAAGCTGGCATGGTTTCTATTGAAGAATCAATCTCCGCAGACTACGCTGGACTGCTAACAGATTGTTCTACAGCCTATCAGATGTTTAAGGCTTTGAAGGACATGATAGCACCGACATCGAGAGCGAGGGAGTTTGAGATTCTTCGTGAATATCAAGCAGTTTGCAAGGGCCCCAAGGGCAGCGCAATTGAGGCTTGGTTGATGAAGTGGGACAAAGCATATCGCGATGCTAAGAGGGTGGAGTTACCTGAGGTGACAGGAGAGAGGCCGTTGTATGCCTTCCTTGAAGCTGTACATTCTTACGACGCCAGCTGGGCTGCTTCTCAACATCTTTCCATCACCAAGGCCGTGGTGAAGGGGGCTCCACCAACCACCATTCAACTTCTTATCGAGGAGTTTAACGCTGAGCGCTCCATCAAATCCTACTGGAAAGGATCAGCTCACACCTCCTTTCAGACAGCCACGCTCAACGGGAAGCAACCATCGCTACCAGGCAGTCAGTCAAAGCACCCATCTGTGTGTGTCTGTGGGGCAAGGGAGTGGTACAAGAATTGTCCATACTTGCACGCAGAAATTCGCAAACCAGGATGGAAGGAAGATGTCGACATTGCAGCCAAAGTTGCTACTGCATTGAAGACGCCGTCAGTCAATCTAAGGAAGCATATGGAACAGTGGGCTTCTCGTCAGCGCTCTGAGTCCACGTCTGGAGATCAAGGAAGCAAGAAGTCAACAAACACTCCTGCAATTTCACTCACGACGAGGGTTACCCAGCCGAAAGCCTTTCCATCTTCTGCCGTCTCTTTTGTGACAGAAACGCCAACCAGCTATCAGAACAAGTGGTTTCTTGATAGTGGTTCCTCTGATCACACAACAAATAACGCATCGATCTTTTCACAGACCTCTGTAGCCACAAATGGCGAAGCAGTGATGTCTGGCACTGGATCAACAGCAATCGTTGCCCGGGGCAAGGTCTCTTTCTCAGTAGAGACTCCCACTGGCCAAGGCTCTGCTCATCTTGAGGGAGTTCTCTTCAGTCCCGATTACGCCACCAACGTCCTGAGTTTGGCTAAAATTCTTGACAAAGGCTTCTTGGTAGACTTCTCTACTGGTACAATCGCCAATGCACAGGGCCAAGTCGTCATTCTTTTCAGACGTGAAGGCTCCATGTTTGTGGTGGCTCAAAATCCAGACATTCCAACATCTGAGAGGGTGGGATCTATGTCCCCTCCAGATACTCCTCCAGTTAGACCACCACATGGCAGTTTAACCGCTCCTCCAGCTTCATTTGCGACAAAAGTGCGCAAGTCTGCACGCCAGAAGCCAGTCCTGATTGCTGATGGTAAGGATCTTCATGAGATTTATGGCCATATCAACAAGGATACTTTGAAGCACCTTACTGATAACGTCACTGGCATCCTCCTCACTGACGCATCAACCGCACCTCAGTGCATCACCGATTGTGAGTGCTGTGCATTATCGAAAATGACACGCCAAGTCTCACGATATCCGGAGCGCAGTGCACCAGTTACCGAACCTTTTGAGCGGATCGCCTTTGACTGGATTCATCATGATGAGGGTTACAACAATGACTGGTATACCTCACACACTCTGTGTACCTTGATGAGGTTCAATCTTCCTGCTTCTCATTCGAAGATGTCATCCTATCGCGAGGTTCTGGTGGAACATTTGAATATCATCGAACTGAACTGGGGCTTCAAAGTGAAGTATGTACAGACCGATGATTTTAAGGACGACGCCTTCGACCACGAGCTACGAATTCGAGGTATTATTCGAGAGCCATCTGCACCAGATACTCAGGCTCAGAACGGAAAGGCCGAGCGTGCTGGAAGGTCAATTACCACGGTATCTCGATGTCCGATTGAGACTGCCGGCTTACCCACCAATATGTGGCCATCGACAATGACACACGCCACAACTCTCCTCAATCGCACTCCGACAGCTGAACTTGGCTGGAAGACTCCATTTGAGATGGTGTTCAAACGCAAGCCTGATGGTCGTCACCTCGTCAAAATCGGCAGTGTAGCCTATTGTTTGGACAAGAACATTCCAAAGTCTCGTCGCCTTCAGAAGATGGAGCGTCGTGCATTCATTGGCTACTATGTGGGCTATGACTCTACAGGCATTTACCGGATTTGGATTCCTTCTCAGCATAGGGTCATTCGCACCAGGGACGTCAAATTCGACCAGAAACGCCTCTACAAACATCACGATATTGATGTTCTCAGTGTTTCTGAGAGGGTGACTGACTACGTCGAAGTACAAACCCCTCTTCCCAGCCTTACCAGCATGCATTTGGACATTGGCGAACCATCCACACCGATGTACACACCGGAAGACACATCAGCATTGGATTCTGAGGTACCTGAGCAACAGCAAACCTTAAAACCTCCTCAATCTCTTCCAATGCTAGGTGAACTTCCATCACCATCTCCGACACCGTCTATTACCTCAGAGGGTGAGGGTGCGTCTAACTCGCTAACTCCCTCAGCCTCAGATGAGGCCAACTCACCAAATCATCCACCATCTGAGTGTTCAACACCTGCTTCTCCTACCGTCATCGCTGGTCCCTCAGGTTCTTCATACACAATGGAGTACGGCCCTGAGCGCACCATTTTGAGCGACGAGGTTCTAACCACCAAGCGTGTCAGAAAGCAGCGTCACCTTGGGTTTCTTACCACGACAGAGAATCTCTCTGGCGTCACTTTGGGACTGAATCAAGCCCTCTCCTTTGCCTCTAAACAGAAGAAGGTGCTTGTCAGTTCACTACCTCCACCTCCGAAGCACTGGAATGCTATGCTCAAACACCCTCATCGCCAAGGTTTTATCGAAGCAACCCAGAAGGAGCACACTCGAATTGTTGGCCAAGGGACTTTTGAACCAGTTGAGTCTTTGCCTAAGGGTCACAAAGCTATTCCAACTATGTGGGTATGGACATACAAGCAAGATTCTGATGGCTTCTTGTTGTCATACAAAGCACGTTTGGTTGTACGTGGTGACCTTCAGACCACCTTTGCCGAGACCTCTGCCACCACTTTGGCTTCTCGCGTATTTCGTGCATTGATCGCCATCATAGCCTACTTTGGGCTTGAAATGCGACAATCTGACATCATCAACGCCTTCATCAATGCATTGCTGGGAGATCTTGTGTACATCACATACCCGGATGGCTTCCCTGGACCTCCTGGTGGTTACATACGTCTCCGCAGAGCGTTGTATGGTCTGAAGCAATCACCTTACCTTTGGCAACAACACTTCACTCGATCACTCCTCAAATTCGGTCTCAAACCTGTCCCTGGCATCGACTGTTTATTCACCAAAGGAAGCCTCATTGTTCTATTCTTTGTGGACGATATTATCACCGCCTGCCCTCCCTCTCAGATGCATCTTATCGAACAGTTCGAGACGTTTTTGGCTTCAGAATACGACATTAAACGACTTGGAGAACCTCAATACTTCCTCGGTATTCGCATCATCAGGAATAGAGACAATCGCTCAATTGGTCTCGTTCAAGATGCATACATTGAGAAGATCGCAACCCGTTTTGGTCTGGACAACTCACGCCAAACTTGGTCACCAATGCCTGTGCGAGATCTGCCTAAGAATTCAGCCCAAGCCTCTCATTCTGACGTCTTAAGCTACCAGATGAAGGTTGGTTCCATTGGTTTTGCTTCATACATCACTCGTGCAGATGTAGCCAAAGCTCATTCCGTCCTCTCTGAACACCTACAGAATCCCAGTAAAGATCACATTGATGCAGCCAATCAGTGTATTCGGTACCTCTGGACCACTCGGTTCTACGGCTATGAGTATAGGGGCGATGCAGACTCCTCTAACTACTTTCTTTGCTCCTCTGACGCCAGTTTTGCGGACGATCTTGACTCCAGGCGATCTTCTGAAGGCTTCACATTCTTTCTGTTTGGAGGACTTATTGACTGCCGTGCTACCAAGCAAAAGACTGTCACCACGAGCTCCACAGAGGCTGAATTACTAGCCCTCTCCGCCGCTGCACGGGAGATGATGTGGTGGAAGCGATTTTTCGAGTCCATCCACTGCAACTTACACCAGAGCAAGGCGACCATTTTTTGCGACAATAGACAGACTATACTATACGTCTTATGATGGATGACTCTCCTAAACTGCAAACCCGTCTCCGCCACGTTGATATTCATCGCAGTTGGCTGAAGGAACAAGTCTCTCTTGGAAACATCAACATTGAGTGGACTCCTACGAATGCAATGCCAGCTGATGGCCTCACAAAGCTTCTTACACCACAAGCACATTCACACTTCATCACTCTACTCCGCATGGTCAACTTTGAGGCTCCCATCACCGCACTTGGATCGCCGCAGGACGTCTCTGGAACCTCCTGAAATCCTAACAGGACCTCCATTTTCTCTCTCAGTGTACTAGCAGTTTTAGGCGAATGTACTACTCTCTTTCATGCTCTTAAACGACTATCAGTGATAAAGGATTTACCTAAAGTCAGCTACTGTGTAATCACGCTCTTTTCACTACATTTCATTGGTTTCTTTGGCTCGGATTACTACTCCATATTGGGTTGTATCACCAGGCTTGGCACTTTCTTTGTACAGGAAGTCATCATTTCCTTCCTGAGAGGGTGTGTTGCAATATGGTGTAATATGGTGCAATATGGTGATATCTCCGGCGGCCTCAAGACCGACCGAGCCATCAGAACCTATTTCAGTACTTTCAATAGTGTATATATAGCCCTCATTTTCCACTCGGTTTGAGGGCATGCAGTCACCCATTGAATCGATATCTTACCTCAGTTTACCTCTCACATTTGGTGTTGTTCCAACTTCAGATAGTATGTCCAACCCTCCAATGATCATTTCTACTTCCTAAGGAGCTTTGAGAATCGAAGGTAAACCGAATTGACGCGTTTGAGTGGTTTAATGTCTTCTACTAGAATCAGCTCTGAGCTGAACTAATGGATGAAGATAGGGTGCCTTTAGTAGTAGACTCGTGATCGTATGGGCCTTCTACAGACTGAGAAGCGGGCTCAACATCTTTCTCCTTTGACTTGACCGCCTCGGTAGTTGCCTCCTTCTCTGCTTCCTCTGCTTCAATTCTCGCTTTCTTGATTACCTCCTTTTCGGCTACCACCTTCGCCTTGTCAGCCTCGCACAAGGGACAGAAGTCACCGTTCATCAACCAAGCAGAGCTGCAACTCTCGCCGACATTGTGGAGATTGCACGACATGGGAACTGGGTACTCTGACCGTGGATTTGGTGAAGATCCGTTAAGGTGTATCATGGGTTAGTGGCACATTGGGTAGTCCCCTAAGTCGTTTGGGATTGGGCTGCTTGGGGGATCCTAGAGAATGTGAGTTGTTTTCCGGCAGAAATGTTTGCGAGGTATACTGCAAAGGCGTACGGGTGATTGAAAGGGGAAGACATGTTCCTTGATTATTTCCTATTGTTCTTATACTGAGAGGATGTGAATCGATCAAAGAGATAGTGTGAATCAAAGGGATATTGTGAATTAAAGGGATATTGTGAATTAAAGGGATATTGTGAATCAAAGGGACTTTGTGATATTGATGCAATGTCGTACACGTTGTTGGATTGAAGGATAAAAGTATCAATTGGTTGCTCCAATTGTTCACAGCAAGCACATCAGCTTTGATACGTCACTCAAGATAGGTTGGCAGTGTTGAGTGTAAATAAGCGTGATGGAAAGGCCTCGAAGCGTAACATGAACCTGTCCATTATATTGCGAAAACAGTAATTCGACAGCCTCATAACCATCAAAAGTTCGACAGAAACTAAGCAAAGATTGATAAATTACAGACTGATGCGCTGCAATCTCGATATATTTCTTACCCAATCAGGAAGTAATTGTCACGTGATTAACGGAGACGAATCGAAAACATTCTTAAACTGCCACCTGCCATCCCCTCTTTCACCAAGTTGTCTCGATAAAGTCAGACATCCGAATGCGCAGAGAATCTCCTGGAATAGGTTTCCCAGTGAGGTCCGCAACCAGACATACGCCAACATCCTCGAAGAGCAACTCTCGCCTCCAAAGGTGAAACAGGCATGCAACTACATCGAAGGACAGGTGGCAAGTTAAGATGGCACGGAGGCTCTAATTGCCTGCTCTTCTAGGCCGATGACTTGGATGGAATACACGCAGGTGTCAAATGAACTCATTTCATTCACCTCATTTGTACTAGCTTGAATACGAGCCCCTCAATCGTGTATATATATGGGCATGCCCACATATATCAATTCAGACTTCAGTCTGCTTCGTCTATCTATTGATGACAGGAACCATTTGGCCTGAGTTCAAAGGTTACAAAGAGAAGGACCCTCAAAAAGAAATGGCGCCAACTCATTCACGGATGGCTAATCGACTCCAGAACATCTCGTCCTCGGCTCCTTGTCAGCATGAAGGTTTGTGCGGACAATCAAGAGATGTTGAAATATTTTGGGATAGGAATGTTTTGGCATCATGTGAAGTTCATATACCCCACACTGAGGATCTGCAATAACCTCATACATTCACTTCTAGAAGTTTCTACAGGTATGTGTATGTAGTCAGGCTTTATGCCATCACTTAGAAAGATAAGCCATTCAATCTTTTCTTCCCTCCACAAGCTGTTTCTAAGTCTTCAATGAATACTTTCCTGCACAGCCCTTATTTCATCAAGTCTTGCCGCTTGTTTTGGTGACCAAGGTAATTCTTTTCCCATCTTCGTCAAATTTCTTCACTGACACATCTGCTTAGTTACGTCCACGCAATGGCTGGACTTTAGTTATCTCGAGATGGCCAACCTTATCAGCAAGAAGATATTGTTGGTAGACGAGGTTGATGACACACGAATCAGCCGCTAGCTCCAAGGTACGATTAGTCTTTCTTCTTCTACTGCCTTCACTTCCAATACCTCTCTAGACCCTTTTTGCATAGAAATCACCATAAACAATTGACAGCCGATTGCCGCGCGCTCAACTTCTCTATAACACCAGCATTGGCATTCACAACGTCCGGACCGGGCAATCGAGGAAGCTGCAACACTCGCTCGCTCTCTCCGAGGCTTGATCCGAAAGTCACAGCCTTTCTACGACCACCTCGGTGTTGACATGGCACTCACCGCCATACCACGAGCACGAGTCTCAGCCTTTCCGCGAGCACCGAAAGCTGAATGCCTCCAAGTTAGAATCCAGGCCTGAACACATTGATATGGTAGAAACAGCCGACATTGCAGGATCAAGAACCAGTTGCCGGCTGCCTGTCAGCTACCTTCAAGCAATTTTTTTCACTTTCACACCAAAGGACATGTACCTTATGCGCGCCCTACTGTACCCTTCTTTCAACACCATCACCGACACCGTTTCACATGTTCCTGAAATTAAGCAAAGGTGTTGAATTGGCTTCATTCGGTAATGGAAACAAAGGAACTAAGGTAGACTAGGAAATAAAGACAGCGAGATAAGGGGGGGTAGTTCCTGTATTCTTATCTAAAGAAGAAGAGGGAGAGGGAGGCCCTCCCTCTTCTTAAGTACCGAGATACTTGGCACGTGATTGAAACCACACTGGCGGTCTTTTAGAAGATGAGAAAGGAGAGGTCTATATAAATCTAGATACAAAATTGCCCGTACATCACCCCAAAGTTCTCTGATTTCCTCTCCGCTTGAAGCATTGAAAAGCTAAGACTCGTGCGGTTCCAACGGTGCCAGAATCGATTGAGTTTGGATGAAAACTGACAATCCTATTGCTCAAAGAAGGTTAGGCCCAACCTTCCTGATAGAGTCATCGTAAGTAGCTAATTACGAGAGCTATAGGTATTGCATCTCAAATCCGGTTGAAGATATGGAAAGCTGAAGGTCGTACGGTTGTAATGACGTCGGAATCGGGTGAATCGGTTGAGTACTCGCGTGGAGAAGTCGACAGGGAGTAGGTGTATAGTTTTTTTTAGTTTTTTTTGGCGGATATGCGGAAAAACCTCGCTCGGTATTGATCGGATGCTAGCGATTCTGATATTGTTCAAAAGCTGACCTTTCAGGCTTTCGAATGGCGTAAGAATTTCTCAAATCGGTTGAGAACTCGTTGTAGTAGAATCCCAGGAAAACTTTATCTTTTTCGAAAAAATTTAAAACCTCTCTCCTCTCCTTCCTATTCAACAATCAAAACAAAAACCTCCCGGATCCCAACAGAACCTGACTCTTAGAGTACCAAAAAATACAATTCTAGTGTAGAATACTAAGTATCCCATACTAACTCGCTTGAAAACGCTTGAAAATAACAGAAAATAATAGAAAAACCGTGATATGTCAGCGGGGAATTGACAAATCGGAGAAACAAGGCTGGATTCGGAATTCTGAGGGTCGATTACCCCTAGACAAGTGCTAGGGGGGTCCTGGGGTTCCTTTAGAATCGCCTGGGGGCGAGGGAGAGGTGTAGGAGCCTCGAGGGCGGCCTCGCAAGGCTGCGCGCAAGGCTGCCCTGAAATCAGAAGGTCCTGCAACGGAAATGGCGATATTTCAGCGGAGCGTGGTCCGATTTGGGAACTTGTGACGGCGTTGGAGTTCTGGAGATTGGTTCCATCGTCTCTAAAAGTATCGGGGGTACCCTGCGAGATCACGGGGGGTGAGGCTACTGGAGAGGCTGAAAACTCTTGGGAACTTAAAGAACAGGACGATATTTCCGCGGGGCGTTGTTCGATTCCAAAATTCTCGATAGTATTGGAATTTTTGGGGCCGGTTCTATCTTCCTCGAAGATATCAGGGGTCGGGGGGGAGGACTGGGGGTATAGCTGAGGGAAGGGCTGAAAAACGGGCGGGTCCGTCGACAGATTGGTCGCTATCTCGACGGGGGGTACTCCGATTCCAAACGTTTTGACGGCGTTGGAACTGTCAAGGTCGATTCTACTGCCCCCTAAAGTATCGGGGGCTCCTCTCGAGATCTGGGGACGAGGTTGGGGAGAATATTGAAAATCCAGGGGATCCTGCGACAGAATCGGCGATATCTCCGTAGGGGGTGCTCTGATTTCCGGAATATTGGCGGCGTTGGATTCAGGAAAGTCGGTTCTACTCAGTCTTTTTCTCTTTGAGACCTGTAACCGCAGGATTGACTGCTCCTTTCGAAGCCAGAACCGAAGTTCTTTGTTATACTCTTTGAAAGTAGTAGAGTAATAGCTAAAACCACTTCCCTTCTCGAGTCTTTTTCGAGACAATTCTTCAACTGCCTCTTCAAACCACTGTCGTATGGTATCCTTCCTAGAAAGATACTCCTCCTCTAGGAGAAGTTCTTCTTGCTTCTCCCAGTATAGCATTGTTTTGAGAGGGAAACCGGAGTCAGATCGGAGGGATTTTAGAATCGTTAAAAAGCTGACGTTTCAGGCTTTGAAAATGACATAAGAGTTGTAGGAATCGGTTGAGGATTGAGGGCGTAAGAGGGGCGAGAAGTTTGGTGTATAGAATTCACCCCTGAGGGAACTTCTCGGCGACGGCGAGGCGGGTTTCGGAGGTTTCAGTATTGTTGAAAAGCTGACGGTTCAAGCTTTCAAATAATGCGGGAATCGTTGAAATCGGCTGAGGATTGACGAAGGTAGAAGGGCTGGAAGTATTTAGTGAAAAAACTTCTTCCGGGTCGATAACTCGGTGAGCAGGTAAGGTATCGAGGTAACTTTTGTGTCGTTGAAAGACCCCAATCTAGACAATTCTTCTCGTGAAAGAATTATCTATATCGGGTGCGATTTGACTGCGTTGTCGTACGAAGAAGAGATTTTCAGTAACCTCTCCTCCGGCTAGTATTCCTAGCCAATTGGTCTTTTGGCCTGGGTGGGTTAAGATCGTTGACGGGTTCTAGATGAATCTAGAGCTCACGCTGTCTCTATACAGCGAGAGGTTTTGTACGACGGCTCCGGCAGGCGTTTGAGCGTGCGTGAGTTGCGTACGATAGTCGAGAAATGGTTTTTGTACGAAGGTCTACGGGCAGGCTTGTAGCGTGCGTGAGTCTCGTACAGTAGTCGGACGAAGGTCTACGGGCAGGCCTCTGGCGTGCGTGAGTTTCGTCGAAAATTGGTTTCTTGCCAATCTGTGCTCGCCTTGCAAGCACTGATCAGTGTTGGATCGGCTTTGTACACGTGTATGAAATAGTAATGAAATGATAATGTAACGATAATGAAATGATAATGAAATAAACATATATGGATAAATCTCTTGTATTCTTGATTGTTCTTGTTCTTCTTCGAACATTGAAGTATCCTTGAAATGCAGAAATTGTACCGCCCCTGTCGGTTCCAAGGATACGACAAAAGGCATACCCGACGAGCTTGGAGACAAGTTGTGGAAACTCAGGACATAATCGGGGCAGAGAGTGTGTGGCCGAGGAAGGGACCATGCCACGTTGAGTATAGATGGATGGATGATTCGGAGTATTGGAATGGAGGAAATTTGCAGGCGTTCTCTATTTTCAGTCTTCGTCGTAGTGGTATTCCAATCGTTGACTGTCAAGTTGTGCATATCGTCCTACGACCCGAGTGATTTATTGAACCATTCTTACCTTAACATGAATTGATTATGTCTCGAGAGCTGCTGATATCGAGCCAAGAGAAGTCGGTTCATATGGCTTGCCCCAACAAAGTGGCAACAGATCGAAGCCAAACAACAAGTTTTCTTCCTGATTGTTCTTTCTGGAGTAAACCCATTTGCAGACATGATGTGGTATATATATGTAGTTGCAGAATGCAGAGTTGCAGATTCCAGCGGTACAGAACAGCACTCTCTTCTGAGTGAATACTGTTATGTGCTGCTCAGTTCTGCTGGAGTGTTGTGTTGAAATGAGGGTTGTCATGGCCTAAAAAAAAACCAAACAATTTTTATACGAGTCTTTCTTCAAAAAGGAATTCCTAACATTTCAGGCCACGAATTTACTCCTAATCCAACTACTTCTCATACAAGAACCAATAGTCTCACTCGCCTTAATTTCTTCTATAAATCATTCACAGCAACATACGCCATGAGCTTCCAACCAGACGGAAGACAGCCAATGAACAGAATGGGGCCCTCACAACCCACGGAAGAACAGCAGCAGATGGTGCCGTTCGACCTAATTGCACAGCAACAGCAGACGATGGCGTTCGCTCCAAACAGACAGCAGCATATGGCTTCGTTACCACCAACCGGCCAGCAAATGGGTCAACAACAGCCAAGCAGACAGCGAATGATGCCCTTCCTGCCAAATGACCAGCAAATGGGCACATACCAGTAAACCACACAAGAAATGAGTATATACCAGCCACATGGACAGAAAATGACGCTCCTTCAACCACCAATGTCACCGCCACCAAGACCCACGGTTATACAACCGCAACAAATTTCCCCGGAAGCGCTCCAAGTAAGATTCTCCAACTGGACTGGACTCAGGCAAGTTCGTTTGAAGTACGATATATTAATATTGTGTAGGCACAACACGACATTGCTGCGTTCACGGAAGAGAGAAGCAAAGTCGTCTATCTGGCCTCTCTCCCCGCAAAATTTTCCCAGTGGGACATCCATAATTTCATGGCAACTGGAGGCATCAGACCAGTCGCTCTCTGGACTCTGATGCCGGAAATTGGCCTGACATCAGACACCGCCTTTGCGATCTTCGCCACACACGAAGATGTATTCGAAACACCATGTTCTTCATAGCAAGAGCTTACTAATTCAAAGTAGGCAGGCATTGAGGAGCTTGTCTCTCGATGGCCTCTTTGTCCCAACGACAATGTCTAGAATCCGCGTCGCTCCATCATCCGCTCGAGTCCTGGAGGCCGGCAACCAGGTCCTCGCGCCATTTCCTGTTCCCCAAGATTGGTGGTGCCACATCTGTAGTTTTCGAAACCTCGCGGAGCACAGTAAATGTGAGATATGCAGGCTTCCAAGACATATTTCTGGACATCCGAACTACGGTGGAGGTATTGGACGAGCGGTGGACACCACGGAGCATAAGGTGGTTGATAACCTGGACCACGGTATAGTTGCGAGCGGGTGCGAGAAATAGGACACCTGTGGTGGTGAATTTGGGAGGTTGAGACTGTGAAGATCTGCAATCGAATGGTCCATATTTTACTGCTTGAACCATTCGAAGGACGTTTAGAGCAGTAGAATCAAAGGAAGTGAACTCCACGCTCAAATATAGCCTCTTTGTAGTCGAAATTGCCGAAAAGCACGCACGACGGGCTGCCCTGAATCGAGCTGGAGAGCGAAAATGTGGCCCCCGAATTCCCAGAATCCGTCAGCATGCCCAAATCACTTTGAGGCCCTCAATCAGACCCGAGATACTCGTCGATTCCCGTGAGAACTCTGCTCAAGACCCGTTTTCTCGCCCACGATCACATGTTTCTGCGCACGGGGAAGCAAAGTTTCAAGTAGATAGGCCTCCGCCCTCTTGTACTTCATATCTTCTCTATTCCACTAGCAATGAGCTTCAACGCAGCTCAACTCCTTCCCTCTTCATAACACTTGCTCTCCATCGGCGAAGCGTTTCTGCTTCGGCAGAAGCTTTGCAGATGGGCTCCGGCCCAATTTTAGTCACAGGTGTTAGCCACCACCACCTCCTTTCCAGGTGTGTGGCTGGCTGCCACCAGCCAAGGTAAGTTCACTCCCTCACTTTCGTCACATCCATGACATGATGGAACACGCATAGAATGCGTTTGAACGCTTTACCTGTGATGCCTCGCGTCTACAAGGTTAGCGATGATAACAACCATTGCATCACCAACTTCTGATCTTTCACCATAAACACATCGCGTCTCTCCGGGTTGGAGAGGACTGTCGCTACCAGAGCAAAGGTTGCCAGCGCAGGCGCTTCAAGCACCACAAAGCTTGTCAAAAACGAGCGGCAGGAGATCTCCATCGTCAGTCCATCTCAAATCTACAACGACAGCGATTCCGAGTATACGGAGAGTCCAGAGAAGTCGAAGAGCAAACGCGTTTAGGGGAGCGCCATGATATGCATCCCACAAGTAAGTCACTTTCCCTCCCCCAATTCGTATCTCTCACGCCTCTTGAAGGATCACTATGCCAACACAAGTCCAGTTCAGGCAATTGCCCTCACCAACAATCAACACTCAACGCCTAGTACGAAGTCACAACCAATTGTTACGTTCCTTTCCTTGCCCTTCTCACACACTTCCATGATGAAAAAAAAAAACTGTTGCGAGAGATTCTCCTGGACGCACTTCAGGTGGCCAAATTACCCGCAAGTGAAGATTTGCATGGCCACCGGCTGTCTGGGTCTGAGATGCTCGTATCCTGCTGCTGAGCCCTTGGGAACGCTGATTGCACAAGCACTAATAATGACTTTCTGATCCAATTCAACACCACCTTGCGCAGCTTCATACCGCTCTGAAACCTTCGCTAACAGTCCAACACAGACCAACAAAGGGGAGGTGGCTACCTGGATATGGGCTGGGAGGCCACCACTATCCCTCTCAGACGACGCTTGGTCGAGTGAAGCATGACCGAGGAATGGATGGAGTGAAAGCCTGCATGTTGTTTTTCAAACCTTTTAACTTTTTAAACCAAAACCTTTTTTCCCAAATTGCCAGTTTCTGCCTCCGATCTATTGAAATGATACAACCATGATTGATCCTGTGGATTGTTCAACGCCACAGCCATCCACCCAAGTATCCCTCGCCAGGGAGTTCATACGTGTGTTGCGTTATTTCGAATCCGAGCTCGATGGCTGCACATGACTGAAGAATTGCCAACGTTTTAGCAGGATATTCCGAGGTAGCATTTGAGTGAGATACATGTCTTGCTAGATAAGCAACTTCTTGTTTGCGACTTGGTATTGCAGAGATGGCGAGAAGGAGTTCACAACCCGACTTAATCCTTTCGAGACTTCTTCGTTCGCAGATCCGATTTCTTTTGATGGTGATTGATTTCATGATGCATGTACTGTCATTGTCTAAGCAGCATGATACAAATGTGAGCGCTGTTTCAAAAGCCTAACCGATGATCATATCCACCATCTTTTGAATGCCATGCTACCCCAACGCCAGAAGGAGTCAATCCACCATCTTTTTCAGCAACTCGCTACATCACCACACATTTTCCGTCGTTCTGGACTGGCTTTGGTACCATGACGTACTCAGCCGCATCCAACCCAGTCTGACGCTTTTCAATCAACTTGCGCAATTTCTTCTCCCTAGTGCTAATATGTAGCATGAGCGCGTGCTTCCAGGCGGCGTCGCGTAGGGGATCAGCACGTGCTCGTACTGCCTCGAGTTCCGATTTCTATTCACGGATTGCGTTCTGAGTCTCAGCAATTTGTCGGTCGTATGATGATGCTTGTGGGGTTGAGGCAATGGCCGAGGCGTTGGTGGAGGTGCGAGAGCTAGTCGTATCGTTGCCCGATTCGGAGGATGTTGTAGCATTATTTGCCAGATCCGAAGATTCGGAGCTAAATTGAAGAACTGATTAGGTGCTGTTGATTGTTCGAAGTATCAATGTAATCCGGCTTCTTTCGAACTCCTCAAAGCAAGAATCTAAAATCCTTAATCGTACTGAATGGCAGAAGCACAAAGCTGTGCGTATCAGGGTTTTGAAAGCTTCTTGGATTGCTGCTGTTGTTGCTGGGTATTTCTGAAGGCGTCGAACGTACTCTTGGGCTTTGGAGGAGTTCTCCATGGATTCGTTAGTGTCGGCCATCGTGTTTGTTGTTTGTTTATGTGGTCTGAAAGTCAGAACTTCTCTCCAGTCTTTGAATACAGAATAACCAGATGCGGATAACACAGTAACGTAAGCAGTGCACAGGCCAAGTCCACCTCAATCATGCTAGTGTCTATCTGGTGGAGCAAGGGCCTCGTCCGACCAAGCGACAACAACAACATGGCGATCTCGCATATCGCACGACTTCTGAGCCCTCTGAGGCTCGTCTTGTATCTAGATTCCCACCCGCCTACACCCTGTAGTCAACGTCTTATACGTGCGGGCAGTAGGGCACCTCATTTGCCTTCAATCGAGAAGCAATTGAGCCGTGGGCATGCCATCCTGAGACCTACCCCGTGGCTGAAGCCCCGTGTGGCTGAGGAAGCCTGTATGGCTTAGGGCTTAATGGCTTGCTCGCTCACAATGAAAATTCACGTGCCCTGGCCTGCGTCCGGCCAATCAACAGATAAGACGTGCCAGATGACCGTGATCCGAAGGCGTGGCGAGATGGAGATCAGATGAGCCACGCAATCTCTAGACTCTTTCAGTGCACAGAAATTTCGGATCAATACAGAACCTTCATCTGTATTGTTCCATGGCCATTCCTCTCGACGGAACAGTGATGTGTAATGGGCCACGCAGTCTTCCTTTCATGGTAGAATCTGTGTGTCCTGTTCTCCACGTTGAGATATATCAATAAGAGCTCACGCTTCGAAGCCACTGACAGGTTTCTACCTCTTCATAGTTTACAACTTGAACCTGGCTGACATTTCAACTTTTGCCACATAGCTCTTTCTAAACGAGTGCCATGTATGTGATCTCATGTCTCTGTGATTGTGTCTGATTGACCTTTTCACACGAGATGTCGCCAAATCTGCGGGATTTGCTTGAAGTTACGCCCACAACGAGTGGAAATATGCTGGGCCACATTTCCATCTCTTCATCAACATCACCATCGATAGACATGTGGAAACACTACAACAGCTCCAGGATGAGCTCAAGGAAGCCCAGACCCTGAAGACTATCAATGCACTATCTCAGGCCTTCGTTCGACTCTTTGAGGTATGAATCTTCCCCCTTTTACTCGCTCAAGGCTGTTTTTCTCCTACGTAGAAGCGACTGGTGATGTGTTCGAAGGCCTCCAGTTTCCAGCCTCAGTTCTTCCACCGCAAGCGAAAAGGTTTTACCAGATCAAGAAAGTTCGCTCTGGAATTGCCGAAGGCACTGATTTCCGACTCAAGATTCGCGAACTAACTTGTCATAGTTGGCTACAACACATCATCCACGGCGAAAATCCGAGATGCAGGCCGCATTAACTGACTTATCTGTGAAGTCTGGCCCACCCTTCGATTCCTTCTTATCACGACCAGAGACCTCTCTTCCACTCTCCCTCCTCACATGGCGCCTCGGTATGACCCAGCGCGCACTTTCAAAGCTGCCAACAATTGAGACCCCAGAGGTTGAAGATGGAGGCAATATGCCCACCCACAAAGCTTTCCAAGAGGAGGAGAAGAAGCTCGATGCCACCTTCCGCTTCCCTCAGGGCTTTGATGCTTTCAAGAATGCAATTTTCGTTGCCATCGTCAGAACAACAGGCTCCAAGGTGACACCAGAGGCCGTGGGCCAAAGTCCTTGGCAACAAAGACCAATGTGAGGACGCCAAAGGCCAACTGCGAGCATGGTCATCGACAATAACTTATATCCTACCCGCCAATGGTGGCTTCAACGAAGTGAAAGGATAATGTCGTGCTAATACCCCCACTTCATCTGCGACACCGAACGAATGATCGACAAAATTCCTCAAATCACATTTGTAAACAGTTCCCACCGTGATCTCCGTTCTTCGCCCTGTGGCCATGGCCATGACCATTGTGATCGGGTCGCGGTGGATGGGACAAGCCCCCAACCGTGGTGGACTGTCTCTTCAGTACAGTGCCACAGGACCCAGTAAGAGTGAGCGCAGACAAACGCAAATATTATCTCGTTTCCCTTCTCACCAAATCCTCTCACTGACCGCCTTCTTTAGCCAGAAGCCGCATGGATGGCACCGAGTGCTCAAGTGCGGTCGTAAGGGACACATTGCTCACTACCCCAGCCATCGCTTGTTCATGTTCCCCACGGTCGCATGATGGCCCAACAGCATGCTCAACACGCTAGAGCTGAGTAGTATAGATCTCCTTCATCGCAACAGTATGCACCTTCCCTCGACCAGCGCCAGCTCACTCCTGGCGAACTCTCCGCGCCTAGCCAGCACATCTTCCCGATGGCCCAGTCCACACCTGGTCCATTAGTTGATCCATGACACTCATTCTCACTTGGTGGCCTCATGATGCCATACTCACATACTTCTCAATTCGATCCTCACATAACATACATGCCAGTGATCAAGCGCCAACCTTCTCCTGCGACAATGGGTCCACCTGTGACAACGAGCCATCATCACACTCCGCGTTGCACTACCCCCAGTCACAATGAGTCCACAAGCTCCACGTTTTCAAGCGTAAGCCTGTGTTGCCTTAATTCGTCCGTTGATCCAGTTTTTTGGGAACTGGATGGCTAAATTGAGGACCGACCCACCGAAGGACATATAATTGTCAATGGGTCTGAACAGTAGGATGGGAAGTTTCGCGCATTGCATCATAGCTGTAGGTTCGTCTTCCCATCGAGGGTTATTGTCAATCTTGGAAGTTGGAAGGACGGACATATTTTGTGGGCATACTGGTTGATGTTGATGGTGCTTTCATTGGGAACGGGAGAGTGAGGACAGTGAAGACACTTGGTAGATTTGTTCTTGTATAGAAAGCATCGAACTATGCAGATTTTTGGGTTGAGCGAGAAGTCTTCCTGGAGCTAGTGGATTTTGGCATTCCGAGTTCGTGGCGTCGTAATTCATTTCAAATGATCAACGATTCAGGTTTCGAGTGATGCTCCCACCGCCACAACCAGCTGCTGGAAATCGAAAGTAGCCACAGACTCTGGGCTGAAGATGACCGAGTGCAAAGTGCAGGGTGACCCAGCCAACAGCTTGTCAGACCGAATATGAAATGTGATGTCTTGCTCCTCTGTATTAGGCTGAGTCCTGAAATCATGTCGCTCCGATATGGCTAGAACAAAGATGTATCAAGTGGACCATTGCAATTCGAACTTGATTGTCAAAAGTTTGGCGAAACCTCAGACAGAGGCACACTATATTCCTCTTCGGGGCGTATGAGCCCGTTGTAGCACTGCAACCTTTTGAGGCAGTCCGCAGAAGACTCTTTCCTTTGAGATTCACAAGTTGCTTATCTGGGTGCAGAAAGTGCAGTGACGCCCTATTGCCACAGATCCTGTGTCTTTCTGAGCCGCAGAATTGACTTGTTGCAAGCGATCGCAGTGCCATTTTATCCCCCTATGAAGCCTTCAAGTCCAATTCGTACAGATTTGGGGGTCGTGCCTCTTCAAAACCGACGAGCCAGTCTTGATCTTGCGGCCTAGACTCTCCAGGAATCGAAGAGAAGCTGATGATCCCTTCCTTGAATGAGGAATGCCTGAGGGGTCTGCTGACTGATGGTGGTCTTGGCGGAGAAGGTGCCCTCAAAAATCGAAAAAGTCTTCACCTTAACTCTCCTTCTTCGACTTCTTCATCAACAGAGACCTTGGAAACGCTATCAAAGCCCCAAGCTTTGATAGCCGCGTGAAGAAGGAGCAGCACGCTGCAAAGCTGGAGTCGATGAACCGCGGTCGCAAGTCTGTTCCGCTTGACAGTCTCAACCCAGTACACATCAAGTATGAGCCCCAGAATGCTGCAGATGCCGATACCCAGACGGCTGTACGCCGCCACCAGCAACAGAGATTTTGGAAACGCTATTCGCCTCGCCATCAGCGAAGCGATACCTTTGTCGGCTGGCCTTCGGGCTGAGAATGGTTGGGCTCCGGGTATGAACTCATCTCTCCATCACATATCCGTCACAACATCAGTTAACATCATCACAGCCAATCTCAATCAGCCACACCGTGAAGACGTTGCAGAAGATGATGAGCGAGCCGTGAATGGACTATGATTCTGACATCCAATGACCAAAATTAACACCGTTCAGCTTCCCTCTCTCTGCTTCGCCTGGTCACACCATGAAGGCGTTGCGGAAGATGATGAGCGAGCCGTGAGTTGAAGATCACTCCAGCATCCAAAGACCAAGCTAACATTGTCCAGCTTCCCACTATCTACTCCACAGCCGGCATCAACTTGTTACCAGTCAGCTTGGATAGCAATCTCCTTGGGTAGTCCATGAAAGTCATGCACTCAAGTCCCATGTAAGGCAATGGTGACACGGAGACCATGGAGAACTACATGTCAATCGCTGCCAAGGTCGATGAGGTCGTTGGCATCGCTTCAGGTGTAGCAGCTCCACCTCGTCGTCGCAGAACCTTAGTGGCAACAATGGTAGATATCGATTAGAGTCACGCATCTGGCACCGCAGCTGGATTGGACACTTCATCGCCAGCTGGATCCGACGCCATCACCCCACCGAGGACTCGGGAACGACGCGAGTCTTTCATCAACAACGTTCACATCAAACTAGACTCAAGCTCAACAAGGTCTTCTTTTCCCGCTGCTTCTTCTACATTGGTTTCTGCAGTTAAGTTGTCACTGAAGTGTTAAGGTGTTGGCGGCAGGTAGTAGCCTTGATGACAGTGTGAAGTGTTCAGATAGCTTGATGCTCCCAATTGACTCCTTTTAATCCTGATACTGTGCTTGTGCCATTTGAGTGCGAGACTTATTCTGTGAACTTGCTGACCACTCCGGTGCCGTGTTGAGGTCTAATCTCGCAATCGTCATGGGCAATTGATGAGCTCCAGACCAAGTGGAAGAAACGTTGCCTCCCTAGGACCGCCTTGAGAATGTGGGCAGCCCATTCGTGTGTCACAGCTTCAAAATCGGAATCCCGAGTTTGCGAATAGTCGTCCATGCATCTCCATCGCCATTCATAGCTGGAGTGACAGCACGCTGACAAGATCTGCAGACATAAGGTATGTCCAATACCAGAACTTCCACCAACGTTCGCCATAACTTCCCAGCGGCAATCAGACTGGAGGTCGTTCTAGAGCAGCTGCTCGGCTCAAATTTAGTGTTTTGCAGTCGACTTCTCAACATCACACCCTTGAGCGCAAACACATTCGTGCGCATAGATAACTTCAGCAACAGCGTCCAGCTCATGATTTCGACCAATTTACTCTAGCAACGCGCAGCACAGCTATTTCCAAGCCAACGCCTTCAACCATTACTGAATCGCAACATCGTACCACCTCCTCTCATCTGCGAACGACTTCATAATCTGCAAGACGATTGCTTCGACCCTCCATACCACGATCGATTGACCAGATATTGGCAGAATGCCGTGGGTCATTGAGAAGAAAGAAGCGGATGTACAGGACACCAGAGTCACAGTGACTTCAGGACCTGGAAAGGTCATTGGATACACGACTGCTCAAAGAGCCATTCGATACGCGCGCTCAATACAGGTTGATTGAGGATTCCGAAATCAGGACCGCGAGCAGGACGATCGTAACTGGTACAAGAAGCAACAATTGTCGAGAGAACGAGCGTACCAACAATTGAGGGACGCAACGCATCAGAATGGAGAAAGGGAGCTTGATGTTCAAGACTTGGATCCTTTACCGCCGTCGGCTGGACTGGACACTGGAGTTTGTCTCGATATGGCGGGCATACTCTGATGGCGAGAACCTTGCAAGGAAATGTGGCTTGGACATACAGGTCTTTGCAAACATTCTGCAAACCGGTATATCATTTGGAGGTGCGCTGGTTTCCTGGCAGATCAAAACCGGCATCTTCGCGAGCTCAAGGCCTTCTATTACTATTCGCGCCTTCAAATTGAGTGAGGCGAATCACAGTGCTCGGGTTGCTCTTCAGATGTACGATAGTCACATCGAGTACTCAAGACCCCTCAATGATATTTCAGAACCAGACAATATCTTCCAGCTCTTTTCTGTCTCCAAGTACCTCGCGACTTTCATACTCGATAAATTCGGCACTGTAGCTTATAGGCATCAGCAAGAGAAACCCGCACAGATACTGCAGGTACTCAGGACCTCAGCAGTGATGAGGGCTCCTTCTCTTATTGTTGGACAGTTGGACAATGCTCCTCAAGTTTCACATTGGCCATGCTGTTTTGCTCTTTGTCGCCGACGATTCTTTTCAAAGAGCCTTCGCCATAGGCCATCTTTTCCGAAGAATGCAGACTCCAAGCTGCTCGAAGTCTGCAGGTACTCAGGACCTCAACAGTATGCGGACAGCTCTTGTTAGCAAGGAATTCCAAAGGTACCATTCATCTCTCACAATGCCCATGCTTTTTCACTCCACGATTCCATCCGCTGGCCTCTTTTCAAGCACGCCGAATTCCTGTTATCGAGGCCGCTTCAAGTCTGCAGGCGCTCAGGACCTCAACAGATATTCGAGCAGCTTCGAGGGGGTTTCCCAGACTCTTCTTCACTGCCCATTTCTCGCGATTCTTGATTACTCTTCCTTGGTCAAAACTGCTCCGGGTCTGCAGGTAGTCACAATTCCAGCATGTAGTCAAAATTTCAACAGACCTTCAAGCCGCTCCAATTCTCTTCTCCTGGCTCTTTTTCGTTCCCCAATTTCAACACTCTAATGCTTCGACTCTTATCAAAACTTCAACGACCAAGGCTCCTTAAGATCCGGAGGTACTCAGGACCTCAACCAGAAGTCAAGCAGCCTCTTTCATGGGGGAGACATACAGGCAAAGCATTCAATGCATCATCTCTCCATCTTTTTCAATAGCGAAATTGGTCTCTCCAAGCTCTTCTTCTATCTGTCACGTCGTTCCTTCTTTTTCCTCAGACAAAGCGGAACTCGCGCCTCTGCTGTCATCAAAGCTTATTTTAAAGCTGTATAAGCCTGGATTTTCAACAGGCATGAGATGTTGGTGAGTAGTCAATCTGATTGAAGTCGAGCTTTCCATGCTCTTTCTCAATCGAGTTGCTTCCCACGATTCATCGTTCACAGTTTGTCGGATGCTTCAGTGAGATCTGGCTGAACTCGAGTCTAGTTCAGGGTGGATGCTTTGCCGTGCACCCGATCAATCAATGCCTGTCGAGGTATATATAGGACATTTCGAAATGTTATGAATCATTAGTGCGTGTAGACAACCTGTTCTTCATGGGCAAGGAGCACTCACGCTGGGATTGTACTGTCCTGGTTCGTGCAAGCCAACCTTTCCTTGATTGGCTTGGTTTCCTTCTCCCATTTCGTCGAAGGCCTTTTGATCGGATTGCAGGTGGCCCATGGGTTCGGCCTAGCTTTGTCGCACTGAATCCGTATATTCCGTGTGTTCTCGTTTGGCATATGGAGAGATCACAAGCATTTTTCCACGGAATTGAGACGAATTAAGAGATTTTTTCCAAGGCTTCAATCCCAGACACAAGACACGCCGATCATCACGGCGCTCTTCCTGCTCTCCCGGCTAGTTTCTGCCAAGGCTCGAGCGAGTCTGTGATGATATGGGAGAGACTTGTCGACAAGGCTGAATTCAGCTTGTTGCATAAGCTTATGCAATGTAATGAGTGTGCTTCGTTCAATTTATGGAAGCACCCAAGCGCTGGCGTTGTCCAGATCTGGTTGCGCTACAGCATTGCCATCTCCTTTGTTGCCAGAGAGGAGACGATATGAATTCTCGTTCAGATTGGGTTAATCTTCAAACCTTGAGTAGATTGCGACGGGGCACAGAAAGACATTTCCTATAATTTCGCATTGGCCTGATCACCTAAGTCGCGATGTCGTAGACCACTTGTTTTGGTTTCGAATATTTGCCTCCGTCGCTTCCGCTTCGCGCTGCAAGCATCCATCATCTTGGGGCACGATGGGAAGTAGTTGGGTTGTGCCGCAAGCGAACAGTCATGCCGAGTTCGTCAAGATACAGACGACGCTAGAGCATGGAGTATGATACACGCATTAGATGCGCTGAATTCAATACTCTGCGCTGCATATGCTCAACAGGGGATATCTGACTTCAATGCACCCATTGGATATCTCATACACCGTGCTCCGTAGTCGTCTGTACCTGGAGTATATCGCCATGCCAAGATGTCTCGCTGGCTGGAACTCCCGAGCAGTTGCGATGGGAGAATATCCGATCCAAGTAAGGGCTTTTCTCTTGCGCATGCGGTGTATCCGTCATCGCTCTTAACTGCTTTGCAGCAGCATATGAGAAGTCCGGCGATGGAATGCCGAGGTCTGTAACGGGGCTTGTTGAAGCTGGCGGGTAGAACGCCTCGGAGGAAGGAACGCAGTCTAAGATATGGAAGTCATCGGAGGCGTCTTTGAACCGGATGGTGTTCCTTTAGATGCTCTGGGAGGTTTCGGCTGGGTAGGAAGGTCGCTGGATGGAGTTGTAGACACGGAGCTTCAAAGGAAAGGATTTCTCCACGCAGAGGGTAATGGCAGGAAGGGGGCTTGAGACCTCGGGAAGGTTCGTTCGGGTACAAGGACTGTCGTAAGTACTATTGCTGGTCAAGCTGGAGGTCAATGGCGATTGACAATGGTGTAGGTCGACGGAATGAGATTGGACTTCGAGGCGCGACGGGCTGGGATCGCCGAATGAGACGTGCAGGACGCTGCATGGTTGCTGTTGCTGCACGGTGAGTTTGCCATCTCTATCTCCATCCTCCAGGTCCATCAAGCCGCAGCGGAGGCTGTCTATATTCGGGATACACTCTCTGTGATCTAGCTTTCAAAGGACGGCTAGATTTAGCGGAAGAATTTTTGCCATGTCGCAAGGGGCGGTCGGGTCAGAAGGTATGTCAGATCAAACGAGAGAGCGTTAAGAGATGCTAACTAACATTTGATCGCAGACTCGTTTGTCTTGTAGCATCGTCCCTATTCGCCGATCTGGGTGTTGCAGACATCGTACAGAGTCTACCAAATGCGTATGAAAGCGGCTCGGGTGGATATTGAGGATGTAGAGAAATTGGCGAGACATTTTGCATAGCAAATACGAATCTCTGTGGCAGTTTTGAAGTCTCATTTCAGGGCAAGTAGAACGTCCAACAAAAGCATTGTGTAACCCAGAATATCACGGTCCGTGGCGCAAAACCTCGGTGGTTTGTCAAACTCAAAAACTTCACAACATAACCAACCCCCCGACCACAGCACCACCTATCACTTTATGACTCTATCTACAACTCCGAATTGTTGTTTTGAAGCTACAGAAAAGATTCCCAAGGGTTTCTGGCGTCTTTGGAAGGCGCAACACGATTTCCGGGTGGTGAAAATCTCGGGCATTACTCACTTTCAACAGCAACAACCACCACCCCTCTCACTTCATCGATGTCTTCCTGAGCGCCCTTTGCATAGTGACCTGCCCTTTCCAACTTACTGCTAATCCATCTAGGAACTCCTCTCGACCTGCGCACCTTCTCCCCCTCCCATTTGCCATGTACGACGAGCATTCTGTGGCATCCGGTCAAATTTCCATCCTGCGATACATGTTCCTGCCCTCCTCCAACTCCTATCACGATCCAACAGCCCTGGAGACTACCCTAACAAGCTCAGCGGTTGAGATTCTGCTGGTAAACCTCCGATACCTGCCTCCGCGGCCCTTCCCCGTTGGTTCCCTGCCCCACCTCCAAACCCGAAACGCATTTTACTCCTACACTTCCGTCCCCGGGGCTATCTCACACATTACAAGGCCGTCTTCATTGCCATTATTGCATCGTTATCTCGCACATCTCGGGAATATCATCGCATAACACCTTATCATTGGAGCTCTGCTTTCCTATCCCATCTCCTTTTTCTTCTCAATTTCATCGTCTTTGGTCAACCATTTCTCACTTCTTCTGTCTTCAAGTAGATCTTGATACGAGCTCCTTGCTTGGATGAGTGCCTTTTTCCAATGTTCTTTGCTCGTTTTGTTCCTGGCATTGTCGATGAAACATCACGGCTGGATTGAGCCTCTGGTTAGACTGCACTACCCAGTATGGACAGCTCACTTTTTTGCGCATGGTGACTTAAGGTCTGCAACGAGGTGACCATGCGGTCTTGCAACATTATACTGTCAGTAAAAATGAATCTCACTGATCGGCCCTCAAGTCGAAATTTTCATCGCCCCGAAACCTCATCGTGGGCTTGCATTGTCAAGAAACATGGAAGATTGTTTGGATGCCTGTTCGAATCTGCCCCAATTCTTTTTCGCTTCGCCACCGCTCAATAGGTTCGAGCAGATGACGAGGCTTCCAATTGGAAATAACGAGGCAATGAGCTGAAAGATGGCAAGAAGAATGAACTGCACCGGGCCCTGGCACGACTAGTCATATTCTCTAGGCAAACCGGGTGGAACCTGGAGGAAACTTTTTCTCGCCATTGCACGTCTGTTCCATCATGGAAGAATGCCTATGGTTTTTGGCAACTACCCCACGCGCCCTTGATGCCAGATTCCGGCAACTTAACAATCATATTTGACGCTGAACTTTACAGAAAGAGTGAAGACAAAAAAGAAGGAATCGCACCGGGCCCTCGTACGAAACTTCTTAGGCAAATTGGGCGAGCCTAGAGAAAAGCTTGATGATCTTTCCTCTCATTTGATCGGCGTTGTCATCTATCCCCTTTCGAGTCTTTCAATGGCAGAATGCCTGCGGCTCTTGGCCGCTAACCTAGGCGCCCTTGGAAGCAAAATTCTTGATACATATCGTAACAACAAAGACTGAGAGCGCAAAAAGTATGGTTGCCCCGGGCCATCGAACAACCACCTTCAGGTAAATTGGTCAAAGCCCAGAGGAAACCTTGCCAAGTTTCAAATTGACCCCCCCACATAGCAGAATGCCTGCGCCGTTACGCTATCCCGCCGCACCCTATGCTGCGATTTTCACAATAACTCAATGATATACAGCCCAGAACCATAGCGACACTCGAGAGATGAGAAATAAAAAGAATTGACATGAAGAATGGACTCGCCTGGGCTATCGAACAACCCGCCTTGTCAGATTGGTTACCACATGAGACTCATGATTTGAAGTGCCGCCCACAATTCTACGGCGTATTGCTAGAAATCCGCCTGTTGTGTTGTGAAATTCGAGTCTTGGATACAATCTATCGGGCTCACCTCGCAAATAAGTTCAAATGGCGACGTCGAATTAGGTTGGCCCAGCGATTTGTCGGACTCGGGCTGGGTCAGATCTGATGGCAGATTAATCGGGCTTACTTCGTTCAATTCGCAAGACTTTCGTAGTCAAGATTGAATTGACCGGAGCTCTCGATCAAGATATCTTGGCTAGACTCAGAGAAACCTTTTTCCTACTCAGTGCAGTTTGAGACCACCGGAGGTCAATTATCTACGCTCCGTGTTCACTGCATTCTTTCATTGGATTAAAATTGGGCCAAAGTAGAGATGAAGGAGACTCCCTGCAACACAGCAAAAAGATAGGATCGCCCGGGTCCTCGACGACCTCACTTTATAGGCAAACCAGGTAAGATTCGGAGGGAACCTGAACATCATCATTTTCATAGTCATCATGAACACCCCACTATTTCCACCTGACAGAATGCCAGCGGTTGTGTGACGCTGCTCCACGGGCCCTTGAGTGAGAAATTGGATATGTTTGTATATATGCTGATCGCAGCAACACAGTGCTCGGACAACTCCCTTTTGGGCATTCACAGTTAGCATTGAGGGCGTATGCTATTAACAATGAGATCAAGTGTGGGAGGGTGTATTCCCTATTCTATACTTGAGGAAACTAGACTGGAAGGAGCCATAAGACTACGAGGCTGCCTATCAATCGACTCCCATGGATCCGAATTGCCCAATTCCCATGTCATTGTTTACTTCCTATCACGCCCCATAACATAACCTCCCTCCATACCTCCCACAAACCCCCTCCCAAATTTTCACCTCAAGCCACAACATTCAGCACCATCACCACCACATTTCTCTCCTGTTTCCTCGCTTCTCTCGCACCGACATCTTCATCAACGTATGCCCCTAACCATTCTCCGGCATCACGCCACAACTATAAAGATCACTCTTCTCTCGCCGCTTCGCTTTCACCTCCCTCGGCACCACGCCACAACTCAAAATGTCTTTCCTGCGCTCCCTCTTCACCTCTTCCGCCAAGAGAGCAGAGAAAGACAAGGCCGCCCTCGCCGCCATAGCAACCACCGCCCTCCTCCCCCAAGAGAGAGGGGAGACTGCCCGCCTCAAGGTGGTCATCGCTGCCGAAGAGGCCACTAGAAAGGTAGAGGTTTGGGCCTCTGAGCAACGAGAGGAGCGGCTCCACGCGCAGATTGAGCACCTCCTCCTCGTCGCCGACAAGCGAGCAGAGCGTGCTCGATACTACCTGGGCAGGGCCCAACAGTATCGCCGCACTGCGGCTTATTCGGAGGAGGATGGGGTGGCGATGGACGAGATTGATAGACAGGAGCAGATTAACTTGGAGGAAGAGTTGGGGAGTGTTTTGCGTAAGCGTTTCATCCAAAATTCTACTTAACTACCCTTGACCATCATATAATCCAAAGACTTCATCTTTTGAGGCTGTGGACGATGAATAGTCTACTCGTTACTCACCTTGACTGACGACTAACGCTAAAATCTGCAGTCAACGAGCAAAAATAAGGGCAAGGCTCTCAAAAAGCCAAAGGGCAGGGCTCCCAAAAAGCCACCATGGTTGAGGCTGCCACAAAGCCAAAACCACGGTACCTGCCAACTGTTATCCAGTCGACCTTTCTGCGCTGCCTTCAACAATACCTCCTCCTCCTCCTTGCGTGTCCAGATCGCATATCTGGACCATTTGATGTGCCGTTCTCTGGGGGTTGGGGTGGTATTAGTGTGTCTGTGGAGCGGGGCGGGGCGGGGCGGGGCTATATTGCGTGTGAGATTGGAGCGGTACAATATTGTGTATGGAACTGGAGCGGTACTATAGACTGACGGCCGATAGCAAAAAGTTTTCATTGTCGGCGCTCTCTTCTTTCTATTGCGGTTTGGAGTTTGGGCTGGGGACGTTTCTCAGCAATTCGGCATATCTGGACCATTATTTGGGCTACGCTGGATGGCGCCGATGTTAGGAGGCCCGGCCGGAAATGGCTGGGGCTCATCGTGTTGCTTGTCTTGTCTCTGATCAGTTTTGTTGTTCGAGCTGATGGTTATTGTGGTTGGGATGGCTTTTATTTGGTGATGAATGAGATACCCCCTTTTTCTTTTCTAGTGAGTGTTTCGCTGTGATTGAATGTGTTTATGAGGCGAGAGAGGTTGTACTTACTACGAATAATGCTGCTTGATCCGGTAGGATATCGCGTGTTGAATTGACTGTTAACTCGTATCTTGAGGTGGATTATCGTCAATTGCGGGATCTTCGTAGTTCGCCGGCCGAAAATACGAATATTAACTTCCACCTTCCGGACTTCCAACTCTTTTAATTATATCTGATGTAAAAGAAGCACCCGTTACTCTTCCCTTAGAATTCGTCCACATTACCACTTCCCTTAGAATCCCTTGCCCAAATCTCTCCACCGTGAAAACGACCACTCCTACTTACCCCATCAAATCCATCAAAACGTCCTGTCCCTCGGGTTCGAGCATCACACCGTCTTGTCCTTCGACTTCTCTCAGCGCATATTATAAGCATCTACCTCCTCCGAGCCAATCTTTAAGACCTGTTCTAGCACCGAGGTCAACCTCGAGTGGGCATTGCACGTCAATGACCTGATGACTCTCGACGACTTCATAATCACCTCCTCATTTGGATTGCCTGCTGGAATATCGCCGTCTTCCCCTTTTGCACATACGCACCAAGATATGTGGAAGCACTACAACATCCTACACAGACGCAGAATACCAGCACTGAAAGCCGAAGAATAGTACTGAGAAATTGAACAATACCGTATCGAGGCCAGACCGATGTTCAGCTATCGTTGATGGACCCGTTCTTGAACAAAGCTGACAAGGACTTCGGACAACGCCCGCAGGAGATCAATGGCGTTACTCTTGTCATAATGGAGCCGAAAGACAACAACAAGCGCGTTGATTTATATCTACCAAATCATAAAAGAGCGTGTCTCGAGTGCCGGTACTTCCTTACTGAGGCAGAGATCAGGGATCTCCATGGCAATCCCATCGAGGCGTGCCAATCGATGGCAATAGCAAGTCCTCTACAATATCCAGGTCGAACGAGGCGGCCTGTTTGAACGGTTCAACGCAAACTGCACTCACACGAACAAGTTCGAGCAAAAAGCATCGAGCACTCAATATTTGAGTCAGTTGGTCCCTATATAGCACCCAGTGAGTGACATACCAACTTCTAAAACAGGGTTGAACTCATAGATCTGACTGGGTAGAATTTTCTCTTCTCGGGTTGTCTCGAAAGAAATGGGAGGGGATCTGCCGATGACTATGTTAAGCAGGAAACTTTATGGCGGGAAAGTCCTAAGATAGTGGCTATTATCTCAAGAGTGGCTCAACGAGGCGTCGGCAAGTTTTTAAGCCATCGTCTCTTCTGTGCCTAGACCACCTTCCACATCGGCTACTCTCGCGCCGCATCAAGGTACCAGATACGGCGACGAGGACTTCTTCGGCGCAGGCTGGATCAACCCACTCTCAGATCGATCACCACGAAATCCCTGGACTCAAGCGCATGACAATGATGAATTTCTGCAAGGGCCGGCCATGGTATCAGTCCTTTGTGCGATTCTTGGTTGTCATTTCGCTGAAGCAAAATCGCCAGCTGACGGACCGATGAATTCGATGTTTGAAGTAAAGAATTGGAGGAACACCATCACAAGAGGTGCAAACCTGGAGGAAATCGATTGTTAGAGAGCTGATGGGGGTCGCTGCAGGTGTGGAGGAGAGATCTTTGGCGGTGCGAAAAAGGAGGACTGGTTGAATCCCTTCTCACCTGACATCGACGGGAGACCATACATCCGATTCGCCTGCACCATTTGACGCGCGAAGAGGGGGTACGAGGCTCGAGATACCACCTAGGACAAGGTAATGGAGCAGAGAAATAGGAGGCCTCGAGGATGTGGTTGCTCAAGCTTCGGTGTAATACTGGGCGCCTGAGGACGAGGCGAGGAAATTTGTGTATGAGAAGGGCGTGGATTGGACGTAGGCTGTCTGGGCCGGTGGTATATGGCTCTCCTGGTCAGCTGGGTGTCTAGCAACTTTTTGTTTGGAACTGAAGAGAGAAGGAATGATAGCCTTTGGTGGAAAGGATCCATGGTTATTCGGCATTCTTGACGGGAGCACGTAGTTAAAAGAACTATGGTTATGGCTATCAGCAATCAGTGGCCTTTTCATAACCATTGTGAATATTAAAAATGAAAATCGACTAACCATGCATATATCCATTCACCAGACGCCCCAACAAATACATCTTCCGTATCATCGTCCTGCCTGCTTATAGTTCAATGCTTGCGTCCTTCATCCAATCGTCACATCATTCCTCTATGCCATCAAAATGTTCCAAAAGCAATGGTTATATGGCGCCAAAAATGCTATGCAAAACCTATTACTAAAATCACACCACACCCGATCTTCTCATTCCTCCCCTTTTACCTCATCCCATACCAAAACAACCCTAAACTTATCGCAAAACCTTATTCACAGCCCAAGCGAGACATCCAACACCTACCGTAGTGAAGAAGGACTATGGCTCCATAATAATCCAGGTCGTTCCAAGCGCGATGAGACCTGGATCAAAGCCTTTACTGACAGCTAACGGCGCCTTATCTTCAACCCGCCCAGCTTCCGCGCAAAAGTCATGGATAAATGGTGTGGCGGGTAGCGAAGTTGGTATTGCCTCGAGCAAGAAGAACGCGTCTTCAACCAGGTCGTCATCAAGATGCGCAACTTCTTCAATTGAATACTCATCCGCTGTCGCATTTGCAAGAGAAATTGCTGCTGTCTGTTCCACTGGATCAGCCTCTTGCTGGTCAATCTTTTCCTTCTCGGACTCCTCCTGCCCATCATCGGAGGTCGGTGGAGACGATCCTGAGGACCCATCCTCCGAAGACTCGGTGAGAACAATAAGTTCAGAGGGATTTCGCTTGTGACTATGGTTCTTGATAAGGCCCGAATAGGTGGCTTCTAAAAGATCCCGCCTATCGAAGTCTACGTCTTCAAACTCAGACTTAAGGGCAGCTAAAGGTTGCCCCTCACCATCGGGAATCTCCTGGAAAGGCGAGCTGTCTCGCGCTGCCTGAGCTAGATATTCTGTGATGCCTTCTTTGGCGTCCACCAGCCACTTGTCATCGTCGACGATGATGGAGTCTTCTTCGGTCGGCTCGATGATGGAGTCCTCGTCGATTGAATTCTCTCGAATGCGAGGCTTGTTCCCAGCCTCTACGTCGGCTTGGAATTCAGACTCAGCGGCAAGATCGTTCTCTTCAGGCACCGGGAAGTCACCGATCTGATACTTGGAGAGAATGCCGATATTGTCCGAATAGCCAAACTCTCGAACCGGCATTCTCTCAAAGTCAACTTTCTCGGCCTTTGGAACCGAGACATTCGCTGGTGGATCTTCAGGATTGACGCAAATCGCACCGAATTGGAGTTTGGGGAATCGACGACGGTCCCCCTCGGATTTCCAGCAACAGTAATCGTCCTTAACCCAGGAGTCCTCGGTCATGACCTCGCCCTGAAGAGTCCATATGTCTCTCATCTTCGAGAAATGGCGTATCTTCGAGCTCTGTCGGTAGAGATCGTCATCCAGCGGCTCATTCTTGTCGCGGCCTCGGGTGCCTTCCGGATAGCACAATCGATATGCAAAGTTAGATCTAACGCGCTTGACCATGGAGCATGGTACCCACGGTGCCTTGCAGCCGGATAATGGTTCGCCCTGTGGGTCAAGGGGCCAAGCATCGTGTCCTTCGTGGAAAATTTCGAAGCATTCTCGAAGGTGTCTACCACCGCAGAGGAGGACAGAATATCGCCGGAGGCTATCGGACTCGCTAGTCTTCATGGTCGGTGTGCCGGTCTCGGGACAAGCACTCACTGCTTTGTAGATTCTTAATGGATCAAATGTCTCTCCCTGGTGGTAGAGAAGCAGCTCCAGAACGGGTCCATCGTTTCCTTTCATCAGGTAGTTCACTTCGGCTGGCGTCGTAGCCGTGTATTGGCGCACCATCCCAGCCCCCCGAGCCCTCAAGTGCACTTGGTACCAAGCTTGGTCCGCCAGCTCAATGATCACTGGCTCCTCCGATACCACCTCCACCTCGGGTTCAGGTTCTTGGCGAGATTCACGTTCTATCTGCGCTTCCGAGTCTACGTAATCTGCCATGTCGATGTCGCCATCAGCATCGGCATCATACTGTGAAGCCTGCAACAGGTTGCCTTCTTCGATTCGCGCGTGTTCTCGCCGCAAAATCTCCTCATCATCGTCGTCGAAGAAATCGGGATCGAATGGATCCCAGGCTGGCAATGTCGTAGGCTGCTGATCTTTGGAATCTTCCTCAAGCTGGACCACTGCCGACTCCAGAGATTCCTCGACATCGTATACAGCACTCACTTGAACTGTTACCACGTCCTCTGGTTCAGGTTCCTGTTGTACCAAGTCCAATGAACCTCGGAAAGCACACAAGGTCCCAAAATTGCCAAAATTGACGTAATTGGATGTGGTCGTATAGGAGTTCTTGTGGTCTTTAGCCTCACCCAGAACGTATGGGTATCCAGTTGCGTCGGTCAGTGGCGACGGGTCCACTGAGGCAAACCGAGGCGGGATTATCACGTCCCGGCCATCTGCGCGCCGGCTTCGTATGGCAAGATCGCCGTTCAGCTTTGACTCTTTGCCAAGCATCACGTCAGGGTTGAGATATAGGAGTCGTGTTTCCTCGAGACTCAACAGCAATTCAGTGCGCAGGCGTTCAAGGCTGACTGCATCTTGGGCTCGCTGGGCGGGAGTGGGTAATGGGTTCTTATCGTGCAGATGTGTCCAATTCTCCAAGGACACGGCACGATCATCGTCGCTGTACGGGCATTAGCATGTAAAAATGAGTTGACAACCTTCTGATGAAATAAGATGATGCAGGCCAAGTATTCATTGGACACTTGAGAAACAGCTTGCAGAGGGATCAAAAAGATTGAATGGGTCAGTCTCCTAGACTAAGAAATAAGACGTAACTATATACATAAGATGTAGAAGATTCGAGAAGTGTCAAGAAGTGAGTGTGTACAGCCACTTGTAGATCATATATATCAAACATGTGAGCTTGGCGTGGTGATCAACATCCCATACATCAAGATGTTTAACACCTTCAGGACTTACATCTTTGCGCCCTCTCGAACGAAATCATTGGGATCGATTACTGGTACACAAACAGTCTGGCCATTTGAGAAGGTCCAGATAATCTCATCATCACTGCAGAAAGGTTAGTAGGGGCTAAGACGAGGCACAAACTAGTGCTTACAAATATTCTTTTGTAAAAACGGGCGAAGACTTGACAGCCTTGCGCGGGAGTCTACAAGCCTTATTGTTTTTCCAGGGTTTTGAGCCACCCTTGTTCGCGAACTTCGATTTTACTCGTCTCGAAACATTGGCGGCGCCCGTTGAGATTTGAGAAAACATGATTAAGATGGTGTTTGGTTTAATAAAAGTTGGTTTTAGTGGAAGGATGGTTCGGATGTTGATGATTCTTGGTTCTTCGTTGGGAGAGTTGTGAGCAGGAGGACAGAGGTTAATTTCGTCTCTTTTAAACTAGAAATCGAGGTTACACTTTAAAATGTATTGTTGCGGAATTGGAATATCTGTAGTGGGTGGTGGACGAAGGAATGGTAGAAAGTTCGTGGTCGTGAATCCTGGCAAGAGAGTTGTTTGAGTGGGAGGAGGACGGAGGACGAAGCTGTCCCTGTTTAGATTCAAAATTGAGGTTCGAGCGTGCGACTTAGTAACACAGATTCACAGTGTTGGGTTCGAGGGTCGGAAAACTGGGTAAATGGAGTATCTGGTCGTGATTCCTGGGTGAGAGCTGTTTGTGGGGAGTTAAGTCGACGATGTATCAGGTTCGATTTATAACCCCCAGGAGAGAATTCGGGTCAGCTGACAGGGCCATAGCTTGGAGTGTTTATGTTCCTACGGATAAGGGTGGGTATAGTGGTGGGTACTGTGATGGGAATTCTGTGTTGTCTCGATTTTAGAGTTGCAAGAAACTCCCTCCATCAACGCGAAGCTAGGTAAAGTTTTCCTATATATTGGGACTTTAAAAGTATGATAATACGACGCTGACACCAATGACTGCTTCATAGTCTGGGTCTCTCGATATAAGAGGGTGGTCCAGTGAATTGGATTTGATATTCAGGGGGCAAATACGGTGATGTTTCATGTCAGTCCTGGGATATAGTGGAGAGTCGAAGATGGTCATTCTCGACCTCGGGCAGGAAATGATGATCCAAGAGAAACATATAGTATATACACCCGCAAGTACAAAACATCTTTTAGTCTTTTGGGCGATGATTGCGTGCTGACAGACTAGCAATGGAAGGGCCGTGAGCATCACCAACGAAGAACGGTGGCAAAGATTGTTGCCAACAAAGACAGACAAAGTGAGATGTTTGACAGCGGCATGATCCAATACAGTGAAGCGATGCCGTTCACGTTGATGGGGACGCTCAAAGGGAAGGACAAGAATGTATCAAATGGAGCAAGAAGGCGATTTCAAGCCCGAACGATTGATAGAACAACGAGGTGATTGATCCAAGCTCTTCATTGTGTAGGTTCCATATGAATTAAAAGGAGGAAGAATGAGGCTACTCAGGACGGTGTATTTCCCTGAAGAGGTGGTCGTTGAAGAGGTGGTTGTTGAAGACCAACCACCTCACCATGACCGATTTCGGCTTATTCGATCTAATCTCCGCATGCAGTAGAAACTATAAAGAGGCTCCGATTAAAGAATTCTTCTCCAACTGTACATACTGATCGCTGCCTCCATATTCCAAATGCCCTCGCGAACCCTCAACACGCTCTCCCGCATCCTGCGGACCCAAATATCGCACCGTCCTCTGCCAATTCACCTGTCGCCAAAGCTATACACCACGACGCGCAATGGTTCTATGGCAGCAAAGAGACTAGAAGGAAAGACTGTGTTGATTACTGGAGCTTCGTCTGGGATTGGTAGAAGCATGGCAAAGGAGTTTGTGTCAAATGAACTCATTTCATTCACCTCATTTGTACTAGCTTGAGCACGAGCCCCTCAATCGTGTATATATATGGGCATGCCCACGATCATCAATTCAGACTTCAGTCTGCTTCATCTACCTTTTGACAGGTTATGAGCCCGGGCTTGCACTACCGCTGTGCCCATATATAATTTGACCTACCACGCAAAGCAGATTCCTTGGTGTTGAATCACCACGCGGCCAACGGCTTTCTATGACCCATTCGAACCCTCCCGCTGATCTCTCTCACGTCAAGGCACACGACAAATCTCAGAACCTCGTCGATTGCGCTTCTAGTTACTACAAGCCCTGTTCACGCCGCTTCTCAGGTCTCTCGCTCCCCTACACGTCAGAAATATCACCCGTACAGTTCCTATCGCTCATACAAATCCTTGCATTAGCTAAGTGGTCTTCGATGTCTCCGTGACCCGCTACGACGGTGAGCAGGCATGCAATCAATGCTGAAATTTAAGCCAGATCTCTCGGTCACGTCTCCGTGACCCGCTAGGACGGTGAGCAGACATGCACTCATGGCCGAAACTTAAGCCAGATCTCTCGATCATGTCTCCGTGACCCGCTACGACGGTGAGCAGACATGCACTCATGGCTGAAACTTAAGCCAAATCCCTCGATCATGTCTCCGTGACCCGCTACGACGGTGAGCAGACAAGCACTCATGGCTGAAACTTAAGCCAAATCTCTCGATCATGTCTCCGTGACCCGCTACGACGGTGAGCAGACATGCACTCATGGCTGAAACTTAAGCCAAATCCCTCGATCATGTCTCCGTGACCCGCTACGACGGTGAGCAGACATGCACTCATGGCCGAAACTTAAGCCAGATGTCCCGATCATGTCTCCGTGACCCGCTACGACGGTGAGCAGACATGCACTCATGGCTGAAACTTAAGCCAAATCTCTCGATCATGTCTCCGTGACCCGCTACGACGGTGAGCAGACATGCACTCATGGCCGAAACTTAAGCCAGATGTCCCGATCATGTCTCCGTGACCCGCTACGACGGTGAGCAGACATGCACTCATGGCTGAAACTTAAGCCAAATCCCTCGATCATGTCTCCGTGACCCGCTACGACGGTGAGCAGACATGCACTCATGGCCGAAACTTAAGCCAGATGTCCCGATCATGTCTCCGTGACCCGCTACGACGGTGAGCAGACATGCACTCATGGCTGAAACTTAAGCCAAATCTCTCGATCATGTCTCCGTGACCCGCTACGACGGTGAGCAGACATGCACTCATGGCCGAAACTTAAGCCAGATGTCCCGATCATGTCTCCGTGACCCGCTACGACGGTGAGCAGACATGCACTCATGGCTGAAACTTAAGCCAAATCTCTCGATCATGTCTCCGTGACCCGCTACGACGGTGAGCAGACATGCACTCATGGCCAAAACTTAAGCCAGATCTCCCGATCATGTCTCCGTGACCCGCTACGACGGTGAGCAGACATGCACTCATGGCTGAAACTTAAGCCAAATCTCTCGATCATGTCTCCGTGACCCGCTACAACGGTGAGCAGACAAGCACTCATGGCTGAAACTTAAGCCAAATCTCCTCGACTGCGACGATGCGATACAATCACTAAGTCTTCATATTCTCAATCTACACTCATGGCTGAAACTCAAGCCGGATTCGGCTCTGGATCCTTCAAATTCAAAGACATACCAATACTTCAGGATGGTTATTCTGTTACTATGTGGATTGAACTGGTGGACACCTATCTTCTCCACCAGGATTTCGAACTTATCCTTGACAATCCCATCTTACCTCCTACCGTCGAAGGCGTCACTACTCGAAACTCTACAACCCCAGACTTATCGGTCGTATGGAAGAAATCACAAAGACTTGCTCTCTCCGCCCTTCGCACGCGTCTCGGAACAGAAGCTAAGTCCTGGGTGAAGGATCCTAAGTTTGACACTGTCAAGAAGCTCTGCGATGAGCTGCTTAAGAGATTCAGACCTCAGGGCGCCGGCACATTCGCAGAACTATGCAGGGAATGGAACAACCTCTCATATTCGAACTCTCCAGACCTTCTTTCCTACACCGAAGACTTCAGACGTATTATCCGCGCCTTCGACGAACTCAACTCAGACGTCGTGCTTCCAGTACCCTTTATCGTCCAACATTACCTAGGTAACCTTGGCCCTGCCTTCGATACCTTTATCAGTACCTTCAATCAGACTGCCAACATCCTCAAGACTGAAAAGAATGACCCAATCTCCTTCGAAGAAACCGTTCATCGCGTCAGGAACGAGGAGCGTAGTCATCTTAACACCCACTCTACAGTCGCTGCAATGGTCATTCAACCCTCCATTCCTTCCCTTCCAACTACCTGTGTGCGAAAAGGCGTGTACAGCGAAGAAGTCATCGGTGATACAGTCAAAATCCACGCATCTTATTGTACCAAATGCAACCGCGCATTCCATACCAAGCACGAATGCTTTCACAATCAGAAAGGCAACCAGAATCAACAGAAGAGACCTCGCGCTGATACCAAAGACACCAAGAAGCCAGATACCAAGAAAGTTACCGCCTTAATGGCTCGAGAGGACTTCCCTTGGACTGACCTTCTTCACCAATGGCTGCTGGACAGCGCCTGCGGCCGTCACCTTACCTGGGATCGCTCTGCATTCGTCGAATATCGCGCCCTTCCTCCATCTCAACAGCGTCAATTCAGTGGTCTCTCTGGCTCTACAGCAAAAGTCATCGGTACAGGCACAGTCAGACTCTGGGTCACCACTACCAAAGGCTCATTTCGCCCTGTAGACTTTCATGGAGTCGAACATTGCCCTGAGGCAGGTGTTAATCTGCTATCCTTTGACCAACTTCTCTCTAAAGGCGTCAACTTCTCAGTTGACACATCAGGCTTCAAAATCTATATCCCAGACAAGTTCACATTCACCACCGGTCGCGTCAATGGCGTCTTCCCTCTCCATCTTCGCCGTCAACCCGTATCTTTTGCAGCCATCAATTCAGATACATTACAACTCTGGCATGAAAGGCTTGCACACATCAGTCCTCCACGCATTCGCGCTCTCGAAAAGATGGTGACAGGAATGGACCTCTCAAGACCTATCGATCGCCAACCTCCATGCGAAGCCTGCATGCTTGGGAAGATGAAGAGGACACCTCACACTGGTCACATCATGAGAGGGCGCTTCAAACTCGATCTAATCCATTCAGATGTCACTGGGCCCTACCCAACGCGTGGTTTTCGCGGAGAACTATGGGTTGTCAGCTTCATTGATGACTATACTGGCTATTCTGAGGTCCATTTCATGAAGCATAAAGATGAGGTGTTTGCTCTCTTCCAGCAATTCAAGCTCACCCACGAGACTGCTACTATGCGAATTCATTTCTACCAAACTGACAATGGAGGAGAATACGTTAAATCAGCAGATGAAGCCGTACTTCTCTCTCAGGGAATCACTCACCACTGCACGACTCCATACAATCCTGAGCAGAATCCTCGATCCGAGCGCTTCAACGGCGTCATCTCGTCAATGGCAAACCCTATGATGATTGCCTCACAACTTCCTACCAAGTACTGGCCTCTCGCATATGCCTACGCCAACTTTGTACGCGTCTTAGGACCCCATCCCAGCCTTACAATGACCATCTTTGAGGCCTGGACCTCCATTGCTCCCGCAGTCTCCAATATGCTCATCTTTGGTAGCAACGGCTGGGCCATCACAAGGAAGACCAAAGGCTTCACAGATCGCTCCCTAGCAGGCAAATTCGTTGGCTTCGATGGCCACAGCATCTACAAAGTCTTGCTCGAAAATGGTCGCATCATTCGTACATCAACCTTTCACGCCGACGAATCCATCAAGCGCCGCCAACCTATCACTTATCATCATCAACTCCCCATCTCAACCACACCCATTAAACAACCTGGTCATCTCTCTCGCTCACCAACCCCTCAACGCGTTGAGCCACCAGCTCGCGAAGAGGCTACTCTCCCAGATTCTGAAAACTCTGACTCCTCTAACCTCTCTGACCCTCCATCAGTGATGGGTGACGCGCCACCACGAGAATCCCACTCCGTCGCGGTGAGAACACGTCGCCCAGATCGCCCAAGCAAGAGAGCCCGTGAGGCTGCAGGCCTTAACTCATTTATTGGCCTGTACAGCGTCAACAAAGCCACAGAAATTGCGAAGCTCATTGATGAATATAAGCCTACCCACGATCGCGAACCTATTGTTCTTACTGAGGAGCAAGCAACCCTCGCCTTTCACGCCAATATCGCCAAATCCTCTGCCTACTGCCTCCTCTCCTTCCTAAGCCTCGCAGCCTCTACTGAGCCATTCGAGCCTACAACATACAATCAATCCATGTCATCACCTTATGCTCCTCAATGGCTCAAGGCGATGAAGGAGGAGATGTATTCAATAGATGACAACAACGTCTGGACACTCACAACACTCCCAGAGGGCGCAAGGCCACTGACGGGTAAATGGGTGTTCAAATTGAAGCGCGGTGCCGACGGCACTGTGCTGAGATTTAAGGCAAGATACGTGGTGAGAGGTTTCGAGCAGGAATTCGGCATTAACTTCCATGATACCTTTGCCTCTGTGGTAAAGCCGATGACATACAAAGCTCTCTTTGCTATTGCTGCCTCCCTTGACTGGGAGATTGAGCAGATGGACGTCAAAACTGCCTTTCTCTATGGCGAGGTTGATGAAACTATCTTCGTTTGTCAACCTCGTGGCTTCGAGGTTGGTGATGACTACTGTCGGTTCAATCGTGCATTATACGGCCTCAAGCAGGCACCTAGGGTTTGGTATGAAACTCTATCCGCATTCCTTGTCTCTCTCGGGTTCTCAATGCTAGATAGTGACTTCAGTGTCTTCCACAAAGGACAGCTGTTCGTCGCTATCTATGTTGACGATCTTCTGCTTGTTGGGCCCGATATGAACGAGATCAATCTTCTGAAAGATGCCTTGCACAAGCGCTTTCAGATGACTGACCTAGGGCCGGCAAAGTTCTATCTCGGCATGGCACTTCAGAGGGATCGTCAGAATCGCTCAATTGCAATTAACCAAACTGCATACATCACGAAGATTCTCGAGGATCATGCCTTCTCCGATTGTTATCCAAAACCCATTCCAATCAACCCATCTTGCCGCCCTGAACCCGCCAAAGAAGACTACCGTGCAGACCCTCAGTTCAGAACTAAATATCAATCCGCTGTCGGGTCACTCATGTATGCAATGCTCGGTACCCGGCCTGATATTGCCTTTGCAGTCTCTCTCGTCAGTCGCTTTGCGGCCAATCCAACCATCGCACATTGGTCCTTGGTGGAAGACATCTTTCGCTACCTCAAAGGTACCATCTCTGCCTCACTCGTCTACAAAGGTGAACTCGAAAACCTGGTAGGCTTCACTGACTCTGACTGGGCTGGCGACGTCGGCACAAGGCGATCAACATCTGGATATCTTTTCAACATCGGCAGTGGAGCAATTAGCTGGTCATCCAAACGACAAGCTACAGTGTCACTCTCCACTTGTGAGGCCGAATACATTGGTCAAACGAATGCAGCAAAAGAGGCCATTTGGCTGCAGCGACTACTTCACGAGATCAACCCCGAATTCGGTCCTACCACTACAGTCATCTATGCTGACAATCAAGGCGCCATTGCTCTCGCCAAGAACCCACAATCACACGGCCGCAACAAGGCTATGGACGCAAAGCATCACTGGATTCGAGAGAAGGTCGCCAAAGGTTCCATCATTCTCAAGTACATATGGACTGCAAAGATGGTCGCCGACGGCCTCACCAAAGGCCTGCCAAGGCCCACATTCGAAAACTTCAGGGCCGCCCTGGGCATCATGATTGACGCGATTCCATGGCCCTCATTCTGAGTCGACTGGCGGCACTTTCTGATCATTATATTATCTCAATGTGGTTAGCCTGCTGGCGGTCTCAATCTCTCTCCTCTATGTCTGCTGGCATTCTCCTTGGTCTTTCAGGATCTTTCAATGGACTCAACTCATTTGCACGATCTCATTCTGTCTCAAGCAGGGGGGCTGTCAAATGAACTCATTTCATTCACCTCATTTGTACTAGCTTGAGCACGAGCCCCTCAATCGTGTATATATATGGGCATGCCCACGATCATCAATTCAGACTTCAGTCTGCTTCATCTACCTTTTGACAGTCGTAATAGCAGAAAGCCCTGCTACACCAGCGCCAATGACCAATACCTTGCAAGGGGGTATCTTACCGGCGGCCGTGCTTTGACCAACAAGGAATCTGCCAAATTGGTTGGAAGCTTCGAGGACACCTTTGTAGCCCGCAATATTGGCCATAGAAGAAAGGGCGTCGAAAACCTGTGCACGCGAGATTCGCGGTATCATATCCATAGCAAAGGACGTGGCATGGCGCGTAGCGATTGCATCAACGAGATCCTTGTTCTGGCTGGGCTGCATGAAAGAGATCACCACGGCTCCTTCTTTGATCTTACTGACTTCGTTGCTCTTTTCGGACATACTTGGGGCTCGAACCTTGAGAATGATATCGCTGTCACTCCATATAGCAGTAGCTTGGTCTACCAGGGTAGCGCCAGCACGTTGGTAGGCCTCGTCCGTGAATTGGGCTTGAAGCCCAGCATTGCGTTCAACAAGAATTCGACTAAAGCCTTTCTTCAGAAGCAAGACGACATTTGCAGGTGTAATGGCTACTCGTTTCTCTCCAGGGAACGTTTCTTTTGGGATACCAACACTGAGACTCGCGTACGGGACCCCTGATTCGACTGGAGGGTCGATAGGTGCTTCGCGCTGGCGGACATGGCTGGAGGATAACGATCTGCTCAAAACTAGTCACGCCATTAGCCTCGTTCTTGATTTTACGAACGAATGTATTGGTTTCACAGCTACGGCGAGGCCATCAGTAGCACAAGCTAAACCCGAATTTTGACATTTCCAACAGGAGATCAAGGGCGATGAATCTGACGATTTCGGCTTTCAAGGTTGCCACAAAGTCATCAATATCAATCTTGACTTGAGAGACTTCGATTCTAACGGATGGAAGACAATGAATTGGAGGAAGCTTGGCTATGCCCATGGCGGCGCGTAACTGGACAGCCTCCACCAACACATCAAGATTTCGTAGTACGTACCTTTTTGCGCCCCCAAGAAATGCTTGGGGACATGTTTTGAGGTACTGTTGTACTTCCTAGTATAGCTCGGGTCTCTTCCGCCCAATCGATGGTGATTGGGGCAAGGCCGTCCCGACTGGAAAGTCGAGGCGGAGGGCTTAAAGAGGAGTCTGTCGTCCAGAACAGGCCTCAGACGCAATAGGGACTTCATGATTGCAAAGTCCCATGTGGTCGGAAATAATCGGGTCCTAGGAGATAGGGATTGGCTCGATGATTCCGGGCACCTGAGACAACCTGCAAAGTTCGGGGATTGTCGGCGCCAGGAGTATGATAGGAGTGGTCCCTTTGCAGAGCCGCATAAACACGATACCCTCGAGCTGTGGTGTTGAGGAAGTTGCGTCTTGCATTTCCTCCACCGAGGAAGTTAAGCACAATTGGTCATCTGCCATATTGGATATAGCCGGCCGGCTTTATGCCGTGTTGCCGAGTCATTGAACTTCCTCTCTCTAGTAATACGAGCTTGAAGCTGATTTGCTGAATGTGAGGAGTGAAGTCTTGAAACCTTGGGCGGGGGCGGGATCGTTTGCGGGGAAATTACTGCCTCAAATTCAAGGTCAAAGTTTGTTTTACGCCAGGCAGATTGTGGTTTCAATCCTTGCCATTGAAAAACACTTCGTCTCTGTGATATCCACGCTACTCCTAGTCAAGGAGTCTGTCTTCCTTCAATACTATTGACCATCTTCCCTTCTTCTTGATAGCTACTAAAAATCAACGCGAGTTTTATTTGGCAAAAAAGAAAGGCTGGCTGCTAACACGACTCAGACTCGAACTGACAGTTACAGATTCCGGGGGTACACGCCGAAAGGCCCCACGATACCGCTTGCGCAATATATAATGCTTGGTCCTGGACCACCCTTAGGTCTATCGTGCTAGACATTATACTATCGTGTCTATTGGTATGGAGGCTGCAGGATCTATATATATGATGGAAGCACAAAATCAAGGAAGCTCAGGTTTGCATGTTCAGACTTTCGCTCTAAAATATTGCATTCTCAAGAGATCTCATCAAAGATTAGAAATACCAGCAGCCCCAGCTTACATCGACACTACCAGCCGGCCAGCAATTATCGATGCATAAAGGTGATTCCTTCGCGTCATCTTTCCCATGCTCGCTTACTCTTAAAGTCTCTCCTCCGGGATCTCTTCACTTCTCTTTTCACCAATCTCATTCCTTAGTCTGTTTATCATCCTCAGACAATGATCAAACAATGTCACTTCAGCTCTAAAGTACCACTGACCAAGTCTTAGAGCATCGTCCGGTTTAATAGCAGCAGCAGCGTTTCCAGCATTCTTCTCCTCCGCTTCCTTGCGCACCTTGCCTCTTCTATTAGTAGCCTCGTCTTCAAGCTCGGCCTTCTTCCGTGCCATAGACTCCACAGCGTCATCCTCGTACTCAGCAGGTTCTCCAAGCTCTTCGAAAAATTGGTCTAGAATTTCGGCACCGTGCTTTGCCATCTCTTCCAGTTCGCCAAGATTTTTCTCCCGGCTCTGGTTTTGGTGCCTGCTCGTGAAGGCGGTCTTGTCTGCTTCGTATTAAGTACCTCGAAAGTGGACGGCATGACGTTCAATCGCTTTGTAGCCGCTCTCCTGCAAATCTTTGCGTTCGATATAGAACTTTCGGATATCGCAATACAGGGGATTGACTTCGGCCAACACAAACAGAAGGTTGCGCCAATGTATTGTGCTCATAAAGCAAGTGTAGTCTTCTATTTCTTCTTTAGGTTGTGAGGTCAACATGAGGAGGGCGATTTCGGGATTTTTCTTTACATTTCCGGTAAAGTTGATTCTTGTTTTGCCCATGGACCATGGTAGGAGTATTCGATTATGCTTGAGGCTGAGTGAAAAGGAGTTATGATAGCGGTTCTTGGCCGGAAGAATTCTCTCGCCCTCTTATTTCTTGTCAAGGTTTGTAACAAGCATCGGCAGTGCGTTCGCAAACTCTTCACTCTCGGGCCTGATAGAAGCAAATTGTCACATGGAGTTGATTGCCGGACCAAATTCTGCTCGTTTTACGCACCCGGGGGTTAACGACTGTTTCCATGACCATGAAAAGGTAGAACAAAGGATTAATATGACGGCGGAAAGTTCCCCATTGACGACCGAGTTTTGACGCCTGTCTTCATCTGCCATTTACCAGCTCTAGTTCGAGTTGCTAAAGGAGGTAGGGGATAGGTCATTTACCAGCTCTAATTCGATTTATTAAAGGAGTTGGGGGATAGCTATCACTCGGGGAATATCTTCGCACTCAGTAAGCGTCGTCCTCCTGTCATCAAGCCGGGTCGTGATCAGGTTCTATTTGCTTATGGGGTACATGCCGTAAGTTCGTTCTTCTCAGAGAGTTCAATGTTTTGGATGACAGGACTCCAACGGAATATGGATAAAGGGAATGGCAGGAAAATGCCTGTCATGCTCTCAAATCGCCTTTGTAAAGTGGCTCAGGCGCTGAACGCATCACGATCAGTTCACCTGAGATATCGCGGTCCTCTCCGAACCCGCCTCAGTTTTTCGGGAGTTTGTCTGATGTTAGACGGTCTCGAAATGGCTCTAGAGCAGCACTTCAAGATTAAATCAGATGGATAAAGTCAAATGAAACGGGATGTTGTTGTTTTTAGAGTCGTTTGATTTCCGTTCACGGAACCGTAGTATTTGTCAGCTTCCGATCCCGGCGGAAAGAAAACTTCCTCAGGGCTCTCCCCTTCTCTCAATCAGCTCTCATCAACATGTTCAACTACTATTGCTTCTATATTTTGACGGATTTCTTCGATTGAATAGCTTCGAATTCCTGTCCGGAGCGGCTTCCGTGCCCCCTGGTGATGATTGTTTAATGTTTCTCGATTGTACAGGCCGACTTGCTAGAATTGGTAAAGTGATCACGCAGATGGAGATATTAGAAGAGGTATGGTATTTTGTGTCCAGCAGCTTGGCTTCTTCAATTTTCGAATTTGTTTGTTTAAGACATAATTGAGTAGCTACTGCTGGACAATGGTTCAAGGATCATTGGTGCCATGGTAAGTCGTCCTCGCTCTGCTTTCATGAAGAAGCCTCCGTATCTCTTCGGTGACAGGTAGCTTTGCCTTTCGTACTAACGAAAAATTTGGAGTCTCCTGACACGTCGTTCCTTTTCTGAATGAACTCGAAGAGCAATCTCCTCCTCGAACTGATCTACCGCTACTAAAAACTTCTTCTTAGGATCCCCGAGGTAGCCTGACACATAATCACGCCTAGAAATATGTGCAAGTATCTTATTTATTACCGCGTTTTCCATCTGAAAGGTCGCCTCCCTTGTCTTCGGCCATCCAGGTATGAACGGCTTGGGTTGAAGCGGGATTTTGAGCTTTTCTTGTTATCTGTGAACGAGGAGTCAGATCATTCTTTGCAGCTTGTTGTGCGCCCTCGACTTACTTGCGCCTGGATTTTTTCTTCTCGAGGTTATAAAACTTCCTCTGCAACTTCTGGTTGGTCGCTGCTTGTTCCTTAAGAGTTTTCTGGATGCTCTTGATCTCCTGTGCCATAATTTCCATCTTGTGACCATTCTCTTGGGATTGCCTGAGAGTTTTCTCTTTGGTCGTTTCAGATTTGACGGCTGCAGCGGTAGATTTGTCATGGGAGACGTTCGCTCTGGTGATCGGAAGTGGAGTTTTACCGCAGGATTCGGATTTTGTACCAGAAACTTTAGACATGGACGGTCTGGAGTAGAATTGAGAGCCACCGAACTCCGGGCGCTCGATTAGGACAGACATGGTCGAAGTTGGTGCTTTGTAGGTTGAATGATGAAATTGAGGGAGGGAGAGCTGACTCAAATAGTAGAAATTATGGGGCAGTGTTATTGGTAATATACCAGGAGCTTTGATGTGCGGGTCACTCACCGGAGCCCTCACTGGCCTTGTGCAGCCTTCCAATGGGACCCAGCCATCTTACCAACACACTTTGTGGAGTCTCGATTGCACTTGCGGTCAGTCATGAGAACTTCCAAGAATCAATCCAGACCTTTCGCTCACCTTTTTGCCTCATTCATCTTTTGCTATTGGGCAATTCCAACCATTCACACAACCACCACTAAGAACTCGGCTCACCATCATCATGGTATCTTGTTCCAAGTGCTCCAAAACCGGGACTTCGGCACTAAAATAATGCCTCAAGTGCTACTCGGTATCTTATTGCAATCGCGACTGTCAAAGGGCTCACTTCAAGCTCCACAAAAAGGAAATGCGCAAAAATTGGCCAGCGTATACGTGCTGGTCTTATCTTGAGACTACGTTCGTCACAAAGCGTGAACGATTGTATGACTTAACGATCAGGCGGAAAAAACAATAAAGTGATTTCTAAGCATTGAGGTAAGTTTACAGAAAAATAGGCCTTGCTGGGGCAGAACTTCAAGACCTTTTAGTATTTGTGCCTCAAGTTTTCTCGACAAGTTGCTCTACTTCTAACTCCTGTTGTATCTTGGCCTCGGTCTTCCTGGACGTGGATCGTAACTCTTTCAATTTCTACTGCGTGTTAATCTCCATCTCTCGCAACATCAATCTTGCGTCTTTCATCTCTACTTTCTTGAGGCGAATTTTCATGGCTTCAACTTGGCTGACGAGGTGGCCAATTTCCTGTCCAATAGTATCGATGCTGCTTTCGATCCGCTCTGTGACTCGCCCTTCTATGTAATCCGTTCAGTCGGAGAATTTTAAGATATCTTGTTCTATGATTAGAAACTTCATTTCTTTTTTGGGCGATCTGTTCTTCAAAGCTTCCGTTAGTGCATGTAGGTTTGGTAGTGACGGTGACATAGTCTTGGTCAACGATAGTGGCAGTATTCTCCTGGATAGTTAGAATCTTAAGTATCTGAGGATAAAAAATATTTTCTTTTCTTCTTACAATGTTGTTGATCAATGTTTTCTTGTCTATTTATAACGAATTCCTGGTTGCATAGCTGGACTTCGATGGTCATCAACTAAGATTCAAGAGAGGGGTTTAGATTCAATACAACGAAATGGATCAACATTGTTGACTTTCGGGTACATGCTGCCTATCTCTTATCTCATCCAATGGAGTCAGACTCTCTGGGTTGTCATCGGACTCCTTTCCCTCGTCTCATTGTTTTGTTAGGGTTGCTCCGCAGCTATAGCGGCTTAATTTTTACTCCGCTTTCCTTCCATTTCAACCAATTAGAGGGCTAGGAGACGGATTCCTCCCAGAGGATCTACTCAGTAAGAAAAGTTTTGCGTTCTTCGACAGTAGTAAGTAGTTTAGCTGCCTGTATACGATACGGACGTTGATGTCACCTCTCCACTCTCAGGACGCTACAAACACTGTGTAAGATGAAGGCGAGACAGTTCAGATGAAGTATAAAGCATAATAAAGATGGGATTGAAGCAATTAGCAAGTAGGAAAGTAACTCAAAGAACAAATGAAGCAACGCCTGTGTGTTTAAAGTGTTCGGAGAGGCCCAATTCCTAGAAGCTCCAAACCATCCCACCTTAAAGAGGACTAAAAATCTTCCAATACCAGCATCCCCACTACAATACCATTCCAACTCCAGAAGAAGATCCCAGTTTCACCATGTATTGAGCTTTGTGTGACCAGGGGATCTTTCCAACGCCATGTTTGAAGCACAGCCTATCTCTTCAAAGACTTCTCTGATTATCTTTATGACACCGGATAGTTCCATCCTTTTTCATCCCCGTTCCTTAGTCAGTTCTATATTTCGTATTACAACTAATGGCGAAGATCATTCCTCAATCCAAAGTTCTCTCGTTCAAGCCCAGATTAATCCTTAGCATTCTCTTCTTCTGTGCCACAGTTCCCGCAGTTGGAAGCTGTAATGCGGTAAGGATTGGGTTTAACATGGCGGCGGTCATTCTGTTGATGGCGGCGGGCCTGTTAGGAAAGTTTGGGATAGGCAAATTCGTAGTAGCATCGCGCAATGGCGTGAGAGGGTCTCCCGCCTCACGAGCAGCGTTTACAACTTTTACCCGAGCATTGTGCGTGCTAGTAAGCGTTAGTGAATGGAAATCAGCATAGACGTACGGGTGAAAATCTACCCGGCAAGGAGTTGAACGTTTGTATTGTTCATGGCTCTAAGTTGAACGTTTATGGCTGCCAATTGTGCCACAAGGCCGCCTTGATTGACCGCCGGGATATTTGCGATGTTCGAGAATTCGTTCTGAACCATTGTGAGTCCTTGGGCTACAGCCGCCAATTCTTGAGTAGTGTTGGTCAATCCTTGAGTCGCGTTGACGAATCCTTGAGTCGCGTTGACGAAATCGGGTTGAGGTAAAATGGGATGATTTGCTGCCATGTTGTGGATGGCTTCCGGTTTTCTCGAAGTTGTCTGTATGAGAATATTTTCTTTGGAACAATTATCATGAGGCACTAAATACCCAAAATACCCATGTGTTTCCTAGAAAGTGCATGAGTCATTAGCAATGTGAAGTGTTGATTGTGTTTTAGTGAAATCACGTACCTCCAAATCAATAGGATTGTCTTGACTTCCTTGTCTCTCAGTGAAATTAAATACCTCCAAATCAATAGGATTGTCTCGACTGCCTGTTCGAGTGCCTTCTTTTGGCCTCATCACGAGTTTCTTCACCATTGCAACGGCTCAGAATTTGCGGGCTCAATTGTTGACGTTGATACTGGGGTCAGTGATTCGATGTGTTTTGTGTGTGGAGTTGCTGCAGCGAGCATCTATCTCCATCTCGCCACGCCTTCGGATCACGGTCATCTGGCACGTTTTATCTGTTGATTGGCCGGACGCAGGCCAGGGCACGTGAATTTTCATTGTGAGCGAGCAAGCCATTGAGCCCTGAGCCATACAGGCTTCCTCAGCCACACGGGGCTTCAGCCACGGGGTAGGTCTCAGGATGGCATGCCCACGGCTCAATTGCTTCTCGATTGAAGGCAAATGAGGTGCCCTACTGCCCGCACGTATAAGACGTTGACTAGAGGGTGTAGGCGGGTGGGAATCTAGATACAAGACGAGCCTCAGAGGGCTCAGAAGTCGTGCGATATGCGAGATCGCCATGTTGTTGTTGTCGCTTGGTCGGACGAGGCCCTTGCTCCACCAGATAGACACTAGCATCTATCTCCATCTCGCCACGCCTTCGGATCACGGTCATCTGGCACGTTTTATCTGTTGATTGGCCGGACGCAGGCCAGGGCACGTGAATTTTCATTGTGAGCGAGCAAGCCATTGAGCCCTGAGCCATACAGGCTTCCTCAGCCACACGGGCTTCAGCCACGGGTAGGTCTCAGGATGGCATGCCCACGGCTCAATTGCTTCTCGATTGAAGGCAAATGAGGTGCCCTACTGCCCGCACGTATAAGACGTTGACTAGAGGGTGTAGGCGGGTGGGAATCTAGATACAAGACGAGCCTCAGAGGGCTCAGAAGTCGTGCGATATGCGAGATCGCCATGTTGTTGTTGTCGCTTGGTCGGACGAGGCCCTTGCTCCACCAGATAGACACTAGCATCTATCTCCATCTCGCCACGCCTTCGGATCACGGTCATCTGGCACGTTTTATCTGTTGATTGGCCGGACGCAGGCCAGGGCACGTGAATTTTCATTGTGAGCGAGCAAGCCATTGAGCCCTGAGCCATACAGGCTTCCTCAGCCACACGGGGCTTCAGCCACGGGGTAGGTCTCAGGATGGCATGCCCACGGCTCAATTGCTTCTCGATTGAAGGCAAATGAGGTGCCCTACTGCCCAGAAGCGAAGCGCCTGCGGCCCAGACAAACAAGAAGGAAACGAGGTGGGATAGGAGGCGAGTCTGTACGACATACTCGGTCCAGGGTAGAGGCGAGAAACACAGCGGTGTAGCGAAGCAGAGTATAGCTTTTGGCGATCGGGTGAACACAACGGTGTCATATCAGGAACAGGCGACTGATTGCAAGCTGCTGTTCGAACGAACGGGATATGTAACGGAGGAAAGCTTCGGAGGACCATCGACCCGCTGCCTTAAGCTCGAGCTCAGGCACTCCCTTCGCAGCTGCGTCCGTAGCAGCACCCCTGCGGAAGGAATGGCCTGTGTAGGACTTGTCGTCCAGCGAGGAGATAATACCAGTAGCGAGGAGGCGTCGGCGTAGTTGCATGTGTACAGCAGCGGCCGAACAATGCCCTTTGCCGATGTCGAAGAGAGGCGCCGAAAGCGGCTTCGGATCGTGCCTGAAAAGTCTTACCAGGGCGGCTACTGCACAGGTAGGTTTTCCCGTTGCGGCGATGGAGATGGGAACGCCCTGATTAGCGTAATCGGTCTTGCTACGCTTCAGGAAAATAGAGACCCCGTAAGGCTGATGGCTAGGCGTAT